>CM046866.1:29149076-29749076 GCA_025617745.1 Heliocidaris erythrogramma
TTTTAGCTAATTTCGTCCGGGCACCGCTATTTTTTAGGGTGTCGCTTGTCGCCTCTGCAGTTTTAGCGCGGAGTTAAAGTTTCGGCGGCCCCTGACCACTTTTCACTCGCCGCCCAACATACGCCCGGAGCCCGGGCGGTCGCCGCTGGGGCACCGACCTAATCGAGCGGTCGTCGTCGACGAGTGAAAGCGACATTACTTCCCTCTTAACACAATCTTTCCAAAGGTATACCTACATCACAGACCTGAACCTTTCTCACAGTGATATCAGAGATATCGAATCCGCCGCTTTCTACCCTCTCAAGGAATTAGTAGACCTGGATATGTCCTATAATACGTATCTTCAAGTGTTTCCGGATGGCTTGTTCAGGTGGGCTGGTAAGCTGGTTTCTCTCAATTTGAAATGTTCAAACCTGGAGTCTCTCCCGAATGACACTCTTCGATGGAACACACATTTACATGTCATAAATCTCCAGTGGAACGACCTAAACTTCATAAACCTAAGTTCTTGTGGTATAGCAAGGAATGTTCTCTTAACACATAATTATATTGAACACCTCACCGCTGACAGTTTCGCCTTTGCGTGTTTCACATTTATTCTTGATCTTAGCGCTAACCCCATCAAATCAGTCGACCCCGATATAATCGCATCACTACAAGTCCAGTCTTTGAAACTTGGTTTCTATCCTCTAAATTTCGAGGTAGTGATAAACCTGTTCAAAGGGATTGCACGTTCGGAGATTAAATACCTTGAAATACAGTATGCAAAGCTGATTATTTGCCAAAAGACGCCTTTGATCCGCTTCGCAATAGTTCTCTTCTTGAATTCACGGTCAACCATGGAAACGATCTCTATACACGACTCGAACGACTTAACCTTGCCGGTAACAGTATAGCCGAAATTGAACCAGACATCTTTAAGGGTATGCAGAAGCTCAAAGCACTGAATTTGAACAAGAATGAAATAGAATATGTAAATCGGCACTGTCATACTTGGTCAGTTGACTTAAACGAGTTGGACTTATCTGAAAATCTTTTGACAGAGATCACCTCGTATGCATTTCATGGTTTGGAAATTTAAGCATCTTAAACCTGAGGTTGAATAAACGACTTGCTGTCGTGAAAATGACATCCTTTAGGAGAGTTCACAATATTGAGAAATTGATCTGTCAGATGCAGAATTAGAGATTTGTTTTTGGAAACTCCATTGTTATTATCCCTTTCCCTAATGAACAATAAGATTGCGCCTCTTTTTTAGAACCAAGCGAATCTTTTAAACGTACACGATCTCTTCTAAATTTGAACTTGGCTGGAGCGAGGATTCACACGCATAACATGCAGAGGAAAGACATTAACGTATCTCTTTTCGATGGATTGTTCAACCTTACGACTTTGGATTTGAGTCGGAATAGTTTCGATATTCCTTTCGACGATTTGGAACCTAGCATTTTCCCGCAACTTTCTGCTTTAGTAAATCTTAGTTTAAACCATTGTAAAATTTCATATCTCTTCACCCTCTCGTTTTTGCTCGTTTGGAATCGCTACAGATACTGAATTTAAGAGGAATACAATTCAGCATCTACATTTCAAACTTAATGGAAGGTTTAACTGAAGTGATCATCATTAACCTAGATGAAAATCTTTAGCCTATCTCGAAGATGCAACGTTTTCGAACAATAAAAGGCTTGAAGCCCTTTCCTTAGCAAATAACAAATTTACAAACCTTAAATATAGCACTTTTCAACCGATCGAGTCCTCTCTCACATCTCTTGAATCTTTCAATGAACCCGATCGTCTGTAACTGTGATTTAAGTGGCTTCCAGAATGGCTACGTGGACAAGTAGAACTGGTTAACGAGGAAAATACCATATGTTCGCCAGCATCGT
This sequence comes from Heliocidaris erythrogramma, assembly GCA_025617745.1. Taxonomy (NCBI): domain Eukaryota; kingdom Metazoa; phylum Echinodermata; class Echinoidea; order Camarodonta; family Echinometridae; genus Heliocidaris; species Heliocidaris erythrogramma. The sequence goes on from CM046866.1 coordinate 29,150,963, forward strand.
TAGTTCCTTTTCGCAAGAAACCTCTTATAGATTTTGATCCTTCTAAATTATGTAAACTCAACATCGTCATCATCTGTTTGATTCCACTCGTCGTTGTTTGCTTGATTGTCATCATCGTACTCGTGCATCACAACCGATGGCAGTTGAGATACAAACTCTTTCTCTTGAAACTGGCGGCCGTTGGGTATAATGAGATGCAAGATGCTCGAGACCACAATGACTACGAGTTCGACGTAAACATTATTTTTTACGACGATGACGAGGAATGGATTCGCGAGCATCTCCGACCGGCTCTCGACGAAAAGCTTCCACAATTTCATCGAAACGAATTCGTAGTGGTTGTCTTCCTTGAAGACATCCCAGACGATGAGATACCTTTCCTGGCGAGGTTGTATCTCAGTGATGGCAGGCCTTATCTCTATTGGACTGAGGACATAAGAGGACAAGTGTATTTTGGGGATAAATTAGCAAAAACTCTTACTATCAATCTAAGAACTAACGACTTGATTCCAAACGAGTAGAAAAGGGTACTCTATCAACGTATCAAAGTTTCTCCTCCAGATTTTTCGAAAATTAGGAGAGGGAGTTCATGTTATTTGATATTAGATATGTTTGTCCACACAAATGCTATTGGGTCGATTTCAACAAAATTTTCTTAATTTTATTTCATTTGTACAATTAATACTATACTGTAAACAGAAGCTCAAATCATAGCGAAATTGCATCATATTCATGATTTTTGTTATCGCATTGCCGACATGTCCTCATATTCGTATATACATGTATTTCATTTCAAAACAAAATTATCGAATAATATAAAAAGGAGGGGAAGCGAAACTAGGAACTAACTTTATCTGGCATAACCTTTGTCCATAAAGCAAAACTACGTTGGACCAACGTTACAGGCCAACGTTTGGCAAACGTTGGATCTCTGACTGTGACCGTGCCGACCTTTGTCGTTGGCCCAACGTTAAATTGTTATCTGGATATTACAATTTTATTCTTCTCTCAGGCTTTTGTTCTCTTTTTAACAACTAATCTTTCTCTTCCTCTTTCTCATTCTCTTCTCTCTCTCTCTCTCTCTCTCTATCTGCCTTTCTTTCAATCTTTAGTACATGTACCGTTCTCTTTTTCTGTTTTCTCTCTTTCAAAATCTTATAAAATACCATTTTCTGACGCTTTGCGTGATTCTTGTGAACCGACACAAACTTGCGGTGATCTGACACATGCTCCGGCGACATTTGCCTTAGCTGGGATTAGGGTCAGGTTTGCAATTGGCTTTTAGATTAGATTTAGGGTTATAATTAAGCGGGAAGTCTACCCTGATTATAAGTCGGTTTCAAAGAAAAGAAAATTTAAAGAAACAGATTGATTGATTGATTGATTGATTGATTTATTTACCAACAAGAAGAACATACATGTATTACAATAAACGGTATAACATTTTACACATGATAAACATGACAAATCAAAAATACTTCAAAAGCAAAAATTAATGGTAAAATGGAACCAGAAAATAGCACATGTGCTAGTCGAGCCTGGCCCCAGGTCAAAGGTATAATGTACTGAATTAATATGTTAACTAAGTAAACTGTACAATGAGAATAACTATATAAACGTAAAAATCTAAGATTAACACTAGGTATAATGAGTTGTGTAATCAAATAATTTAACAAACATAAGGAATTAAATAGACATATTAGTATAACTCAATACAAATATAAACAAAAACTAAAAAAAAAAAAAAAAAAAAAAAAAAAAAAACACTTATTTATCTTTTAATAAAAAAAATCTTTATAGAATGCCGAAATCTAGATCGTGTTCTTTCCAATCTGATATCACTAGGTAATCTATTCCAACAATCGCTACCCACAAAGGACAATGAAAATCTACCCTGAGTCGTTTTAAAAAGTGGGAGATGCAACTGGCCCCCTTCTCTTTGTCTCGTTGAATAACTATGCTGTATGATTGTACAATAATCTGTAAGAGAGTGAGGTAGATTCTTATGTACTAAATCAAACATAAAAGTGGCTACAGATATATGATGTACCTCAAAAACATTCAAAATCTCCATAGATTGGAATATTGCCGTGTGTGAGATCTAAAACCAATAAAGGTAATAGCTCGCATTGCCATTTTTATAAAGTATACTATTGAGGTATGTTTTGTAAGTGCTCCCCCACACCTCAATACTATATGTGATATGCGGTTGTATAAGAGTTTTATATAACAATATCAGTGTATGTTTTGGTACAAAATGGCGCAGCCTAAACAAAACACCAACCTTTTTTCTTATGCCTTGATTTACCACTTCAATGTGGGGTCTCCAAGTCAAATGTTTATCAATATGTATACCAACAAAAGTAGCCACATCAACCTCTTTTATTTCTTTCCCAAATATTTCAAATCTTCCTCCTAAAACAGGCTTCATCCTCCGACTGCTTAAAAGTATGAAATTAGTTTTTGTTGAATTAATTGTTAGCCTGTTCGCAAAACACCATTCTGCACCAGTTGCAAATGGGTATTAACCTCGTGTACATCAATAACACATTGGCGAGCTGGAAATGTGTGGAATAAGTTAGAATCGTCTGCAAATAGTCTAAAGTTAAAAAAGTCAGTGACTAGTTGCAAATCGTTAATGTACATTAAAAATAGAGTTGGGCCTAACACAGAACCCTGTGGGACACCGCATTTGATTTGCAGCATATCTGATGATGTGTTCCCGTTATTTACAAACTGGAATCTATTCTGAAAATAATTTTGAAACCACTGTAAGGGCAATCCTCGTATACCATAATGGGATAGTTTTCGTAACAATATACTATGATCAATAGTATCAAATGCTTTTTGGAAATCAATAAAAATTCCAAGTGTGCATTTCCCTTCATCTATAGATTTCAATGTTGCATTAATCAAATTAATTATTGACAGCTTAGTACTATATTTTTTTCGAAAAGGTTTGGGAAAAATACTTTTATCCAAATCAACTAAATATCAGGGTGGACTTTCCCTTTAAGTCATCGTAACAATGGAACACCATAGGGTGAAGTTTTGGAGCTCGCCCAGGGTATCTTATTTTCGACATATTTTCTTGGATTACTCGCAGCACAAAAGCTATCAACTTTACGACTCTTTTTTTATATTAAATCTGATACCCCCTTTTTTCAAGACGGTACCCAACAAGACTGACAGTGTCGGTCTAATGGGTCTTCTAGGCACTTTTGGGATGGCTTGATATTATAGACGGCTCACGAAAGTGACATCCCATAAGACCGACATTTTGATATCTTTCCATATGTATTTCTTTGTTTTGCCGGTCTAGTGAGCTGTCCATTTGTGGACATTTGAAAATACTTTTGATATCAATACATGTATTTTGTTTTACAAATAGCTGTAGCCCTTCTGTATCATCACTTTTAATACGCTTTTAATACACGATTAATAATTATAATGATAATAGTTTTGTACTTATATAGCGCACAAATCTGCCTGAAAGAGGCACCCTAGGCGCACAATAAAAATAAAAAGCATAACAAATGTTACAAATCAAAAGTAAACTATGATTAAGAATGGAAAACACCATGAAAACAGCATGAGCAAAGAAACAGTGCAATATAAACAATAACATATTTCAAATAATTATCTTAACATTAATGGAATGCCTTCTTCGTCAAGAAGGTTTTCAAGTTCTTTTGGAAGTTCCTAGCCGATGTGCTGGATTAAATGTCCGAGGGAAGGGAGTTCCAAGCACGTGGGGCGGCCACACAAAATGATTGATCGCCCCATGACCTCCGAGAACGCAGTTCTTGGAAATTGTGTGCATTTCCCGAGCGGAGAACAGATCTTGAACTATTGAAGACTTCTTCAGGTTCACGATGTCCATTATATAGCTAGGGCCATATTTGATTTGATTTTCATTACAACTGATAGAATTTTATAATCAAGCCTTTGTCTCACAGGGAGCCAGTGCAGACATTTAAGTACTGGAGTTATGTGATCCGATGATTTAGTAATAGGCGTGCAGCTGAGTTCTGACCAAGGCCGTACGCAGCGGGGGGGGGGGGGGGGGGCAGTTGCCCCCCCCCCCCAGAAATTTCAAAATCATACTTTTTTTAAATCGGGTTTTAGACTTTTAAATGATCCAATAATTGAAATCGATCATCTTGCCCCCCCCCCCCCCCCCCCCCCAGGAAAAAAAATCTGCGTACGGCCTTGGTTCTGACCCTTCTGAATTAGTTTCTTGATTTGCGAGTCGGGTAGTCCATAGAGTTTGCTGTTAAGCATTGTGGCCTGTGGGTTAAGATGTTCGCGGATCCTGCGAATGTTTCTCAAGTGATAGACTGCATTTCTTACATAGGCAGATACTTCAGGCTCCATCGCCATTTTGATGTCCAGCAGAAGGCCGAGAGACCGTACTTTGGAAACTGGAGGAACGCTTATCTCACCAACTGCTAGATGAGGAATGGTGACCTTTCTCATCTGCTGAGGCGACCCAAAGAAGATGAATTCAGTCTTGTTATCATTAATACTCAAGTACTTCTGGTTCATCCACTTCCTGATTTCATATATGCATCCCTCAAACCTAGCAATGATGCTGTCAGCATCATTGGGAGACATGACGCATAAAGCTGAATATCATCGGCGTAGATGTGATACATGATGCCATATATCTTCATAATGTCACAAATAGGTAAGATATATCATGTATATAGGGAAAACAGTTGTGGGCCAAGTACCGAACCCTGGGGTACGGAGCATTTGAGAGTAGCAAGGTCCGATACTCCGCCATCACCAATCCTGGCTGCTGCCTGCGATTGTACTCAAGCCATGTTAACTGTATACCCATGATAATATTGTCTGTATTCTATTGTCAAGTATTTTTGTTGTACTATAGATGATACTGTAACCAATAAATATTCACCTGTTTTACCTATATATATTTCCTTGTTTTGTCTGTCTCATAAGATGTCGGTCCCAGTGGGTTCTCGGTCTCGTGGGCTGTCGGTTACTAGCACGACCCCTCCCGAATCTCCCACTGCATTGCTTCTTGTTTAAACCGATTTTGTTATAAATAAATTCATCTGAAGATTAATATTGCCCTTATCCCTATGATGAAGGAATATATTGCTTCGATGTCCTGATTCCGATTTATATGTTGTCCTTTGAGTAGTTGAAAATGGTGTTATGTTCGTTTTAGTGTTACTGATTTGAAGGTTGTCTTTAAAGTTGATAAATCCCTCCTTTATATTAATTGAATTTGTTTTAAAAAAGAAGTGGTTTCTGTCAAAAAATCACAAATGTTACACGTCTTTTATCGCAGCCGAAATTATAGGAAACAAGCAAGCAACTGTTTTTGTAAAATATGTGTGCATGACATTCGATACATTTCTGGATTGAGCTACGTAGTCATCACTTAGGATATTAATCTTCAATTCTCTTTAGATGCAATTCGGGTGAATATTTATGACCTCTTTCTACAGTGTTCTAAGAATGCAGTCTGTGACATGAACCGCGTTTTCAATTAAGAAATAAGATCGCTCTTTATTTCATTTTCTAACCATAAACCAGTGGCGGATCTAAGAGGGGCACTTCCGGCCCGTCCCCCTCCTTTTGAAACGGATGACTTTTTTCTGGGGTAAAACGGGAACCCCAAAATATGAAACGGATGACCTTTTTCCTTCTATTTTTTTTTTGTCAGATTTTTTTCCTGAAAATTATGCCACCCACCCCCCCCCCCCCCCCCCCTTGACAAAATCCTGGATCCGCTCCTGCCATGAACATTCAAGAAATAATCCTTTTTCTCTTTTTGTTGAACACTCCCGCCTTCTATAAATCTGGAATAAAATAATAAATACATTAAGGGTTTAGTTACATGTCATATCTTTTCATTTATTCGCTGCAAGCCTCTTGAAGATTATTATTAATAGTATGTACAGGTATCTAGCACAATGATGAAGCCGGCGTATGCAACGCTGAGCTGCCCAGGTAATTTTCGTCTCCCACTTTGGAAGGGATGTAGCCCCCCCCCCCCCCCCCCCCGTTCATCAAAAATTTTGCTGGATACGCGCCACTAAATTATCACATGATTATGTTTAGCATCTGTCTGCTTCCTTTTCTCTCTGGTAATGTACTTTATTTAACCGAATACTAGTATATAAATCTTCCTTTTAAAGGTATCTTATCCATTACACTCATAATAAACTCTCAAACAGTACACAAGCATTTCTTGCTGTCTAGCCAAGCGTCACCAAAACACTGTCACCAAAATCTGACCCTTAAGTTTATATATCTTTATATGTCGGATGTCATAGTCTTTAACCGTGTAACGAATTTTAGTGTTTTACTCAAAAAAATGGATAGGTCCATAACGATCAATTCCATTCGTAGATGTGTGTCAGTTATGATTTTGGTAAAAATGACAAAAGTAGATTGATTGGTTTGGTTAGTTAATTATTTACTATTCTTAGATTGCTCATTTAAGTCAATTTTTGGGGTCGTAACAAAATTATCTCATTTCAACACGGCAACACTTGCTTCAGCCATTTCTATGAAATTGTCCACGCAGTTTTTATATAGTGCATAAACCGTCGACTAGAAAACCATGTTTATTATTACTATACTATTATAATTACAAATTACAAATTCTTAAAAGTTTGTACAGTGAAACCGAACCGTTTTCCTATTTTTCAAAATTCGTATACCGTTTTGCCCTTCAAGTATTTTTGCTTCAAATCAACCCAACCCACTCGGAATTTAAGTACTCGGAAAGAAGATTCACAAATTCTATTATTCATTTCTCCGAATTCCGCTCAATAACGATCATTACGCCGAAGCGCATTTGTTGTATAAAGGAATTGGCCCAAATTGACCCCTTATTCCTTTGTATATTACACATAGATTTCAAGATATTAGGCTTACTTCGTCTTTTGTTTAGTTGTCACTTTACTTTGGAGATATTTATAAATATGTTGAAGCTAGAGGCAGAGACACACGCTGAGGAAAGAGAAAGAGAGAGAGATATATATATATATAGAAGTTAGAGGTAGAGAGGAGAGAGAGAGGGGCGAGAGAAGGGCGAGATAATAAGACAGAGCGGAGAAAAGGAGAAAGGGGGAGACAGACAGACAGACAGACAAAGTGAGAAAGGAGATAGAGGGAGAGAAAGATAGACAAACATACATACAGACAGAGAAACAGAGAGAGAGTAATTGGAGAGAGGAGAACGAAGATAGAAGAGGAGCAAAAGAAAATGAGTGAGAGAAAGTGATGGGAGACCACACTTCATTTACTGTATTCCCATGTAGAAATGTTGGGGAGGGAGAGAGAGGGGGAGGGGTAAAAAGAGAGTGGGGAAAGAGATACATACTCTTATTCCAAACATATACCATTTTGACGAGCAGTTTTCAACCCTATATATTCCATAATCCTGGCCTCCTTATCTTTTCGAGTATCGGCTCTCGTTTAAAATCCTGTGAATTCCAAGATATTGTGGAATTCTGCAATCTTCATGAAAACATGGAATTCTGTAAGCCCAGGGGGGGGGGGGGGGGGGGAGGGGGTTCATAAAGTTGTTTGTAAGTTACGCACGACTTTACGAACGACTGGTGATCAGTTCTTGCGCTAAATGATTGAGAATCTGATTAGCATAGCACCCAAGAACATGTTCGTAAAGTCATGCGTAACTTTACGAACAGCTTTATGAAACACCCCCAGGTCAATCTTTACAGTTTATGCAAATCTAATGACATCACGTATCTTCTTCAAGGCTATCGGGCGGGGAGATATAAAGTTGGGGAGAGAGTGAGAAGAGGGGAGCGAGAGAGAGAGAGAGAGAGAGAGAGAGATGCAGGGAGGGAGGGAGTATATATTAATTTCAGAGATAGAGATCCATCTATTTGTTTTCTTGGTTATGTTGCTTTTCATAATAGTACTTCAGCCTCGTAAATATATCAGAGTAATACCTCCTTAAAAGCTACTGAAATGCGCCAAGCCGTGACTATTCACAGCAGAGAAACAGGATTATGAAGGAGGGGGAGGAGACTAAGAGGAGACTGTAGAGGTGCTGTGGATCAGTGGATAAGTCCCCGGACTGTGAACCACGAGGTCCGGGGTTGTGGTGGTGATTTTTGTTTTTGCTGTCGTTGGTGTGGTTGTGGTGGAGGTGGTGGTAGTAAGATTATTTCTAACGGTGCTTATCATTCACTTTTTAAAAAAAATTGCTAGTATGCAGTTCCCGTTTTGTGTAAAAGCTAGACCAATGACCCCAGAGGGCGGGGCATCAGCATTACGTTGTATATCTTGGTCATTTATACGGATTCATGTCTTGTATATTAGGCCTACATTCAGCATTTACAGTATTACAATAGGGAAAGACCTACAAGGTCTTTCAGGTATTTACACACATTAATATGTGATCATCACGTTTGAGACTGCCTTGGCTTAATCAAGGGCGTCTGAGAATTATTGTTAAGATCTTCATCTTTGGAAGACGTCAGTGCTGTCTAAAAATGCATCTTTTAATTTGCACGTCTTTATCTATTTAGTATTACCATGATCTGAATATAAGTCATATAATCAGTATAAATGGCTGGCTAGAGTTTCAATGATAATATGGCCGGGTAGGCGGGGGTGGATTAGCGAAGGTGTACATGTTTATTTTTAGTATCATTTTATCTTTCGCAAACATGCGTACGGTACAATCTAGCCAAATTCTTGAATCAAGTTATGTCGTCAGTGACATTTTTTACTTCTGCATTTATGTTATATTTCAACTTATTGTCTTAATACTTCTTTTTTATTCTCAATATCTTTTTTCTCCATCTTCAACTTTTTATTTTCCTTTTCTTTTTCTTTTTTTAAAATCCTGTATTCATTTCATTTTCATAAAATACAATCAAAGCAAATAAACATATAATCATACAGAAAAATAATGAAGTAATAAAGAGTAACTAACATCATTCGCAATGTATAAAGAATGTTTCACTTTACAATATATATATAATGATATAGGAATTTTTTTTTTAAAGCCAGTGGTGGCTTGTAAAGGCAACGTTACCACAAAAATATATGCAATTAAATATAATCGAGCATAGATTATACACAACAAAGGATAAATACAATGTAAGAGTAAACTATAGATTAGAGAGTTTCAGAAGATAAAAGTTTGGGTGGATATTTCAGTTGTACTTAGAATACAAATTCATTTTAAATTGTGTTTTGAATGTTAAACTATTTTTGTATAAACGCACATGACCTGTGCTATAGTATTCCAAATGTTCGGCAGCATGTATTCCTAACAGATTTCTGAGAGATTGAAGTTATTACTTTCCATAAGTGAAATAAATTACAAAGCCTATCTAGTTTCATGGGTATAAATTTGATTATTGATTGACAACAAGGCTAATATGTTATGAGGAAGCAAGTCTTGAAAATACTCAAAACCAATCAGTGCAATATGATATTTGAATAGACCCAAAATATTCAAAGTTTTTAAACGGATAAATAAAGGAGCGGAATGGGCATAATAATCACTTCTCGTACAAATACGTAAGGCCTTTTTTTTGCAATTTGAACAAAGTATCTAGTTTTCCTTGTGATGAATTTCCCCAAACAACAATACAATATGTCAGATAAGGTAATATACGCGAGTTATAATGTAGATAATATTGGCAATGGTACATTACACTTAAGTTTATACATAACACCAATACATTTAGAAACTTTGTGTACAATGTTATCAATGTGGGTATCCCAACGAAGATTGCTACCTATTAATACTCCAAGAAAATTAATAACATTTAACTTGGATATGGATGTGGAGTCTATAGAGTTAAAGACATCTGATCAAGAAAGCTAGAAATCTAATGATTTCTATTTTGGAATATACAAAAATTTGATTTAGAAATATTGAGTATTAGTCTATTAGCCTTAAACCACTTTGACACATTGTTTAATTCTTTGCTAATCTTATGTTCAACATTATCTAAACCAGACTGTGAGTAAATAAGAGTTGTATCATCTGCATACATAATATATTGCAGTTTGCTAGAGGACAGAGTTAAATCATTAATATAAATTAGAAAAAGTAACGGACCAAGGATAGATCCTTGAGGAACTCCATTTGTAATATTAGCAAAATCAGAACTATAATTATTAAACAGAGTAAATTGACGACGGTAATTTAAATAGTTTTTAAAAAATTGGAAAGGAATTCCACGTATCCCGGAATAATATAATTTTGACAGGAGCATTGAGTGGTCTACTATATGGAATGCTTTTGACAGATCCATAATTATTCCAATACAGAACTTATTATTTTCAATTGCTAATGTGAGTTTATCCTGTAAATCAATAATATTATTATTATTAAAGCATGAGTTCTGGAATGATTACGCCGGAATCCAAATTGACAATCAGAAAGTATATTAGTCTAGTAGTCTAGTAGTTTCGCGATATCCCATTAGACCGACAGCCGAAGAGACCAATAACCGGCCCAGAGACCGACACATGGTCTCGTGAACCCTCAGGTAACTTTCCAGAAGGCTCGCCAGATCTACACTATCGGTCTCGTGTACTGTCCCCTACTTGTCCCTTATCCTGGAATTCTACTTTAACTTGGAAGGGGCAAATATCTCTTTTGTGAACCCTGACCCACGTGCCATTCTGTCTTATCTTGTTCTATATATCTTTATCTTTTACTTTGTATGAATATCTTGTATTCGTTTTTATGGTCAAATAAATAATAATAATAATAATACATAAAACAATATGTAATTGTTTTGAGAACAAATACCGTGTAATAGCACTAAGGTATATTGATGAAGGCTCTTGACTCTCGTAGGAGAGGCACTGGGCCCCGTTTCATAAATCATAAATCAGTAACAACTGCCACTTTATATGACAAATTTGCTCTCAGCCAATAAGATTCAAGGATTTCAGTAGCTTATAACAATTATTGTAACTTGTCATTGGATTCAGTCCATACGCGGTACTTACATTCTCACTGGGACAAGGTATCTTACCCACATTTTCCCTCTCGACCCAGGTGTATTAAAATGATACCAATGCTCAGGGCCCTCAGGAAGAGCCGCCCTGGGTAAATATGAACACACTATTGTATTATTATTAGTATTAGTAATAGTAGTAGTAGTAGTAGTATTTTATTATTATTATTATATGTCTATTGCAGTTTGTTCAATAATTCATTCATGCACCCCCAGACCTCTAAAGTAGGAACTTTGAGAATATACCCGCTTTGTCCGTTGATGCGTTGACTGAAACCGTACGGCGGCTGTCGTGCTAAGGACGCAGAGAGAATGTAGGATTATGATAAATTATAGGACTCGAAAAACAAAACCATATAACTTCAGAATTGCGGGTATGCTATGTTTCGGTTCTCTATGATGGGCCGTATGCTCGCTTGTGAAATGAGATATGAATGTACGGGTATGAGGGCAGCGGTGATGGCAAAAGTCTCTATGGCGACGCCTGGGTGGCATTTTTGTTAGTGGCATAGTGGCACTTTTAGATTTAAATGGGCTATAAGCTGGAGATTATATGAAAAGGGGGTACTTGTTGTCTGAAGAAGGGGTGTTGACCCTTCATAGAGATCGTCTTTTGGGAGAGGGGCGGGAATTTTGCGATTATATCTCGGGGGACATTTTCGAACGTTTATGTCAGAATAGTTATACCTAAATGTATATGGCCCGCATGCACTTTTGACGATATACAATAATATGATTTTGCATCTTACATGTAGTACTGAATACAATTACATGTAACGGTGCCTCGCCATCAATAAAGGAATGACATCCGACGCCCCAGTGAAATATATTTTTTTCGTAAGTCAGATATTTTATGGAAGTCAATTCGACGACGCATTACTCTGGAAAATACCATATACTTTCGAAATGTTAGTCAATTTGGGAAATTCCTTCTTACCTCCAGGTCCATTCCAGGGGCGGATCCAGGATTTTTTTTAAAAGGGGGTACAGAGCCCGAAAAGTACACCATTAAGGGCGCATTTTTTTCCATTGCGCCAGGGTATGCCAGTTGAGTTTAAAAAGGGGGGGGGGGGGCACGGGCCGGATTTCCCCCAATGTAGATCCGCCACTGATTCAAACTACTTTTCTGAAAATATTGCCAACATCCTACTCATACCTATATATTCATTGCTCCTATAACTTAGATTACAGACTATATGAAATAGATCATAAAGTTCAGTACATCCTTTATCTAAATGTACATCCTTTATCTAAATTGGGATAATGAGGTCTAATTAGGTCTATATAGATATACCAGTGATGCATCCTTAATTACTACCATCTTAATTAAGGCCTACACAGGATGATATTCCTAACCGTGGAATAATTTCAATACATGTAATCATAGAGGAAGCATCCAGAGACCTCTTTATTTTCTTTATTTTATTATCAGGGGTGGCTCCAAGATTTTTTTTTGATTTTTTTTTTTTTTTTTTTTTTTTGGGGGGGGGGGGGGGGGTCAATTCCCCCACTCCCCAAATCTGATCTGACAAGCATAACCAAATGTTATCAGCCAAAATGGAAGGGGGTTCCAAATCCTCAAATATCTCTGACAAGCCACAAAAAAAAATCTGAAAAAAGGGCCCCGTGACGTGACACCCCCTGAATCCGCTACTGTTGTAATAACATTATATTTTCAGTAAATAGAGCAAATCCACGTATAGTGAGTTGGTGTAACTTTTTCATGTATCATGAAAGTACTGCCTAGTAGTTACAACTACACGTATATTTAAATATAGAAAAAGGAAGAAAATACATTCAGAGTTCATTAAGTTAGCTATTGCACATTTTGTTTGCTTCCGAGTTTGACGCTTAATGATGGTTCCTATATATGTCCGTCCTGTATGTGAAAAATTGATATGCTGCATAATTACGGTCAATGACAGAGAAAAGGGTTAATGAGGTCACTGGATTTTTATGGTCCTTATTAGTCCGAATATAACTTTAAAAACAAACAAAACAAACAAACACTCGTAGAGGTTCCCCATGTCTGTGCCCTTTCTCTAAGAAAAAATAAATTGAAATCACCTCTCATGTGGTGAAATGCAGAGTCAGGCGAACCTCGGACACGGTTGTTGAAATGTTTGATAACGAAGCTTCAGGCAGTATGTATTTTAAATTTTCTTTATAAAGACACATTTACTTTGTTTAATTCATTTTTTGTTTGTCTGTCTATAACACGTGGACATGATTCTTAGGGAAGGCTTATCAATTTAATAAGAGCATTTTCTCATTCAGAAACCAAGAACTACCAAGAACTAGTACAGGTACCATCATGCATTCCTGTATCACATACGCTTCCAAGGAAATGTTCACACTAATCAGTAAAATTTGAAGCACGTACACAGGAGATGACTTTGATTCATGAATATCATTTTATTCCATCACTATTCCTATATTCACATAAATTCCAAGGATACGGCCAAAAAAAGCCCTTCACATGGGCGGGCACACGTAGCATAATCGCCTCTAGAGATTGAAGGGCATTCCAAGAGTATAAATTCATTCTTTCTTGAGTATTTACTAGCTTATCTGAATATGGAGAATTAGCTTTCGGCTTAACAGCATTATTTTGTCTGATTCCAACTTACTATGTTCCCAGTAAAAACTAAATAAACTAAGGTAACACATAAATCTCATCCTTATTTGTGACACTGTTGTTTATCTAAAAATCAATATTGCCAGGACATTGTTGTATGATAATTACAATTGAAAACAAGTTGCAGCCCCAAACACTTTATATATGATTAGCCAATCAGCATCTCTGTCTTGAAAAAAAAACTAAAAGCTTAATGCAAGGACAGTTGTGTTTGATATTTGATTGTAACTTTAATACAATATGTTCCTGGACATTATCTTACAAAGAGGTAGATTGCTACAGATTAACTGCAAGTCCTCTTATCACTTGCAATAAACCGCTCCTGTAATGTATACAAATTTAGGCACATATATTCTCTGAGCACCTAGTGACGAGCTATTCCATGAACCTGCTTTTTATAAATGAGCCTCAATGCTTGGAATCCAGTTTGCATACATTATTTGTTTCTATGTCCGGCAAGCATCGGGCAAGCTTTCAGGTTATCAAGAACAACCTTTGTTTGAAATGTAAGCATAAAATTTACATACATTACCGAAGTGGTCTATTACAATGTCATATTTCTTATGTTAGGGGAGGGAGTTGCAACCGATATCAAACCAAGGTTTACTCTGTGAGATGGACATGTAGCAGTGTTGTCCAAGGTGACAGCCTACGAGACTGACATTGTCCGTCTCGTGGGCCTTGTGAAAAACATGTCAGAAAGGCTATAGAGACCAACGTCCCACGAGACTGACATGTTGGTCTCATGTGCCTTCCGACTACTTTTCTGAGGCTTCATCAGATCTTGTGGGCTGTCGGGCTCATGGGCTAGCAGTGTGTTAGGCTGTCAATCAATGGGGATGTCCAAAACTGAACCGGTTCGGTTGCAGACAAGTTCATAGCACAGTTTAAGCTGGGTGGGGAGGCTTTGATTCATCTTCGTTTTATGGTCCGAAACTGTCCAATGAATTCTACGATGAACACTTTTTAAGTCCTAAAAAGGGCCTATTTTCTTTGCTGATCCATGTGAGCCATTACAGAATTCATATACCTGAATTATAATAAATGTTTAACTCAACCATTGAGATTTGACAAAGACTCGCACAACTAGCTCAGGAATATATACATGTAATTAGAGTTTCTCAAAACATTAAATAGTATATAGAGGTATATACAAGAAAATGGGTACAATAAGCCAATCTGTAATTAGAATTTGCGCATGTGCAGATAAAGTTCATTTGTACCAAGTACAATTGACCTTTTATGCTTTCATAACATGCACACCACGATGCGTGCACCAGTATGATTTTACATGCTAAACAAGTAGCGAATCCAAAACAGATGCACGAGATCGTGAGCTTACAAAATGGCGTCATTTCATGGTCATTTGTTCCATGTTCTAATAACAAACTGGCTTATTGAACAATATATCTCTGAACTACACAAGGTGATCCAGCAAAATAAACATGCAGTCCTGCATAAAGTTTGTCCGAAGTCTACGGACTGCATAAATTACTGTATACATTTAAAAGGTTGACAGTAGTACTGAATATCTATAAACTTGAATACACTTCTACAAGTAAATCTGAAGGCACATTTACAGAAAACACGAAGAAAAGAGGGCAGAAATGCCTTAAATTAAACAGCCAGATTAAAAAAAAATGATTTAGTACAGCTTGCCATTTCAGAAAAAAAAAAATACATCATGCTTTTCCATTTTACTTTAATTTCATTTTCACGAGTACAGATTTCACAACTGATTACAATACATACTGGAGAAAAGGACCTTGGAATTTTGAGCATTAACAGCACAATAGAGGCATAAATTACCACACATGTAATTTTACTTTTCTTCTACTTATTATCATAATAATACACAAAATACAGTACACATTTTCTGTTCTTCATATCAGGCAAAAATGTGTTTGTCCTCAATTTAAGTCCACAACAATCATATATGCTTTTCACACTTGCAAAATTTCCCGGGGTTAAGCTTAGCCCACTTGCTTTTCACACTTACTTTTACCAAAGTGGGATAACACCGCAATTAGTACGGGGCTATCTGGCCCTGCAAAAAAGCAGGGTTAGCCGGGCATTTGCGGTGCTAAGAATGCAAGTGTGAAAACGAAAAAGAAAATGCGGTGCTAAGGACCACACATGCTGGTCATCACAGACAACGTGCTCATAAATATGCATTTCCTTATAACGCTTCCGGGTGCGAAAGTTCACCTGAAACGCTCGAAATTGTTTACCTCGGCTTCATGCGTTGCAAGTATATGTACATGTATTATGCTCGATCTTGACGACTAGTATTTTACGAGGCATGCGCGATAGTGAAGATATCAATATTCACGAGCTATCGGATAGTCCGGGGTTAAGCAAGCGCAAGTGTGAAAAGCGGAAAATTTCTCAACCCCGGCTAAGATTTAAAAAACAAGTGTGAAAAGCAAAAACGATAGTCCGGGGTTAAGGATAGTCCGGTGTTAAGGATAGTCCGGTGTTAAGGATAGTCCAGGGTTAAGGATAGTCTGGGGTTAAGAAAAGTAAGTGTGAAAAGCATAATAGTGTAAGAAAATTTGAGGGACTGAAGAAAAAAATAAGGGATACGGAGTGAGATTAAAAGAAGAGAACTTAAGACACAGAGAAAAAGAGAGATGGGAGAAAAGGGCATGGGGTGAGTGAAAGAAAAAGATATTCACTGATTGGGTTGGCAAAAAAAATATAGATAGAGGAAAGAAGAGAGACCTCATGACAATGACAAAGACAGAGAAAGAGAAGACAAAATGGGTAAAAATGCATGGAAAGAAAAAAAAAACAGAAGAAAGAGATAGACAAAGAGAATGATCATACAGAAAACATTTCACTCTTATACAAGTTTATTGCACAAGCCAGTTATAGACACACTGCGGCATATATTTACATGAAAGAACTACCACATAAAAAGATCTATAAAACAGCTCATATACCTTTACAAGAGTCACATCACTAAAAGAAGCACTGTTTAACATCTTGCACATCAAAATATAACACAAGAAAAAAGAAAATCACTCTAGAAAGGAAGAGATAGAGAGGGGGGAAAATGACCATTTTCAATGCACTTTCCAACATACAACATCTCATGTATTGTGACATTACCCAAGAAAAATTACAAAAAGGAAAGAGCATGAGGGTAAAATGAAATGGAAAATATGAATACACTTAAAGGGAAAGTCCACCTTGATATAAAGTTAGTTTTAAAAGAAGCAGAAAAATGAACAGATCAATAAAAGTGTAAGTGAAATCCAATAAGAAATAATAAATAAAGTTATGAATTTTTAAAATTTGTAATCAATCAAACACAAACTGGCAACTCTGTGACGGATCTTGCAAGCTCCTCTCCAATTTCCCCAGTACTAAAAAAAAATCATAAATTTCCATTTTCTCCAAAGAAATTTTATCATTGCAAATGTTTTTAAACACAACCTACATGTGTATGAAAAAAATTTATTCCTTTATCAATAACTGAGAAAATTAAAATCTATGAAAATGTTCTGTACAGAGCAAATGGGAGAGAAGCTCCCAAGATATGTCATGGAGTTGCCAATTTGTGTTTGACTGATTACAACTTTAAACTTAACTTTCTTAAAATTCTTATTTCTTAATGGATTTTTCACAAACTTTAACTAATCTGTTTCTCTCACTTTTCTGCTTTTACTAAATCAACTAAATTCCAGGGTGGACCTCCCCTTTAAGTGCCAGGTACGATGCGAGTTATGCTACAGAATGCTTATTTGTTAAAAAACTACTTTCATGTAAATAAATGTCACAATTATTCTTTTGATCTGCCCTGACAAGACAGAGTCATAATTGGTCAGGTGCATAGTGGAAAAAAAATGATCTGATCCTTCTCTACTTATACATAACTGCTACGATCTGTTATTTGATCTTAAAAATCTTTACACATGGCAAGAGATCGAGACTCAAATATTGTTTGATTCATTCGTTGATTACTCCCTTTTGAATGGAACTTTTTGAACAAAACATTTCAAGACTATAAACTCCATTGTACACTGTACTAATGCTGTAAACAACTCGTAAAAATGTGTCTGTATACAGATAAAAACACAACTGTCTGATCCATCCTTTCAACCAAAATACAAGAAAGAATATCACCATTCCCACATGGTGCATCACAACATCCTTTCATCAAAATATGCTGTTACAAAATGGCACATGAAATACAAAAGAGCACTTTTCTAGGAATCTACCGAAGGCCACACACACACACACTCTAATAAATGTAGATTTCACAGTTCAAGGCAACCCTTTCTATATACATTACATTTCATTCAGTTCTTGAAAAGAGATTCTTGTATTCATCCTATAGGGGAAAATGTAATTGCCTTCTGGATGTGACAAACAACTTCTGCTCATGGTCAGAATTTTGGCAAACTTAGACATTTTTTCCCTTCAAAATCACAGGATCTTATTTTGTAGTTTAAACACTGATGTTCCACAGAACCCTTTTTTCCCGACATACCAAGATTCTTTTCTGTCCCCTAAACTAGTACGACTAAAGATACAACCGATATTCAAAGGCCACTACTAGTATTTGATTCTAGAAAGATAGTTCTTTGGAAATTATAATTGGTATGTAATAATTACAACAGATTACATTTCAATGGCAATTAATACAAAAGTTCATACATGTGTCCTACTATAACCAGTTGACAAATACTTCCTTAAAAATTCCTATTTATATCTGAGTCTAACATTCTACCTTTACTTCTTTATCCATTCATCATTTACACACTAGAACACAATCCTACTGCCAGGGTGATGCTGTCTCAGTGGTGCTCAACCCCTTTTGCATACATCAGTGCCTGCATCCATCATCTTAAAATGTGCACTCTCCATGCAAACACTAACAGAAAATGGACAGAGGGAGCAGTACCGTACGCGGGACACTAGGAATCCGATTCAAAATTGAAAAATGCAAATAAATAGTATTTTACTCTGCATCCCTCTGACCAGCAAGGTGAATTTCAGTTACATTTTGGCACAAGTACGTTTGCATTGCATTGAAATGAACTGAAATACAAAGGAGACTTACAACTATAGAGACTGTTACTAGTCTACACTTGTTCTTATCAATAATACAAGTATACTGTACTTACTTTCATAACACATCCCAAGCTTCAACTAGATGCTTAAAGTCAATACCTTGAATTTACAATGATTTCAACAAATAATGCAGTTTACAAGTCATGAAATGATGTCTAAATATATACCTGGAATAACTCATCCACAGAATAAACTAAGAACTTCACAAAAAAACCTACACATGACATCCCTAACCAAAACTTGCTATCTAATTGCACAAATTATGTTTCTGGCATATTAGTTGTTGTATAATGTTAATACCAGCTCAAGGTTATTCTTGGTCTTTGGATTATGTAGGGATTAAATTAAGTTATACGGCCATTCTTTGTAAAGTGAAACAATCGGTCACATACGTGACCATCTAATTTTGCCTCATTGCTGGAAAATCAGATTTATTTTGTTATTGATATCTTTATATCACCATTTTTTTTTACACGGAAATGATGTCCCTTTCTTTGACAAGAAAAAACAATTTTCCACCCATAATGTTTTTACAGAGACATTTGAAAACGCCCTTTTTCGAGTGGTCACACATGTGACCGACCCAAATTTCACCTCTAATAGAAAAGAATTTGCACTTATTTATGGAAAATTGCTGTCAAACTGTTCAGAGCAATGCCATCATACAGCAATGAAAAGTGGAAACTTGCACTTCAAGGGAAATACAAGGAAAATAGGTTTGAATACCGCCAAGTAAGACCCTTTGTCGTGCCAGGTCGAACATGTGACCAACCTAATTTTGAACTCTGAAAGAAAATGATGTACTCTCATTTAAAGTAATTACCCTCCGTCTGTTGGGGGAAAGATTGTTATTTCAACATCCAAAATGGGAGAATTTTAATACAAGACAAATACTGAAAAAAATTTAAAAGGTTTAAATGAACTATTTTTCAGGATTTTGGTCACACACATGACTGAGAATGGCCCTATAGTTGCTCACTAACCCAACATCAATACCACACCATAAAAGAAAGAGAGGATGTACTAGGTGAATATTCATTAGTATCTAATGGTATATGTGAAATAATTCACTAATCCTTGAATTTCAGAGTAAATGAACCTGCCACTTCATAAGATAACTGGCCAAATTGGATTGACAGATATACTGTCTGACTGAGGTGCAGCCCATTTGATGGAGATATATATCAACTACTAGAATTTAAGCTGATTAATGGAGAATGAGGTACAAAAACGAACTTTGAGGTGAACAATCAACTTGATGTTGTTTGAAGCAGAGCCTGATCAGTTAGTTTGAAGGCCTGTAGAAAATAAGTATTTCACTGTGAAACACATCACTGAAGGAGTTGAAATTTGATTAAATTTGGTTGCATTGGTCGCCTACTAAATTATAATCCATAAAAATATTCAACGTCACGGACGGACAAAATGCCTACTCTTAACGGATCAGGCTCAGCATAAAAAATCAACTGCAATAAATTTGCAACAAAATTTTAGCAGAGGTAGGCAGCTACATTGTACATTAAGAGAACCAAAACACAAACATTACCACATATGTGACCCGACGCCTCAAAACCTACAATAAGTCGCCAAAATTTTGTTTTATACATTTTCTGAAAGTAGAGATTCTCAGCTTTCCAATGGTATATCACTTGCCTAGTTTACTCAATGATAACACCTTTAAATATCACATTTAGAATCAGTATGTAACCAGCAATCAATAACTCCTATTCAGAGAAAATGGCCGTTTAAGTTCGGAACAAAAGAGTGCCAAACCTTCGCTCTCTGTGTGCGCCCAAGTAAAACTGGGTATTCAAATGGCCATAGCAACTGGTACGAAGGGTTTATCAGATTAGGCTGAATTTTGGCACACTGCTCCAGGAGGACCTATTCATTACTCCCTCCAAAAATCAATGTAATACCTTTAGAGGTAAAGTAGTAAATTGGCATTGAATGAAAGTATTACAAAAGCTCTCCAAACATTCATTAGCTCGATAGGTGAAAAAAGGAGTCATTTTAAAATGCCCCCAAAACATATTTCTAAGTCGAATTACGACTCACAAACTTGAGACATGATAGAATGATAATGAAACTACCCATTTCTATCAAAAACAGAAAATCGACTGATCCAAGCAAATTTACTATTTTGGGCTGTTTGCTACGTTGTGGTCCGTGCGACTTATTGTAGGTTTTGAGGCGGCGGGTCACATATAATGCATGAACCGCTAAACTCTCATGCAAAAAAAACCTTGGTGAGTAAAATCTTTTCAAATTCATATACATGTAAAAGTGATCTTTGGATTCATAAAGACAGATATTTACATGAGCATTTCAAGGTGTTCAGGAACATACATGTACTACAGCACACTTTTAACAACCCCAAAATGAATTAATTATATTACTGAAAATTTTAAAAAGTGCGCATAATTAAGTAAAGCATAACATATCACAGTTCATCCTACAAGCCCATTCAAAAGAAAGACTTCATATTAACAACATATACTTTAATGTGACAACAGTAACCACATTTCTTTTTTGTCCCTACATGTTTCTATATACAATTCTATAAAGGAGATATCAAAACTCTGCCACAATGGCTGTTTTTATCAATTCAGCCTTATGTACAGTATTCTATATGAAATGAAAGGAACATCAAATACTGCTTCACCAGTTCAAACACACTGGTTCAGAATTGAACAAGATTTCAGATCTGGTATCTCTTTCAATGCATCACCCACTGGATACTATGATGGGCTTACATGACTGATCAAAGAGAGTAGTACTGCATTTCACGGCATCAATAAGCACAAACCGTCAACGCACAGCTTACTTTTGTGTCTTTTATAAGAGTACATTTAGAAGGTGAGCCACAGAACCTTTGTTGTTCTTACTGGCCAACTGCCCTACAGAGGGCTTTGAAAACTCTTAACCTGTTGAAAAAGAAGCCTGAGATACATGTAATTCGGGTTAGAAACCATTGGGCTTACAGGTATTGAATGGAAATTAAATCCTCTCCGACAGGTTAAAATTGATCACAAACATGCAAACACTACAACGTTCCTGTTAAATTGCTCGTGCCAAAATACAGCACTCGCTGCTTCCTCCTCGTGGACTTTTCTATGCAGCTTGGCTATTGTAGCGCAAGATGAATGGCTGCTATGGCATCAAGTGGCGCAAGTACAAACATTATCGATGCAGTAGTCACCTCACACATCTTCAAAGAATTCACCACCTATGTTAGGATAACTGGCATGAGCAAAATGGCACAAAATTGGGGAGCGGGGGAGGGTTTCCTTGAAGACCCCCTCAGCTGCTGAGCAGTCGCCTGATGAACTGTCCCTCGCTGTTACTGGAATGGCTCAGTTCGGCATGGAAGGTGTCAGATCCTGAAAAGGTGAATGTTGAAGAAATCTCAATGAATATAGCTTCTAATTGCCTTTATATCGTACCAGACTATACCTCATATAATAATCCCTTCAAACCTCTAACCCTAAATTTTAAATAAAATAATACAATGTCATTACCTAACATTGTGAAATCCTTGTTCATAACACTAATCATAAAACGACAGCATTCCCACATATTTTTGTCAACATTTCAGAAAATAAGACTAAATATCATGAAATACACAATATTTGGCAAGCAAAATTGCAGACCTTACCCAGATATCCCTGAAGTTGGCGGAGGAAATCTGACATGGCCTCCTGAAAGACAGACTGGTCCTAAAAGACAAGGAAGGAAAGGCTTATGGATTATTTATCTTGCTTTCATTCATTCATATTCATCTATATTAAAAAGCATTGCACATCCATTCAAGAAATATATTTTATGAAAATTTCACTAGAGAGAAAGAGAGATAGAAAGGGAGAAAAAAAAAACAGAGAAAGAGGAAGTGATAGTGAGAAACAGAGAAAAAGAAATAACAAGATACAACATACATTGGTACACCTGTTTCTTGGAGACAAAGGGAGGAGCTCAGTTTAAACGAAATAGGGTGAGTTTTAAAAGTCCCATGGGATATTCAAATGGATAAATTTGAAAAATTGAACAGCGCCATCTTCATCCTGACTTGCGCTAATCTGGTCTCACTCTCCAGGTACCCACTGCACAGCTCAAGGGATATGGAGACCGAGGCTTTTCCCTATTGCTCCTCTCTTGTGGAACTCACTCTCTTCCTTTCTTTGTAAAATTGACAGTCAAGAACATTTCAAATCATGCCTCAAACTAATCTATTTCAGCAGATGGGTAAATACTGATGATATTTGAAAAGCATGCACCTTTGAATGTAACTACAGCTAGTCCAATATTTTATCACAACCACATCTAAACAACCACATCTAAAAAATTTGATATACTTGATGACTGTATGAAGCTGATAGCCCTTCTACAGCTTGGATTGGACAAAATATAAAGTATAACTATACATGTATTTTTATGTCAATTTATGTTGATAATTCCATAATGCAATACTTGGTAACATATGGGACATCCCTTGGACTTGCCCATTAAAAGAAATATTGTGCCATATAAATGCTGTGAATCATCATCACCATCATCCTCTTCATCATTATCATCCTCCTCCTCATCATTTCCCTCATCATCATCATCATTATCCTCATCCTCATCATCATCATCCTCAACATCATCCTCATCATTATCCTCATCCTCATCATCATCATTCTCAACATCATCATCATCCTCAACATCATCACCATCCTCATCCTCATCCTCATCATCATCATCCTCATCATCATCATCATCATCCTCATCCTCATCATTATCATCATCCTCCTCATCATCATCCTCAACATCATCATCATCCTCAACATCATCATCCTCATCATTATCCTCATCATCATCATCATCCTCCTCAACATCATCCTCATCCTCATCATCCTCCTCAACATCATCCTCATCCTCATCATCATCCTTATCCTCATCATCATCCTCATCATCCTCATCATTAACATCCTTATCATCCTCATCCTCGTTATCATCATCATATCATAATCATTATCATCATCATTATCATCATCATCCTCAACATCATCCTCAACATCATCACCATCCTCATCCTCATCCTCATCATCATCATCCTCATCATCATCATCATCCTCATCCTCATCCTCTTCATCATCATCATCATCATCGTTATCATCATCATCATCATCCTCTCCATCATCATCATCATCATCCTTGACCTCATCATCATCGTCATCATTGGTTATGATATCTCATACTTGCCAACATTTAAAATCTAGGGGGAAAAATTTGGCCGGGGATCCAGGGGGCCGCCAAGGCCCCTGGCGGGGTTCAGGGGCAATGCCCCCTTGAAGCTGAAAGAAAATAGCACTATGGAGGGCCATTAGAGGCTTAAAATGACACCAGAATCACGTTATATACATTCTCTACGCACATGGAGAAACAACCTATCAAAGACCACTGCAGACCTTAAATCTTCCAGCATCTCCAAGGTTGATTTTCAAAAACATGTGTCAGCAATATTGCTTTAGAAATTGCTTTAGATTTTGGATTTCATTTTTTTTGAAAATCTAATAACAAATGAGAACTTTAAATTTGAGCAAAACAGAATGGGTATCTCAGTATAATTAGATGGTATAATTAGATTATTCAATTAAGATTTTAAAAATTCTAATGAGTAAATATGCTGCAAAGAAAAAGAATCAACATGAAGTTAGTATTTTGCATATACATGTAAGCCTTAAATTTGGAAGACACTCTATACTGAAAACATGTGACTAAACTATTCAGCTCAATGCAAGTATTTCTTTTTTCTCAATATGCACAAAATTGAAAAAAATATATGTTCATCTTGTGTTGAATAATATCTAATTGTATGAAAATTGATAAAATCACTTTTCTTCCACTTGTCTTTATTTTCACTGAAAACAAATAAAGTGAAATATTAATAAAGATGTTTTAGTGATATCACAACTATGCCCTCTATGTATCATCAAACATACCAAATTTAACATAGATGTTTTTGACATGCGAGTCGCATTACGGTCCGCCTTTTCATTGTCGATGTGTTTTTTCTTCTCGGCGTGCCTGGTAATATCTTAGCTCCTCCACTTGAGATTTTTATGTCCTGCCGGCAACAATGCAAAATGCAAATTCAACGCCTTTTGTGCTTGGCTTTATGAAAGGAAATCGTTGTTTGTACCCCTCTTTAAACTTCTGTGACCGTTTTCCACTCATTTTGATCAAATCCTCTCCAGTTTCGCGAAATAATTCTGTTAAATCCACGATCGTGACAAAGCCTGTGCGCAGTTCAGCAAGCGTTAATACATTGTCCCACATATAGAAATCGGTGCTGTGCTTACATGCGTTTTGTATGGCCCGCACGCTGCATGTGAATAAAACATGTTTTCGCAGTCACAAGTGTACACCCAGTCACACGACGGAAGAGCGATCGAAATTTGCGTTATTTCAATGATATACATGTACCATCGGTCAGTTTTGGGTCGGTTTCGTCGGTGGGACTGTAACATGTATCGATAGCTCAAACCCGGAAGTCATAGACAACACTGTATTTTCGTATACACAGAACACACGCAAACACTTTTTTTCTTCTCTTTTTTTGTTTTTGGTCTAGGCTCAAAAATCAGAATGTTCCGTTTTTATTGCTCTAAAAATTTTAGAAAACGGGACAATTACGATAAAAACGGGACAGTTGGCAAGTACGATATCTTACCTCCTCATCTTCATCCCAGCTATCCCAGTCGGAGTCTTCATCCTCTGGGTCGGTTCCTGGAGACGGGGAAACCCCTGTCATCTTGGAGGTTTGGTCACTCCCAGAGGAAAGGCGTGGTGTCTGGCCGCTGCCACTGCTGGCATTCAAGGCTAGTGACTCTGACAAGGGATGACTGGAACCTGATGGTGGAAAGACATGTAACAGAGTAGCATAATAATAGACCAGTATGCTAATGCATTAGAATTTAATGAAGGTGTCGTGGTATAGTGGTTCATTCACTTGACTCTCAATCCAAGAGTTGAGGGATCGAATCTCAGCCCATAACTAGCATCTTTTGGCAAGACATTAATCCACGATTGCCACTCTCTACCCAGGTGTTACATGGGTACCTGGCAGGATTTATTCCTTGAAATGCATGGTGCGCTATTACTGCTGCTTGAGGTAAGGCCAGGGTAATAATATCCAAACCTTTGGAAGCGCATAGGGACGTTATATCAAAACGTGATATGTGCTATACAAGAAAGTTCTTTGTTGTTATTATTATTATTATTATTACTGCTCTTGGCAAACCCAAAAGCTTCTCTGAGACTTGCCCGACATGGAAGCATCTAATGTATGTAATATTGGTTCAATCCAGAGAGATACTATCAAACATAAAAAATAGATTTAAGAGTTTGTTACTGGAAGTTCTTAGTAGAATCATCCATAAATTTGATACATGCAAAAAACTTGATAATGGACAGGTTTATTAGATGAACTATTATTATGTTGCACTTGTCTACAAATAGTTTTCATGAATAATGCTTAAGATTTTTTTCAAAGATAGTAATAACCTGCGATATCTGTAATTCATTATATTGCCTATAGAAAATTTCTCTAATTATGTAGGAGGATATCGTAATGTTTGCACAATTCACAAAGTTGTGCCTCAATCACTGATAATTTACTTGAAACGTTTACAACCAAGCTCTCCGACTTTATTCAGTAAACCATCTGCATATTGGATTATCTTGAGACTTGATACTCTGGTGGATGTCATGTGAAACAATGATATTGTTTGAGGGAAAGCTTGGGAGGGGGTTTAATACCTACCCTCAAAGATATACATACAGAGATTCGCGACACCAGAGGTCGCTTCTGATTGGTCAGTCTTTTCATGGAGCTTCATATAGTTCCCTCCCATAGAGAATGTACATGAGAGGGACCTATTGGGAGCTCCATGATCCGCCATGTTTATAACTAAGACAGCGTACACGTAGGCGTATTATGCGTGTGTCACAACTCTCTCTTTCAATGCGCTCTGCCTACCTTTTCTGTCTACTTCTTCCTCATCCTCGTCATCAGAGATCCTCATGGTATCAACAGGGCTTGCCGGGATGTCATTGGAAGCAAACAGGACCAGTCTTCCCGCCATGCCATCATTATCCTCCACTGGGTTCAGAGATGCTCGGGTTAGGGGCTGAAAAACAGAAGCATTTGGAAAATTACTTGAAATGACAACAAAGAAATCAAAATATTGGAGAATAACATTGAACAGAGGCAAACTAAAGCTTTTCGTCTTGTACGCTAGTCTGCCTCTGTTCCAACGCTATTCTCCGATTTTGTAGTACCAAACATCTTTTCAAATCAAAATATGTAAGACCTGTGTGCATAAATTGATTTTGTGTGAAAACTTAAGACAAACATTTGCAGAATACGAGATTGTGGACGAATCCTCAAAAATAGTGTAAATGCTTATTGACTCACCATTAGATCTAGCCTTGATGCTATGGCTGCGAAGAGCTTCTGTAAATGTATGGTGGACTGGACACACAGACTCAGGTCCTGGTACATCTCCAGCATTTGACGAAGAGTGGATAAATCCAGGGTCTACAACCAAACAAAAACAGAGGATAATGCAGGAAATCTCACTTTGTGAACTTAATCATTTGTGCATTTATCATAGCAACATTAAAGATGTCCTATGAACATAGTGACAATGCAATCATAACAAGGACTTATTGCCTTATGTTATTTCAAATAGTCACACTGAATGCAGCTGAACGTGCCATGGAATACAATTACTGTACATAGAAAATTTCCAGAATTTAGACGATAAGGATTATTTCTGCAGCACTAGGTAATTCACATGTACCTGTTGCACCACCAGGGCCTTGTTTCATAAAACTTGTCATCAATGACAAGTTGCAATAACTGTTATAAGCTACTGAAATCCTTGCATCTGATTGGCTGAGAGCAAATTTGGCAGTAAAAATCACTGACAAGACACTTGATAAAATGCCCCCAGTTCATTTCTACTCTTCATAAAGTGAGATGTTGAGCAATTGTACGAAAATCGAAGAATTTATTCAACAATTGTGACTACCTGTAAGTTGATTATAGGAATATTCATGTAGTACACATGAATTCAATTAAGACCTGTATTCTAATAAAAGATACAGACACAAAAAAACCCCAAAACTACAGAATTAGATGTTAACTAGATTTTATCGAATATTTATCGAATATGTGGAAGTTTAGATAGTACCCTGTAACTTAATAAATTATTTACAGATTAACAAAGGAAAGGATATTTCAGAAAACTAAAATCTGTCATCAAATACCTTGAGTTTGATCAGTGAAGTGATTTGAGCCAGGGACAGTTCCAAGTTGTGGTTGAAATCCTTGGGGATCTCTGCATTGCCATTCTCTGTAATGTGACCTTTGACCATGGTGACCAGTAAAGAGCATCTACAGACATTGGAAGAAAGCATACGAGTCAATATTTAGAGAGAGCAATGAATAGATGAGTTTACGCAATAAAATGAATTTCAATTTAAAAGTATATTATTTCCTTGTAGGTCCATCAAAAATAAGAAAAATTAAAGCATACATGGTTCTACATTACCTAAGGAAGCTGTAGCAAATCAAGGCAAAGGAAAAAAAGGAGTAAAAATGCCTTTCAGATAGATTGTCAGTTTCAAATTTCAAATGTCAAACAATTAGAAACATTCAACATAAATGAAAATTAAAACTTTGGATATTGAAAAAATATTGACAACTAATTGCAAGTTACATGCAAAGTCAACTTTCCCACCTAAGCCCATCAGGAACAAGTTTTAAGGTGTGCTCTGATACAATGTGGATCATAATGGGCTGATAATAGGAATTCAGTTTCCTCTGTGCATCTTACCCATCCAGTAATGTCTTGGAGATGTCCTCATCTTGCTGATAGTCCTGGAGCAGGGCTAGGTACAGCGGTAAGGTCTGACTGGCAGTAAAAGGGCTACATCGTTTCAGGTAGTCTAGCATCAGACAGTGGGTCTCTCGCAGGACGTAGCGCTCCAACTGTCTGATGTGAGGGGCTGCATTCTCATCACGGAGGCAACAGCTTCATGGGAGGGAGAAAAGTTCATAATAATAAGATAATAAAATGTTAGAATCTCAAAATGGATATTTGATAGTACTTACGACCCATAATGAAAAAAAATTTAACATGAATGTACAACTTTCAATGATGAGATAGGAAATTAAAAATAGTTGGGAAGGTACAAGTATTTTGGAAATGACATGAGTTGACAAAAGATAAAGGTATGAAATATGGGGAGAATGAGGCAAGGAGGAAGTGAAGAAGAAGAAGCAGCGAGAGGAATGGAGGGGGGAATGGAGAAGAGGAGAGGAGAGGGAGAAAAGAGGAGAGTTGATAGAAAAGGATAAGGAGAGAGAAAGAGAAGATAAGAGAAGAAAGAAAGGTACACTGCAGACTACTGGAGAGAGATGTACATGCAGGATGATAAAAGTGGGGAGGAAAGACGTAAATATGAGGGGCAGTAGCAGAAGACGAGCAACAACAAAAAAATAAATGAGGACACCAAAGATGCAAGGTTTAGGAAATGACTAGCTCACATCTCACCATAAGAACCCATCTAAGGGCATGAGCACGTCATGAGCATTGGTAAACTTGGCTTGTTGAGTGCAGACTACACTCTCGGGATGGGCGTGGCTAAAGATACGAATCTGGAATTGGTGGAGGGTTTCATCCAAGGCATCTTTCTCCTGCAATAAAAGATTAGGCCAAATACACTAAAATATCTCTTTTTTCTCTCCTTGAGTTCTCATCGTGACAGAAGTTAAAATGTTCACAACATCCAAAGAATTAAACCTGAATATTAGAAACTACTATCAAAGAAATTTGATATACATTGTATGATAATCATATAATAAGCAGCAAAAAAATATCTACAACAAAATGTCTCATAAGAGCACAACTGTGTTAGAGCTTTAAAGCAAGTTTTATTACTTAACTTACATTTTCAGGTCTTTACACCAAATAAGGATAAGAAGTTTTGTTTACTTCGCAATTAATGATTCAGAAAAACTTTTTCTCGAAATGAAGTTTCACTGCGAGTACCTTAAAATATCTTTGACAGCATTCGTAATTAGCGGCTTCCTATCCGACTAGGAACTTTCAAGAATCAAATTGGGAGTTCAAATCTATTGTCCCTTTGAAAGATTAGGCCAATTTTATCTTCCTTGGTCAAAGATCAAAATATATGGGTTCGTTTCTGTTTCTAGAGAGAATGCCTTATACAGCACACAACTGATATACTTGGGTCGGATTTGCCAACCACATCACATACAAGGTTATTATGCAATGTGCAGGACCACATAGCATGAAGTTAAGCAGCTAACCTCATTAAAAAAAGAACTCCTCGAGACTAGACTGTCATATCACTCACCTGCTCCAGTTCCTCTTCAAAGTGGGCCAGCGCGATAAGGAGGATCTCCATGGCAACGACAGAGAGCTTGTCAATGACCTCTCTCTCCATGAGCTGCCTGGCAATGCCTACGTACCCAGCAAGACCCTGGGTGACAGCCACTACGATGGAGGCTGACACCTGGCGGCAGGAATCTGAGTCACGCTGAGAGTGTGGAAGAAGAGTTGAAAGAATGTCATAATTGTGATTCTTTATCGAGAAACTAGATATTTTTCATTTTCTATGGAAAATAAAAATAAATAACAAATCAAAGGGGATGGACAAGAAAAGGATTAAGAGAGGAAATAATTATTTAGTAGTTGAATGAGTTAACTGTCCATACTACACTTAACAAGAAACCCTATCCACATATGAATCTATTCATAAATCTGTTCAAAGAGTGAATAGAGGACTATGGCTTTGCTACGACCATCATAACATTTATTACACAACTACAACAAGATTTAGTAAATGAAGAAGCTTAATGGGAGGAATTGTAATTTGTAAACAATTTTTAGGTATTACTAGTACTCCCAGTGTTAAAGATCGTATGCTCAATCTGTAATGAAAAACACAAGTCAAAAAAAATTTGAACCAGCGGGATTCGAACCCATCATCTACTGCTTGCCGGGCAGCGACTTAACATTTGCCACACTCGACCCAGGTGTAGTAAGTGGGTACCTGGTAGGATTTATTCCTTGAATGCACCGAGCGCTACGGTTGCCGGAGCTAAAGCCAGGGCAATAATATCCAAAGTCCTAATTGGGAAGCGCATAGAGACGTTATATCATAATGTGATATGTGCTACACAAGAACAGAATATTATTATTACACAAACATAAAAAGGTATAAAAGAAGATACAGCAAGCCTTAAACTCACCCTCCATCCTGACACCGGTTGTTGTAAGAACTGCATCATCCTGTTGGCATGTTGGATGCTGTGCTTCAGCGTGAGTGCTGCACCATAGCAGAGCAGGCTGGCTTCTGAGGTCAGACACTGCTTCCAGAAGTTCATCAGGGTCTCTGGATGGTACCAGCGAAGGCACTCAGCCACTAGGGGCAAGGCCTGCACGGGATAATGGGAAGATTCAAGATGGGTGATACATGTAAGTCCAGAAGTGCGCATTAAGAACTCGCATTAAATTGCAACTCTTAAAAATCAAACGCAAATCCTTAATGCGCACTTCTGATTGGCTGAAAATAAATTTCTGTTTGATTTCCTGAGCTGCGTTCAAACGCAAGTTTTATGCAACGGGCCCCAGTAGGCATTTTATTCAGGGGGGCTTTTAAAAAAATAACAGGGCAAATTACACAGACAAGGGTAGTGACAAGTGTGATTAATCTGTAAATGCATACAACGTCAGGCTCGGACAATGGAAGGGGGGGTTCCTTTAGTTTGGAGGACAAAAGGTATGTCTACTGTCCAAGCCCGACGTTCCGCCGCCTCTGTGTAGCACCTTGGATAACCTCTTCTAAAAATTAGGTAAATCTCTCTTTAAAACATATTAATATTTTTGCCTGAAAGTTTTAAACATGCCGTTTCAAGCAGTAAAAAGTAAATTTGTACATCACCCTTCACTCATATCATTACATAGTATTTTCAATGAATCACCTTCTCTATTTACACCATGATCCCGTTTCATAGCACTTATTATCGATAACAACTGCCACATATCTATGACAAATTTGCTCTCAGCCAATCAGATTTAAGTATTTCAGTAGCTTATAACTATTATTGTAACTACCTGCTGGCTCATTCTTCTGAGTTCCCATCTACTGCTCGCCAGGGAGTTGACAGTCTGGAGCATGATCTGATGCAGGATGTTGGTCAGGGATTCCAGATGAAGATCTTGTAGCCATGGCAACTGCGTGGATGACCTGGATGAATCTCTGTCATTCCTGCAAGTGCAGATGAAATGATAAGTCATCACAGTTTTCTAAAACTTTCAAAAGGGTGGGAGAAACACAGGGTACCAGCTGACTATTTCATGGAAAGTGAACAATGGCCCTGTCTTTAAGAATAACGATTGATGAAAATCGATTCGACCTCAAGTCAATTACATTAAGTAATGATTGCCTATTTGATAGACTTATGTACAGATTTGTGATGGATAATATCAAACTCTCATTTTATAAGACAGGGTCAAGAGAGTTATGGATTGACTAAATCTCTTTCAAAGAATATTGCAACTGAAGTGTTTGAATTACTGTTTGTTTCAGGTTGTTCTGTAATTTCAAATAAATTCTTATATATATATGTGCTCGTTTCTCATGCTTGCCATGAAAACGTTTCTCCCATAGGCGATACACTCAACGGAAGTGTTACCTGTATTTTTAATTCAACAACACCACCATATTTATATGAATTTTTAAATCATCTTGTGCTTTCCAGTTTCGGAAAAAGAATTTGCCTATGAGTATGACATTTATTGGAGATACATTTCTTCATTTACTTTAACTCTTGAAATACTGATATTTAGAGTTCTGCGGGAATTTTCATGGTCAATTTGCTCGCCATTCCATTAACTGTTTTCCAGTGGTCAACAAGGTAGATTGACCCACAATGCCTTTTCACGAGCTCCTCCTCCGAAACGAGGTGGCCCCTACTGCAACTTACCGGGTGACATATTCATCAATGATCGGAAATGGTGTAGGCCCCTCCCTTTTGAAAGCCGAAAAAATATCAAAGCCCCTCCCCCCACCCCCCAATAAAACATGCAGTGTGTCTACAGCACATGGGGCTGTCCCTTCACCTGGGGGAAGATTCCACCCCCCTGTATATCAATTTCTAGATACACCACTGACTTACTTGACAAGAGCATGGTAAGTCTTGAGAAGATGCCTTGCTTCACTTGAAAGGGAAATCCCCTCTTCATTCCCGGGACAAGATGACTGCTGGATAGGCTCGTTCAAGGTGGTCTTGGACTCCTCTAACAAGTTCCTGGTCTATAATAGAATATCATCAACATAGGTTTCAAAACAGAATAAGGCTAAATTGTTAACTTTATAGAAAAATTGTCTACCGATGTTACTATATTTTATGTTAGTATAGGGTTCTGATTAATCTCCTTTTTATATTATTATGTTAAAAATTAAAAGTTTGACATACATGTACTTCTTATCTTCTGGTTTGATACAAGTACATGTCATAAATACACACAATCATACAAGCATTAGAACTAAAAATGACATTACTTATTTTATGCAGATTTCAAGAACTAAAAAAATCCCTCTGTAAAAATAGAAATAAAATCAGACAAGGCAGGTATATACACCAATACGATAAGAACTTACACAAAAAAATGTAGCTGTAAAAAGTCATTCTACCTGTATTTGTAGATTCTTATCAGTGTCATGTGTTTGCCCCAGTAGGGAGAGTGTTCCACTCAGGCCATGGCTCCTCCTCCTGCCCCCCAGCAGGTTGCCCTCAGGGGTACTTGGGAATGAGTAGTGCTTCATGATTGGCTGGTTGAAAAATGATCCCTCTGCCATGGTTTGGGCCCTGCCATTTGATTGGATAATAGGCTTTACTTAAATAGCATCAAGAAGAAAAAGCACATGCCTACCGCTACTTTTTCCTATCAAAAACAACGTTCAATAAAACACATAAAAAATAATGCATATTGTATTAAAGCATATTATTCAGGACGTAAATAAAAATCACCCCATTTAATCCAATCCTTAACCCTTGTACTTGAACTTAAACTTGATTTTATGCTGGGCGGGCTCAGCCAGCCCCCACCCCCGATCAAGTTGTGCAATCACCAAGCTTTTATTATAGATAAGTAGGCCCTTTTGGCTTAAAAATTGGGGTATTGAAATCACAAGTAATATATCAGACAGGACAAGTCTTTCTTTAGATGTCACACTCATCAACTCTAGAGAAAAATGTTAATATTTCAACAAAATACCAAAAATATCACATGGGAAGAGAGGAGTTGCCCCTAGTTGGATTTGGCAGTACCCTTAGAGTTCAGGCACCTACACCTCTAAAACTTAGTCTGGGCCAATATAAAGAATTTACTATCTTATATAGTTTGCATTCACATTGAAAAATACAGTATTGTACGCTGGGTAAGAGACACATCATTCGATAAATGATGAAAGACTTGCAGGAGAGCACAAGCAGATTAGATAGAGCTACGCTTAAGAGACACATCATTTGATAAATGAAAGACTTGCAGGAGAGCACAAGCAGATTAGATAGAGCTACGCTGGGTAAGAGACACATCATTTGATAAATAAAAGACTTGCAGGAGGGCACATGCAGATTAGATAAAGCAATCAAGAGCACATATAGATTATAGAGAAAGGAGGAAGTTACATTATATAAAGGCATACTGTAAAACCAGACTCTTTCGCGACATAAAAATTCCGCAAATTGTTCATGACAGCCAATTTTACAGCAAAAAACTTTCGCGTATTGCAATGATTTTACGTTGTTTCAATTGTGATCTGATTATTTCGCGGCATGAAACTTTTGCGAATCTCGACCACTCATGAAATTCGCGAAAGTTTCATGCACGCGAACATTTCCGGTTTTAGAGTACTCACTAAAGTCCAAGGTTTAAACCCTGTCTAAGTGGAGAGAGTTTATTGTCCACTTATTTGAGGAGCTCTAAACGTCAACCTCTTCATATCATATAAATAACCATGATTCTTCTTTAAAGTAAAACAAAGATCACATCATCATCATCAAAATCAATTTCATTCCCCCCCCCCCAAATAAAATTTCAATAATTTGTATGGCATAAAGCAGCTCACATTTACTTCAGTTTGCATTTACAAATACAGGCCATATACTTAAAAAGCAAACGCCATCTCGAGATAGAAGTATCTATTATACACATAATGAAAGGGAAATCGAACCTTAATGGCAAGTTGCTCTGAAAGAAAGCAGAAAAATCAGAGAAGCAGATGGGTAAAAGTTTGAACAAAATCGGACAAGCAATGTAAAAGATGACAATTGTAATCCCTATACATATGGGAATTTCCAATTGGCTGGTAATGTCACAGAGACGTAGTGGCGAAAACTGCCCCATTTGTTCCAAAGCACAAAATGACTAAATTGTAAATTTTTCAATTTAAAGCATTAATCAGTATAATCTTTTTCTTTTTGAAGGACCTAGGACAATATGCTATCTACAACATATTTTGACTACTGCCCTAAGAGAAAAGCCGCTTATGAGAGAACCTGAAATTAATGACAATATTGTGTACGACAAACAGGAGAGTTGACCTTCATTAAGTCACAATCAAACGACCAAATTGCCAATTTGAAATTCGAATAGCTATAGTGATCTATTTTTCAAATATTCATACATGTAACCTTCTCATTCTTGTCCGATTTCTTTCAAACTTTCACCATCTGGTTGCTCTTATTCTTCTGTTATCACACAGATCAACATATTTCAAAGGTTGGAATGCCCTTTATACATGCAAAGACTCACACCATAGAGAATACATGAATACAGCCAAAGTCTTTTTATTGAAGTCTACAGGACCACACAAATCTATGTTCTTAGCAAAGTCTGTTGCATTCAAGTATGTATTAATAGCAAAACAGAGGACAGGATGGCAATTACATTTTTCCATATTTGCATGATCAGAGACTTATAATGGGATCTGGGCCCTGTTTCATAAAATTTGTTATCAATAACAACTGCCCCATTTCTATGTCAAATTTGCTCTCAGCCAATCACCTTCAAGGATTTCAGTAGCTTATAACAATTATTGTAACTTGTTTCTGATAACAAGTTTTATGAAACGGGGCCCTCCTAGTACATGGACATGTAAAAATGAATAATGACTAAATTCTCCCCTGTGACAGAATGCCTGAAATATAAGAGATGTATTTCATAAACAATAAAAAAGTCTGCACAAAAAAATTATAAATATACTTTATATTTCGATTCATATTCTAATGCAGGAAATATATTAATAGATTAAGTCATGAAAGCTTCATAAAATTGCAAGATCGTACAACTAAGCGTAAAAGCATAGCACAATGAATTAATAATGCATAAAGAAAAAGCAGAGCTATGCCTATGCTCATGATCTTAGTTAACCCCTTACATGCATAAGAGATGTATTTGCATGATCAGAGACTTATACTAATGGGATCTGGGCCCTTTTTCATAAAATTTGTTATCTATAACAACTGCCCCATTTCTATGTCAAATTTGCTCTCAGCCAATCACCTTCAAGGATTTCAGTAGCTTATAACAATTATTGTAACTTGTTTCTGATAACAAGTTTTATGAAACGGGGCCCTCCTAGTACATGGACATGTAAAAATGAATAATGACTAAATTCTCCCCTGTGACAGAATGCCTGAAATATAAGAGATGTATTTCATAAACAATAAAAAAGTCTGCACAAAAGAAATTATAAATATACTCTATATTCTCTATTCATATTCTAATGCAGGAAATATATAAATAGATTACATATTACAAAAGTCATGAAAGCTTCATAAAATTGCAAGATTGTACAACTAAGCGTAAAAGCATAGCACAATGAATTAATAATGCATAAAGAAAAAGCAGAGCTATGCCTATGCTCATGATCTTCTTTCAAGTTAGTTAACCCCTTCCATGCAATGCAATGGGCAGCAAATCCTGCACAAGAATTTCAATGCTGTAAAATATATCTGAACTAATAAAATGTGTAGATTTCTCTCTCTGAAACAAACACAAGTACATGCTACATGTATGTAAATTTTAAACTGATAAAAGTCACCACGTGGCTAATTTACTGATGAAAGAAAGAATTAAAACTGAAAATTTGTCTCTGGCGTGAAGTTCAATTAAGATTATTGATAGGAAACTTGGTGGCACAGAAAGGGTTAAATTAAGTATCATGGCATACCGTTGCATTATCAGCCCAGAACCAATCAAGTTCATTTGTTCACAGACACTAGATTTTTCCTCTCCCCCCTTTTTTTTGGATTGGGGGGGGGGGGGAGGATCTGTTTATTTTCCATCATGTTGAAGGTGAGCCATAAACGTTTCTCAGTTGGAAATACATAACTATTAAGAGCTTTATGAGGGCTGTTGAACTAGTTCTTTTACACACACAAATCCTATCCATGAAATATCTTGAGAAGCTGATTTTCAGCGCCAACTTTCTAGAATGAAACATTCTGGTAAGCAACATTTCATACAGAAATGAATTGTGAGCGATGAATGTGACTGGTTCAACTAAAAGCTAAAGCGAAGTTATATATTTTGAACATTTTTTTTACAAACCTTCTTCTAAAATATCTGGTTTCCCAACATTGCATGACATTAGATTGAAGACAAAAACATTTGGATCAAACATCTAGCAAATGATATAAGAATCTCTACACATTTTCCTCACAGGTCTTTCCTTTTTAAATATTTTATTTCTCTTATCCGGTGTACTTGTCTTTTGACCCCATGACTACTGAATTCTCTCATTGCCATAGGCTTAATACTGCGGAGCGTTTCATCAAGTGTTTTGTCAGTGATTTTTACCGACAACTGTTATAAGCTACTGAAATCCTTGCATCTGATTGGCTGAGAACAAATTTGTCAGTAAAAATCAATGACAAAACGCTTGATGAAACGCTCCCCAGGGACCACCCGGTTCCCGTAGGCAATGGGTTAATTCCTCCTTTTACTTGTCATCATATATCTCAACTTCTCTTTCTTCACTTATATCATAAATAAATCATAATTACATAACATAGAAAATAATAATCAAGATGATTGTGTTAGTGTATGACATCACGTGGAAAGTATGTTTGAAAAGAGGAACTAACTATAGGAGTACTGGCAATGTCTTTGCCACCACCTAACGGAGAAGAAAAATGAGGACAGGGAATGATTTATTACACAAAACAATTCCAAATTCAAGACATTTGGAATAAGTGGATGTTATTCACAAGAGAAACATGAAAGTTTCAATATAAGCGAATGCATCCGAACTATTCTATTTCACATAAAGAACGAGGTAATAGTAAAAGTGGAATGATCTATTTGTAAGTTTGAAGCTCACTCGCAAATGAAATGAAGACAACTTTAAAGAAAAGTTACACCAATGTTTGACTGCATCATGATATATATACTAAGGACATAATGCAAAACAATATATTTACTTTCACCCTTTTTCTCATACTCCATAACAATTTGAACTTTTATTTGTCTTCTACCTTTTCATTCTTATTCCTTATTTTCATCTTAATCTCCCTATATTGTCTTTTACATCTTCCTTCTTATTTTCAATTCATTTTTGTCCCCTTCCTTCCCCCTTTTCATTGTGTGTGTGTGTGTGTGTGACATAAGCTTTGGTGTTTAATACTACTCTATGCCCAAATAATTCAATACACCACTTTATAAAATCTACAGAAAAGAAAGGGTACCGTCAAGAATGAAATATTAAATTTGAGAGTTTGACTGTTGTAGTAGTACGACCATTAGAAAAATGATATAGAAGTTTATACAACGGGTTCAAGAATGTAGCCATCCTGATTGGTCCTATAACACCACGTGACCGTGCAAAAATAAGCACTAACGCACGGCTAAAAGGCTATAAAGCACGGCTGAGCTGCGCGTACGCGTACATCTGGTGCGTGTAAAACTTAAAACGCAATGAAATCGCATAGTTTAATTATCATTTTTAACACAGGGATTACATGCGCGCACTGAAACACGCACTGAAACACGCATGACTTTTGTGATGTCATACAGGAAAGCAAATGGCAGCCTCCATGACTGTGCGACTCTTGGCGTTTCTATGGGGTTCGTAACCATTTTTATAGACTTCATAATCATATTGCCAACCCGTTTTATAAAACTATTAATACATGGTTGTGAGTTCGTGCATTAGTGCGATCCGGCAACACTAAGGTTTTTATCGTGGTGTACTATACGTACGAGGCGCAAACGCACTCCCAACCATGTATTAACAGTATACTATTCATAGTGAGGTATGGATATGGGAATAGTGAATATGTAACATGAAAGGACTATAAGGCAACACTGCTTTTGACAAATATTTATGGCTGAAAAGGACCTTTGTAAGATAGTTGACTAAATGTTTGAGATTTCTCATCTATGCTTCTTGGCTTTGAGGGCTCATTGATGTACTAGGTTTTACAATGCAACTTAATATAATACAGCAAATTGGGCAGCGAGTTAGTTGAGAAAGTCAACTGCTACTTTGAAAGAAAATTGACAAAATATTTTGAAATTTCTCAAAGATACATGTTAGCGTTTTGGCTTTAGATGTGAGTTTAACAATGCATGTTTTGGTGAAATACATCAAATTTGGCAGGGGTTAGTTTAGGAAGTCAAATGTACTGCTAATCTGAAAAGAGGATGGTTTACAATTTCCAATTCATGTTTAAGGGCCTATAAGTTTCACCCTTTGCTAGCAAAATCATATACAGCAATACTCAAACAAAAAGAAAACTGTTAGGTTTGTTTGTTTCAGGTTGTGAACAAACCTTTGTAACATTTTCCTGGAGTAGAGGGTTGTCCGCGTTTTGGAAGAGGGGGTTGAAATGGTGTGAGAATGTCTTCTGGCAAAATAGCAATCAAATCATTAAACTTAGTGAGCAAAAATAGATTTCAAGAATTGTTGAGTCACATCCATTAACTAGCACTTGCAATTATAGTTATTGGTAGAGTAAAAAAAAGGGAATTGCAATGGCTTCTTTGGAGCCAATCTGATGTTGTCTATTCTGTTCAATAATTTAAGCTTAACAAAACATGACCGCAAATAGCTTTATACAGGAGCTCTATTTTTCATTTAGAGGGGCTCTTTTTAGATTACAGTTAGAGATCGTTACCCATCCATTTTTTTTCTTCAGAGGACTGAAGGCCTAAAGTAACCAAGACTTTTAAAGCCAACTACATGCATATTTTGTGGTATATGTTGGTGGCAGCATTCTTCTGATGACTTGACCGATCTAAGGTATATAACTACTCCTTGTGTAAATGAGAAAGAAGAAGAATAGAAAGTGAATTATAAATAATGATGCAATGAAAAGAGCAATATTTTTTGTAAAATTGATTCATCATAATTTCTTTTACCAAATGTCTTACCTCTTGTTCTCAAAACTCTTTTTCCGCCTCTCACTTCCAGCTCTGGAGAGCTTCTGGAAACAATAAAAAACAAAATGATAAAAATATATACCTCAGGGGACATAAACATATAAATTTCTAGTAAATATTCCTACGTATTGCATTTTTTTGTTTGATTCTGGTGTTTGACTGTTATACATGATTGACAGGACATATTCCTTCAAAGTAACCGAGTGCTAATAATGGTTGCCGAAGTTAAAAGCCAATGCAGTGTCTACTTTAGAAGTGCATAGAGGCAAATACGATATCCCATATACAAAAATTAAACATGATTGTTATTATTATTATTGTTATTGTTATTTTTTATTATTATTATTATTATTATTACAACCATTATCAATATTGTTATTAATTTAAAAAAAAAAATTATCATTATTATTACAACAACATTATTTCCTACATTAGGACGAATCCTATCAATGCGGTTTATTCCGTCATAATAGAAATGGACATTAAGCCGGAAGCGACCGTGCGTTAAGGTGAATGATACCAATACGCCGAGATAAAAGGATTCGCTGTAACGTCGCAATAAGAGTAATTCTAATTACAAAAAAAATTAAAAATTGGACACTAAAATATGAAGTTTTCTCATTATTCTATCACAAATCGTGATATTTTCTCATTATTCTATCACAAATCGTGATATTTTCTCATTATTCTATCAGGGATGACAAATCGTGTGTATTTTTGCGAAGATCTCATTCCGTTACTCGATAAGATGCAGACTGCTTTACCTCATCAGGTGACACCTTGTGTACAGACGGTGAGATGGGCGGGGATGCTGCTAGGGGCGGGGTGGGAGGTTTGCAGACCACAGTGTCCTGGGAATGAATACTGGAATCATCCGTTGATGAATGGTCACTCTGGGGACGGGTTGGAAAGAATGAGGCAAACAGAAATATGCAAATGAAATAATCTCCTTTGAGATAAAACTAAGAATACAGTGTTCTTGAAATTGTATTTTCATATACACACAAGGGTATCAACTTATAAGAAAGTGGTAAATAAATAAGAAAGTACTGCATACAGTCCCATAATTTTAATATTACATTATTTAACAGTATCCTAATAATCAATGATGCTCTAACAGAGTGTTTTTGAGGTGCTTCAAGGACTGTGCTTAATCACTGCAATGGTATGAATTTAGTTTGTAAAAATTCTAATGAAATGCTTCTAACGAAAGCCTTCATGTTCTTTTAAACAATTACTATTGACTACTACTGATCTACTAATGATCTTTGCCAACTTAATCTACATCATGAAAAACCGATCTGTATCATATATGCAATTTAACTATTTATTCAACAAGCCCCCACCCAAAAAAAGTCTTCAGATTTTCAAGATTGCAATAACCCTACCCCGCCCCCACATCGGCAATGCCTTTGCTTGTTATGTTTCATCTTACCGGTGTTCTCTTTAACCAGCCTTGCCTGAGTGACACGCCTCCATGGCTTAAACTCTTCTGGATTGGTGGCTTCCCTTGGGGTACTTTGTTTGCTTTGTGGCTGCAAAATAGAAAAAGAAAACAGTACTCTTACCATGAAATAAACAATTCAATACAGTTGATAAATCCATGATTTTGATCTTTAGTTCATCAATGAGATAATGTAGTTTGCGGGTACAAACCCTGGTCAGTGGTAACAGAGTGGCTGTACTACAAGACTACCATAGCCCCTGTACTTTAGCTGCTCCTGACACAACCAGTAGGAACCTGGGTTAGGCTATTCTCACGACACAATAATTTCTAATAAAATGTCAAATAAGGGTCTGTGCTTGAAGACTAGAGATGTTTATCATCATCCAATATGATTAAAATTTCACAAACATATTGCTTAATAAAATTTTGTCAGTTTGGTCTTTAACTTACCTCTATTTTGCTACCATCTTGGAGAAGAGAACCAAGTTCTCATCTACTCAATTTCAATTTGAACAATAATAGAAAAAATGTTGAAGAATCATTAATACATTATCAGTTTGTGACCATTATTCTAATACGGTTGTTTCATTTTCCTTGCGATCAAAGCTTATCTGCGTATGTATGTGGATGCAGGGGTGTGACTACTAGTATTTTCAGACAATAGAATTCTTGTTGCTTTCACAGGGAAAGCAGATGAACTTAAATTTGAAGTTGAAAATAAACCTTGGAATGATGGATTCGTCTGTAGATGCTGCTCCATTGAACTTCATTGGCTGCATGGCAAACGTCGGGAACAGGTAGTGGATGTGGTTTACAATGAGGAACTTCATGATTAGTTCATAGGCAAACAGTCTGCCTTCTCTCCACTCCCAGGCTTTACACAACACACTGTCAACTGGCACTGCTGAGAAATCTGAAGACCAAATCATGAATAATAATAATAATAATACTCCAATTAAAGTCCACTACAAATTTTATTAACCGAAATGGAAATTCTTTTTGCCCAATTGATCGTGGGCCCGGCAGCTACTGTGCAGCACCAGATCGACGTTGCTCTATCCCTTCAATTGTTGAGCGCAAAACAAGGTAGCAGCAACTCCCATCTTTTAACGTCTTTTGGTATGACGCGGCCGAGGTTCGCACCCACGACCTCCCGATTAGGAGGTGGACGCTCTACTGACTGAGCCAACACATCAGTCATAAAAAGTTAAATAGCAGAAAAATGAGGAGTTGTTAAATGATTCAAGTATCTTTTGTAATCATTTACATATATATGAAACTAAATGATAAAATGCAACAGAAAATAACAACATAAAATAGCAACATTTGCAACAACAAAATGTTACTCATAAAAGCAAAAGAAAAATGTGTGATTACACAGTTTATCTTTTAATCCTTTGACATGGAATAAAAAGTCAACAACATGTGTTAACACACAGAGAGAAAATCATTGCAAAATTTGAGTCCATTAATCATGTGGTACTTCCCAAATTTTGTACAAAATCTACTTACAATCTCCAAGTTGGCGATGTGCATTATGTTACATTTCTTCAGAGTTTCATTTCAGATACATGATATTTTGTCAGGATACAAAACTGTAATAAATTAGAGAAATATCTAAAGTTTCTCATTTAAGGAGGACAAGCTGATTTATTAGGCCCTTGGAAAATTCCTGTGAAGACCTTTAAATAGTAGAATACACACCTCCGTCAAGTTGACTGACATTGACTATGCTGACAGCCTTGCCCTGGCCATAGAAAGGCTGCTGCCTCCGCCTATTTTGCCTTGGGCTTTGCGACGTGACCTCACCCATCGTCCCGACCCGGGGCCGTGACCCCTCCAGAGTTTCATCCGCCCGCTGCTCACTTCTCGTCACATTCACTGTGATCCTCTGACCCTCCAGCTTGCTAATCATCTCAGACCTGCAAGAAAATTGAAATTTGGAATTTAACATTTGAAATTTGAAATTTTGCATTTGGAATTTGGAATTGAAATCCAATACACATTCAAAAATGATATTGAACATTATGTTGTAGGCAGTGAACCGCCAAACTTTTGATATAGTATGAAATGTTTTTGGACAGAGAAAAATTTTGTCTTTCTTTTTTTTTTAAATTAGAAACAGATTAAGGAGTGGAGAAGTCAGAAAACATGGAACATAAGAAATGAGGCACTATGATATAATACACTCTAAAACTGACATGAAATCTGATGTTGAAATTAAATGAATTTTCATATTGAACTTGAAATTGAAATCAACTTTGCCAACGACACCCAAATCAAGATTTGATGTTGAAATTAGAAATTAGAAAGCACCGAATAAAGCATACTCATCTGACCTGGCAAACGTCTCCTGTCGCATGTCCGCCGCTGCGGTGGTTCCACTGGTGGCAGCGGTGGGATTTGAGTGGTCATGTGACAGGGTGTGGAAGTGAGAGAGGGTGTGGGCAGGCTGGCTCATGTACTTGATGCTGATGCCCCAGTTGGCACTGAGACCCTGCAGTACCAGCTTCAGCAGGACAGAATTGTTGCAATCCTTGACAACTGCAATGCAGAGAAAAAAAATCACACATACAGTAGTCTTTGGGCAAAAGTTTTGAGCATATAACATTTGAAGCTACCAGGTGACTCCTGTACGACTCAAACACAAGGGAAGAAAACTAAAATACATGTAACCCAATATTGACTATTTCCATAAAAATTAT
This sequence comes from Heliocidaris erythrogramma, assembly GCA_025617745.1. NCBI lineage: Eukaryota > Metazoa > Echinodermata > Echinoidea > Camarodonta > Echinometridae > Heliocidaris > Heliocidaris erythrogramma. The sequence goes on from CM046866.1 coordinate 29,195,368, forward strand.
AGTGCTTTTCTAGGAATTTTATTTTTTGTCTCAAGACTTAGACATTGAGTGTTAGGATAAAACATGAATTAAAAGAAATATTTTCTGTAGGTGCCATACAGGAACTTTTAGTTATTCTCAATGTGCACCTACATGTAACTGTAAAATGCACAAGGAATTCATAAGAATATAGGGGTGGGAGTTTCGGGTATTTTTTCAATTCGGGAACCCGACGATTTTTCGGGCGGGTTCCCGGTTACCCGAAAATCATATAACACAAATTACAAGCTTATATTTACCCTTAAGAAGCTATTAACACTGGGAAAAACTCGAAAGCGCATCACTGCAGTGGGGCGCTACTTGGATATTTACATGCAGATATTGAATGGCTGGTCGACGTTATCTACCGCCTTGTCATGTTACATAAATGAGTAATCATTAAATACTTATTTTCGGGAAACGGGCATGTAATATTTTGACCCGGGACCCGATGCTCTCGGGCGGGACCCGGGTACCCGGTTTTTAGTCCCAGCACTATAAGAATAACATTAATAAGTTCCTTAAAAAACTTTAACATTAAGGCATTTATTCCCACTGGAGAGACATCCATACCTGCACATAAAATAATGGAAACAATGTCCCCATGTTCATTGAAAGAAGGAACATTTACTTATTAAAGGTGTTTACATGAATTATATCATAAATATTAATTCAAAAGTAAAATATTTTGTAGAAATTGTAATACCGTTCAGCAGTGCTTATAGCAGGTTATAGATTTACAAATGGAGCAAAGATTACCTAGATATCTGAAGAGTTCACTGGTGGCTTGCCGTACAGTAGAGGCAGGATGCATGAGATACATGCTGAACACAGAGAAGTAGAACGGCCATCTTGGCAGTAAGAAACCTGGGGGAATGTGCTGTATTAGAAAGAAAGGTTAAAGAAAGAAAGGTTAAAAAAAGAAAGTAAAAGCCAATAGTCCAAGGTCAAATACCAGAGCTGCCAACTTTGACAAATCACGTCAGTATTCTCATGGCTGAAACTCAGTATTTTGTTGAGGAAATCAGTATTTCTCTCTCAAATATAGAAACATAATCTTTAGAAATCAGCTTTTTGCATGAAACTTTCAGGATTCTATACAATATTTGGTACTGAATACAGGTCAATGCTACATACCATATATAACTTCCAATATTGACATTAGATATCAAAACAAATTTCTATATATGTAAAAACTTTAAAGTTTAAATTTCCATCACAAAACATTTATTCTATCACAATTACCAAAGTCACAAAGTTTGAATACAAAATTAAAGTAACCTGGTTTGGGGTGAGACTTACTTTTACCAGATAGAGACATACTCCTAGCAGGCCCTCTGCCTCGTATGCATTCAGGAACTTGAAGTCTTTCTTCAGTACAGCCTGGTGAGGCACCTGATGATAAGGTCTGCCAGATGTGTCCGATTTTGTTGAAGACAGAAGATGTGAGCCTTGATCCAATCTGGATATGGCCTCGGCGAAAGACGAAAGGGCTTCCTGCAATGGTAGAGAAAATGGTGATTACTGATTAATAGAATACTCCAAGAATACAACAAATAGAAATGAGTTGTAAGCAGGCAGTCGTAAATAAATATGTTCCATTCATCATCATCATCATAATAATAATAATAAAAACAGATCTTTATTATTATTATTATTTCATTCAGCAAATCACAATACATGTATAATTACAAGAACAACAAAACACAATACAGGAAGGTTGGAATTAATGTAATCAATCCCCCAATTGTACTGACAAGTTGCCAGGAATGGGGCAGGCAAACTGAATCACCGAAACCCTGAGGGTCCCCCATTCCGACTTGCAGTACTCCTGGGGGATCAATAAATATAAATAAAAAAGTATCAAATAGAATAACATGTAGAAAAGAAGGAGTAACATAAAATATCAGCAGAATAGAATGTTGTTTAAACCAAATCATCAATGAAGACTGTAACAAATATATATGATTTTAATGGAAACGAAATAAGGAAGATCAATCAATCTTCATATTGGATAAGGATCAAACCGAGAAAAACATCAAGAGGAAGGGCATATTTACATTGAAAGTATCATTTCACCTGACGTTCAGTAATGCAAACACTATTAGTCAATGTAGAATTTGTTCCTTTTCGCCAAAGTTTCTCATGAAAAACAGTAACAGAAATAAAATCACACCTTCGGCCAGTAAAACAAAGTTCTTTCAAATAAAATACAGTGTATACATAAAAATAATGAGTGGTTGTGTATCATGCAACAGCGAAACACATTCCATATGAAATATCATGCAATGCAATGATGAAATAGCACAGGCATGACAGGCAATACTTTAATTCATTCTCTACCATATGGTATGATGGGACAAACATTTGTCTCCTATTAATCATGAAATCCTACAATCTCATCAGGCTAAACACCGGGGTAAGGGATTATCAGATGTTGACATCACATTCCCACATTGTCAAGATTTGTAGCTGTATTTCACCTGTTGCACATGAGGGGTCACTGCACCATGCCAATTGATGTGATAAATTCAAACAAATTCATGCCACAGTACCACAAGGAGTCAAACCAATGTTCTATACGCACTCATTAGTTTGTGTAGATTTAATGATATTCTACTGTAATGTTCCATTGATGCCAATCTTTGGACAGATCTGAAACCTTGCGCTAGGCCATCGCAACCCTCTGTCATCGAGGTGAGTTGGCCCAGAGACTGCATCTAGGCCTGTCATGTGCATTTATATATATGTACATTCATGTTTTCGAATAATGTAATGAAATGGGTACCCTCGTGTGCAACAGGCATTAAAAACAAGTATGTCCATGCATTTTCAAATACTGCAAGAAACTTTAATAAGGAAACTAAAAGCACATTATTATTTCATCATAATATCAGCGTCAAAGATTTTCTTCAAAATCTGCCTTTCTAAATACATCTGATAAAATACATAAAATCTCTGAAAAGTTATCATGTAGTGTTGTAAAAAAACAAAAAATCAAAAAAAAACAATTGATGCATATTGCAAGCAAATGGGCCAGCTTATCTCAAGGTGCCTTTAAAATTAAAATACATTTGTGAGCTGACCATATCGTGCTGCATGCTGCTCCATACTACCCAAATATCTAAATTATATTTTACATTCAAATTCATTGCATTGCTCAAACTACCATTTGCACTGGATCAAATAAAGATAACTGCAATATGTTTACCTGATGGTAGGGACACACGTGTGATTCATTCTGGCATTTTAGAACAAAAATAATCATAACAGTAAAAAATACTTCCATTTAATTAGCACTTGATACTAATGGCTTGAGCTTAGCTACCCTGAAAAAGCGCTCAAGCATTTTAAGAAATTTCTTCCTACTGTTTACTTCACCTGGGAAAAAAGTGGCAAATGTAGATGAATGAATGGATGAATGAACTCTTGAATATCTTTTGAATTTTCATCTAGAATGGAAATTATGATAGAATGATGCATTTCAAAGTGTATCAGAGAAAGGTACATATATCAAGGGTATTGGCAGACATATCTGGGGAGCATTTCATCAAGCGTTGTGTCAGTGATTTTTACCGACAACTGTTAAAAGCTACTGAAATCCTTGCATCTGATTGGCTGAGAGCAAAGTTTGTCAGTAAAAATCACTGACAAAACACTTGATGAAACACTCCCCTCCTCTGTAACATTGGTGTTGTTATGACAAAAAGAGGGATTTTTATTGACAGTAATATAGAGTATAGATCATACTTTATATGTAAATATGATACAGATAATCAAGGAAAAACCCAAGTGAATATAAGTTGTTTTTTTGTATAATCAGTCTGTACCAAAATTTGGCATATTTGAATGAATACATTACAACTTTTATGTGGACAATAAAACAATTAATGCAATGATTTAAGACAAATTTCACTGAAAAAAGTAAGTATGGAATAACAATGAACAGCCAATCCGCAGGTCCCCTAAAAGCGCGCTATTTTATTTCCAGTTCTGCCTGACTATGAATACATAATGAGCAAGAACAGCCAGGAACATCTCATTTGCAAACTATTGAATAGACTACTTATCATTCACCAATTGTCATGAGTTATACATCAAATAAAAGAAGAGGGGTCAGAGATTTGTGACATGCTTTTATTGTGTTCAAAACAAAAGACAAAATTGGTAAAAAATGGTGTTCCTTTTAAGACAAAAAATGAAATATAAATCTGGCCAAAACTACCAGTTTTATTGTGAGCCAGGGCAAATTTGACATGAGCGTAAAGTGCATTTTCTGTACTTTCCAAAGATTGAAATAACATTAATGTGCACTTCATGACAGGGTCAGGATCCAGCAATATGTAACCAATGTACACACTTTGTCTTTAAAAAAGTCAATTCCAGCATTCTGATTGGTTACCACCACGCAAGATGTTTTCTCACAGCCAGGCAACAGCTATGTCCATGTTTGCGCAATGTTTCATTCAACGCGCACTTGGTTACAGATGGCTCGCTTGCCAATCACAGGGCTAAGATTCTATGGTCTTGATCATGGTCTTGACAAAGGATGATCTGAGGCTGAATATTGCTGGATCCTGACTCTGTCATAAATTTATGGATGTTTTGAATGTAACGATGAAAAAGATGAGATTCCAGCGCTTCCATACATATGTGTCTTGATGGCGGCTCATATACTTTTTATATGTCTTTTAACAACTTGAAATCTTGTGAAAGAAAGGCTTTTGTATGACTATTTCATCGTTATTTTAAACATCTTATTTCTAAAATTCTGACTGAAACAAAATATCCCTGTGTTGGTAAACTATTCATTTATTTTTGCAGAAAGTCTAATGAGCACAGCATTAATATTTATTGAAGAACATAACTTTAAAGATGACCATGCGATACAGCCGACTGGGTGCAGGGAGAGAGTACATTTCGGGCACTGGAAATAAAACGCGCGATTTTTGCTCATTTGCATACGACCTGCGGTCTGACTGTGAATACTTGAGGTATGTTTTCATTGGATCAAAAAAACAAACAAGCTGTATAGTGATTTATTTCATTGTCATTTTTCAAGAGTTATGATATACATGTATGAAATGCATACAAGAACAAATATCACATTTTGTACAGCTTAATATGTTATGTCATACATAAAGCAAATGAAAGAGTGTACTGACAAATTCAAAAGCTGTATGATGGTACTATTTGTGAAGCTCTATATGTGCACTATACATGGTGTAGATGGACCACATGATAACGGAACCAACAAAATTTAAAAATGAAAAGCCGAAATCTAATAAGCATATTGTGTGTGAAATTCAAAGGAATGCAATACCTTTAGTATCCAGGTTTTTAAATTGGCAAATTAAAAAGCAGAAGTGGCAGTAGAAATAGAAATAGAAATAGAAGCGGTGGTGGTGGTGGTGGTGGTGGTGGTGGTGGTGGTGGTGGTGGTAGTGGTAGTGGTAGTGGTAGTAGTAGTAGTAGTAGTAGTAGTAGTAGTGGTAGTGGTAGTGGTGGTAGTGGTAGTGGTAGTGGTAGTGGTAGTGGTAGTGGTAGTAGTAGTAGTAGTACTTGTGGTGGTAGTGGTAGTAGTAGTAGTGGTAGTAGTGGTAGTAGCAGTGGTACATGTAGTAGTGGTAGTAGTGGTAGTAGTGGTAGTAGTAGTCAATGTTACATTTAGTAGTAGCAGAAGTAGTACACTTAAGAATAGTAATGATAGCAGTAATATTATCAGATGAGATGTAACAAAGTGGTTGCAATAGTAGTATTAGCGGCGACAGCAATAACAATACCAATGGCTAGAACAGTAGCAGAAGATGTAAGATTATAAACAGTGGCAGCAGCAACTGTAGCAGCTGTAACTGGGATTGGAGTTTTGTAGGTCGCGGCAGTATGTCCAAAAATTTATAAGTAGTAGAACATTATAGGAAATTTCACTTCTTAACCCTTTCAAGACAATTGACCACATCATTTTGTGGTTTGGCTCAATAACTTTTGATTCAAAGCTCTAAAAAATATACCAGATGCAGGAGAAGAACGAGCAAAAATTTCTGCACACATTATGTCCATTTTTGTTGCATGACCATATTGTGTTTGATGCCAGGAGTTTTTAAAGGAGAAGTAGCTTTAAAATCCTTAAATTGGCAACATATTGAGAGGTTCAAAATCACTCTTTTTTTAATCAAATTTGGCAATTTTTTTCAACTTTCGACAAAGTTTGGAACTATGTATAGTGTTTTCAAAGACATTACATTTTATTAGAACCATGTAGCACTAAAAGAAAAATATTATTGTTGGCAATTTGAAAAACAAAATGTGATCAATTTAGCCCTTGAATATTTCCTGTCCTGAAAGGGTTTACATGACATGATTAGTAAACAAAAATATCACAGCTGGATCCAACATTCTATGATTAGTATTTTTATGCTCCAACTCAGGCGCGGCTCTACACCCCAATTAACTCCTCGTAGAGTCGTAAAAGCTTTTGAATTCCTAACGGCTATCGAAGCCCTCCGCTGAGCGAGGAGCAGAAATCCTCGAAAATTCACCTTCTCGTATCTCCCTTATTTGGGCCTTAAACATTATGAAAATATCAGGGTACATAGGAAATGATGATATTATGCTTCATATCAATTTTCTCTGAAAACGGTTGAGTATTTTTTGAGATACGAGTATTTTTCTGTTTCTGAGGGCCGTGAAAAGAGGTTTTGTTTTTTTCCCGACACAAGTCTGGGACGAAGTGAATATGCAAACAATATACATGTTACTAGACTTTAGATTCCAGTCTCGCTCCCTGCCCATTTTCGAGTTTGCGCAATTAGTATTTTTCTGTAAATCTGCCTTCAAAAATCGAGAACTTTCAGAAAAAGCCTGGGAAGCTACAACTATGAGCGAGGGAGATCGCCCCTGTGCGCATGCGCTCTCCCAAATTCTTTCGTCAGCGAATACATCATATCACCGATCAGCTGTTTTATGTGTTTACAACTGGCCTTTTCAGCTGACCTGTAAGTGTTGAAGTGAACTTTCTTCCAATTTTCGTCTCTGAATTATGCTTTTGATGATTGTATTGTAAAGAATATTGATTATATATTTAATGTTCTTTACCAGAAAGTGTGACACGCTCATTTTGGTTTTCCAAGCCAACTTTTTTGGCTAGCACCGTAGCACACATGCCTGCCGGTACAAATAACCAAAGTCGACCTCGCCCATTAGTATGGCTAATCGCATTGCTTAATTTCGGCAGGAAAGATAGAAATTTGTACTTACATTTCAAGAGAATTACGGTAACTATCTAGCAGGCGCTTTGATTTTACGATTTAACGATTGTTTCGATGAAAAAAAATTGAATTTTCTCGCCGAGCCGATCTTTTCCCCGTACTGTACCGTCGATTCAAATGACGCGATCGCACTGTGTGTAATGCATGTACCGTATACCGTCCCTGACTCGACCACACAGTGCGAGCGAGTCATGAATCGACAATACAGTACGGGGAAAAGATCGGCTGGGCGAGGAAATTCCATTTTTTTTCATCGAAACAATCGTTAAATCGTAAAATCAAAGAGCCTGCTAGATAGTTACAGTAATTCTCTTGAAATGTAAGTACAAGTTTCTATCTTTCCTGCCGAAATTAAGCAATGCAATTAGCCATACTAATGGGCGAGGTCGACTTTGGTTATTTGTACCTGGAGCTCCCTGGAGTTAGCATACATGTAGTGCTGCCTGCAGGCATGTGTGCTACGCTACGCTGCATGCTAAAATTTTAGCCTACGTTGCTAGCCAAAAAAGTTGACTCGGAAAACCTAAAATGAGCATGTCACACTTTCTGGTAAAGAATATTAAATATATAATCAATATTCTTTACAATACAATCATCAAAAGCATAATTCAGAGACGAAAAAAGGGAAGAAAGTTCACTTCAACACTTCTCACCTATGGAGGAAGTATTTTTTACGCACTTAAAAAATACAAGATATGGACATTGAATTGCATTAAATTGAATTGGTATTTATTACAATTCTCATTCACAGCCTGAGGACTGAATCACGGTGAAATTTACATCGTAAAGACAAAATAACCCAGAACAAATACGGATAATTTTATGCAGATATGGAGGTTACATGTGTGGAAAGAAAAAAAGTGAGAGTCAGAGAATCATTGTACAAGAGCTTTATTGGTGCTAATAATACATTTGTATACAATGCATATGGTACATGTCGATTTCAACAAAGTAATTGCCAAAATTCAGAAATTCAGAAATTCAGAATGGACTTACAGCCCCTGCCCCTGGCCTGTCCATTTATAATATTTTTACAATGAATGGTATACATGTCCACATGCTTGCTATTTTAAATATATGAAAAATAATCATTTGAATAGATACAAATAAAAGCAATAGACACACATGAGAGAGAGAGAGAACATGAGAGGGAGATTAGGAGGGGAGTAACAAGTGCCGACTGGGAGCTAGAGCTAGAGCTAGAACACTGACACCCCCCGCCCTCAAAAAAAAAATAATAAAAAAGAAGGAATAAATAATAACTAAATAAATATGATGTGCTGCAGTTCAGTGGACTCTATGGCCCGTATTCTGAACTCCGGTTTAACTTAAACTCCCGTCTAGACTCCAGTCTAAATTTCTGTACAAAGTTAAGCCATACAAGACCGGAGTTTAAGTTAAATTGGATTTCAGAATGTAATTTTCCAAAACTATGGAGTTATAGTGGCAGCAAACCACCATATTTTAACAGTAACCTGATTCATTTCTCTATAATTAATCGTATCATGGGTCTGTGTCATTTTAGGCCCAATTTCGGCTTTAGTACCTAGCATGTTCTACTCCACACACACACACGGGGTCGAGAGGAAATGATCTTGCATGTATTACGGTTTGTGGGACTTCACCGAGTCGAAAACCACCTTGCACGTATCGCTGTACGTGGGACTACATTATAACTTCTGCGAAGAACGGTCGAGGGTTCGTGAATGACATTGCCTTCGATTTTTTCCCGACATAACCGTGCGACAGAAAATTATTAAGAGATATTTACAGGAGACCTTCAATATACTTTGATTTTTAATATGTGAAAGTCTCAATCTTGCGCAATGACGGAAAATATGAAAAATACTGTAATATTTTCAGACTAAAAAAAAAAAAAATGGCCTCTCATTTCCCTAATTTTTCACATATTTAAACCTGATTTTACAACAAATTATAATAATTACGAGTTAGAACAACTCTCACTCTTCCATTTGGAGTTTAGATCGTTTCATTTAGTGGTTTCTAGAGCGAGATTTTGCAGTTTAGCCGATACTCTTCTGTAGCGGTTTTACGTAAACAAATTGTTTATTTTATGCAAATTAGGCAGGTCAGAGTGAAAGCTTTCGGGCCGCTAATTGGGGTGTAGAGCCGCGCCTGAACTGGAAGAAAACATCTTACGCCAACACGAAAAGACTTTTAGAACAAGTAAACACTTACCTGAAATTCACATCGTGAAAGGAACGAGGTGAATGCCTTTATGGCGCATTCTCTGACGCTAAGCTGTGGATGGGCTAGAAGAGGGTAGGCAATGGAATGCATTCGACTTGTGATGAACGCTGGAATGTTGCTCAGTTCTTCATTGCCAAACTGTGGGGAGAAAGAAGAGTACAAGATATTTGTCATGAATCTAAGAGTAAGGTTCTCACAAATAATCAGGCCCCCCGTTTCATAAAACTTGTTATCAATATTAAGTTGCAATAACTGTTATAAGCTACTGAAATCCTTGCATCTGATTGGCTGAGAGCAAATTTGTCATAGAAATGTGCCAGTTGTTATTGATAACAAGTTTTATGAGATGGGACCCTGGTATATTAATGATTTCTGCCTTTGGATCTGATTTCTTTCTTCTGGAAGTAGCTTCAAAGGATAATTAAAATGATATCATTTTTTTATTTGCAGAGCACGAAATTCATATTTTACTTGATACAGTTAAATAAATATTACAATCAATAATGAGCACATGAGATTGAAGAACATTTTCATAGGAATATTATTCTGGCAGAGAAGAACATGTCTAGAATTATTCAATACCTGGCAACCTTGTATTTAAATTCCATTGCTTTTCCATTTCTATTACTTTTCCCATGGTCTCACACTTACCTTCACAAAGTATTTGTTCTTATCTGCAGGTCCTTGGAAGAAAGGCTCAACGGGTTGACGGCTTATCCACTGGAACCTCCGAAGCAACGAGTTGATCGCCATTAGGGCTCCCTCTACAGACTGCCAGCTGCTCTCCTTATTCTGACAGATCTGTCATATGATTTAAAAGTTCAAAGTTGACAATAAAATGTAATTTTGAAAAAAAAAGCATATAAACAAGAATTTGTTTGCTTCTAGAAGTACACAGCTGCACTGCATACAACATATATTTCAATGATTACAAAAAGAGGTATGGAAAGTAATTTCATTATAAATTTTCTACACAAAATCTCTCTTTTCATCTATGATGCAGTAGAAAAAAAAACACCAATCGGCTCATAATTAGGGTGCTCTGACATCTCCCTGATTCTGAAAGATGGGGTGTTCTCTATTTTGATTCAATGTGCAAGATTTTACAATTTTCTTGGTAACAACTTATTTAAATGGGCCACTTTCCTCCAAGTTTTGTCACAGTCAGATTATCGAGTGTTTGGTTGCCTTTAAAATAAACCGTCTTCATTGGCTCCATAAACAAGATTTGCTTGCACTACCTGTACATCCTTAACAAGGAAGATCATAAAATTTTGATCTTTCATGGGCTTAAGTAATTCAAATAGCCACTTTTCTCCATTTCTTTTAAACAAATAAATCTGTGAGGTCCAAATAAAACTGTTTTCATTGGATCAATGAACAAGCTTTCCCAACACACCTTTGCCAACATTTCAAAGAAGTCCTCTGCTTCTTCAACGCTCAAGCTGGCCAGAATACCAGGTAGCCTGGACACGCAGGCTTTCCTGATAGCTGACCAGATGTCCGTCAGACCAACCATGACCAGGGAGGCAATGTCCGAGTAGTTCTCATGGATGCTGTCGTTGGCTTTGTGGATCTTTAGCCAGTCCATGCTGTGGATGACAGTCTGGTTTCTGACCACTGGTTTGTCAGCAGCTGAAAATTATTCAGAGAATAGACCGCTTTGGTAATGTATGCAAATTTTATGCATACCTTTCAAAAAATAGGTTGTTCTTGACGCTAGAATAATCGAAACGCTTGTACAAACTCCTTTTGTCGGCACAATAGCGGATCTCTCGACTGAATGAACAACGCTTCTAAGAAGCGAAGATGTTGAAAGCTGCGTGCTCGGGCAGCAATAGTGAACTGAGCCGGGTTATACGCCTTGGAACAAGCCGGACTATTTAGCAAGTGCTAGGATTTGCTTGATGCGAAGAAGCTCAGGGTTGAGCTTACACGGAGAACAAATTTGCAAGGCGCGACACACCAAGCTATTAATCAAACCAGTTTTATACGATGTAGCACTGTACGAATCCCATCGCGTGTACTGGCCCGTAAACGTAGGTTTACGATATACGGACGTGAGAAGTTTGCCGTCACTCTTCTCAACCAGTACATCCAAAAATGGAAGCGCGTTACACTGCTCCATCTCACATGTAAACCGAAGCGCCGGATGAAGCGAGTTGAGTTGTGTAAGAAAGTCCTTGCACGCAGCGCTTGAATCAAACATAGCAAAGGTATCATCAACGTAACGGAAGTAGGTGAGCGGGGTAAGGCTAGGATCAGTGATGTTTTCATGAAGGCGGGCTTCATGAAAGCCAACAAAGATATTAGCAAGCACGGGGCCCAACGGGGAACCCATAGCAACACCATCGATCTGCGAATACATGATATCATTAAAGCTAAACTCGACAGCACTTGTAGCATGTTTCATTAGTTCAACAAACACGGATTCAGAGATAGGAGGTTCATCCAAATCACCATGGTAGAGGGCGGAGACACAGATATCAATGGTCTCCTTTAGTGGCACGTTGGTGAACAAACTACAGACATCAGCACAGCCGAAGCGTAACTGCAAAACCGCTGCTAGCGTCGCTAATGTTCAATGCCGCAGTCACAGCGACTCTGCTATTGGTCAGCACTTGCTAAATAGTCCGGCTTGTTCCAAGGCGTATAACCCGGCTCAGTTCACTATTGTTGCCCGAGCACGCAGCTTTCAACATCTTCGCTTCTTAGAAGCGTTGTTCATTCAGTCGAGAGATCCGCTATTGTGCCGACAAAAGGAGTTTGTACAAGCGCTTCGATTATTCTAGCGTCCCGGATCATACCCGGGTCGCTATACACACCATTCCTTGACTTTTGTATTTTCTTGTATTCTCTCATTCCTGCGTTGTGACCCGATGAGTGCAGGTCGAAAAGCTTCGTCACTATGAATTTGTTAAATGTTATCTTTAAGTTTTGTAGTACCAATCGTCTGTTTGTATAAATTATAAGAGGGTGGAATAAGTGAATGTTAGAATAGGAATGTCAGAAATAGGAGGAATATGGAAAACAGGTTAAGAAGAGGAAGACAGTTAATGGAGCAAGATCCCCAAATCAACTAAACAAAGCAAATCTTAATATGATTTTGATAGACTGAAGAGTTCCCTTAACATCCAAAAATATTTGTTGTAAAAAAACAAGAGACAAATAATTAATGGTAATAGGTTTTTATAAATATGCCTCATAATTTGCCTAAAATAAATCTTCAATCTAGATCCAGCAAATCAAAGTTGTAGGCCCATAGCAAATGCCTAACAGTACATTAGTAATGATATAGGCCTATGACATTTCCGGGTATATTGTTTTTGCTAAACCTTGTATTTTCGTCCTACCATGCCTGTTATCATCTAATCCACCCTTCACTCCTTGGGAAATGGAGAGTTTACCATTTTGTTGCCATGTCAGGCCATAGGCTGTACTATTTTATAATTCAGAATTATAATATATGGCATAGAATTGGAATATAAGGTATTACTTCAATTGGCGATCCTTCTGGGTGATATCACAGATGTACAATAATGTTGCACTCTGTCGTATTTAAATCAAATAGCTCACCTTGAGCAAGTGTATGCCGGAAACTCAGGAGGAGTGGTTTGCTTACAGGTTGTGCCATATACCTGTGAAGAATATAAAGACATGGATTAACATATCATAGGCAAGTCCAAAGTATTTCATCCCATATTACCGACAACATCAAAGATTTTTAGCAAAGCTGATGAATGGATTAAACTGACAGACTTACTCTAGCTGCGATCAGGGGGTTGTTTCATCAAGTGTCTTGTCGGTGATTTTTACTGACAAATTTGCTCTCAGCCAATAATATGCAAGGATTTCAGTAGCTTGTAACAGTTATTGCAACTTGTCAAGTTGTCATTGATAACAGGTTTTATGAAACAGGCCCCAGATCATCAGATCAAATAAGGAAAATAATAGTTTCAGCATTTTTTTTCTCTCTCACTTTCATGATACATGTTATGGGACACAGAATGACCAGATAGCATTGAATTACCCCAAAACAGATCACAATATATTTTCATCACAAGACACATTAATGAAATACAATCTTACCAATACAGTAACCTTACTAATTGTCAAAGTTTCTGTTTAAAAACTTAATGTGGGCTTTATCACTTTAATAAGGATAATTTTTCAGGAAGATAAAAATAAGGGGTATCAAGAAAGTTTGTACTCACCATACTAGATAGAAAGTTGAGCATAAAAACAGATCAATGATTAAGAACCAGCATTCTGGATTTAATTTCAATGAAAATAATGTTACCTTGGTCATGTTCCAAGGGTAATGGCTACCTTTTGTCAAAGAAATGGCGTGGCAATAAAATGATAGAAGAGTCTAACAAATGGATGACATTTTCATTGACTATAATCAATATTCACAAGGGCCAAGACTTTTGAAGAAATTACGCTACCTAAAATCACTTATACAATGCTTTATATTGCTAAATATTTATAGAAAATAAGTCTTACCATGTGACAAATTCATCCAGCAACTCATTGAGTCTGTTCTTGTGTATGACCTGGTCCTTACGATGGGGTGCAGACATTGGGCCGGCACCATCTAGGCCAACTGCAAGCCCAACACCTATGTCATCCTCGCTACTGCATGTGGCTGCTTCCGACCAACCGTACCTCCGTCGGAACACATAGCAGGTGAACTGATTCAGGTCGCGCTGTCCTGGAAAGAGGCCCTCTGGGTTCAACCTAGGAAAGGGGTCATCAAAGACCTCATCATCAAGGTTACTTGAGGCAAGGTTGAGCCATTCTTCCTCAAGATCAACAGAGGATCTGAGGTCTGTCTCGATGAGCATGGCTCGTATAACCTCCAGAGCTTTGATTTCATCAGCAATGCTGGCTGCTGACAGAAGGGTAGCCAAGTTTTGTACGTTTTCTGACATCGTGGCTCAGGACTTATCTATCACAAGAAAATAGACTTTTTCCAGGAGGCCTACATCAGTGATCACCTGTGTTAAAAAGGTCAATCAACAAAAGATTTATATTCAATTCCAATGATTCAACATCTATGCCTATATAAATAAAATGTCTGAATAACATGTATTCAGGGTATACATTTTCCCTAAAGTGCATTAATAAAATGCACTCAGAGAAAAATAAATAAAGAAGAGGCAAATTTATCTTTTTACTTAAGTTTCATTTCTTACCCCAAAATATTACATAACCTAGTACTTTTACACCTGCATTCAGTATTGTCAAAGTGCAACAAGAACACTGCATACACTATATCAAGCATGCCCCAATTGCCAAAATGGGAGGTTTTCTATTACTGACCTTAACATTTCATAATTTTATCTTCTTTGTCAGATTCAGCATCAGAATTCATTAATCAATTTCTCTATGAACTTTTGAGACAATTTTTTTTTGTTACCAACAAAACTGTTTTTTCACAAATAAATATTCATAATTGAATGACAATTGCAGTGAAAGTAAAAAGAAAAAGAAAGCAAAAACAACACTAAATTTTACTTAACCCCATTCAGCCTCGATCATGGTGAGCTTGCCTAGCTGATCAGGCTTGGCAGAAAATAGTCGATGTAAAAAGAGGCCACATTCTGCACATATTTTTGTCTGTTTTCTTATGAAGTAATATCATTCTGCCCTTTTTTTTCATGATATATGCTCTACTGTGGGATTAGACCAAAAGCTTCAGTCTCTCTGTATCAGTGGTTGTTCCACTGAGACTACGTCTGGCTCCACTAACCTCCGTACAAAGAGACTGACTGCTCTCATAGGGGGGTCTTGAGAAAAGTGTTATAGTATAGTCGGTGTATTGCCGATCGATTGTGATTGTATTGCGATCGCCATTGCAAGGCTCGAACGGTCATTCAAACTGTCTGCACAAAACAAAAATGGCGATATCTTATCATCGTTTCAGTATCATAAGGAATGTTTACAAAAACAAAAATCTGGAATAAGATGATCATCTATTTATATTTCAATTCTAAAGTGAGTAGCAGTGCACAAAAAGAAACAAGTTAGACAAAATTTCCTGTTTTGGGGAGACCGTCTTAGCTGACAAAGGACACGAGAATCAACAGTAAATTACGGATTTCATTTTAATTATCTTTTCCAACATCGGTGAGTTGAATTTATTGTATTTCTTGGATATGTTGGGGTCGGTTTTTGTAAATTAAATACCGATTTTGAGTGAATGTTGGTGACTTTTGTGCAGTGGTGTTTGAAATAGGTGAGGTGTATGACTGCCTAGATTCTCTACACGAAGTATAGTCATGTAGCTATGAGTGGTCAATATGACCACTATTTGTGGTGTGATGAGCACCTTTCAGACCGACCTCAGTTCCCCGGGAAAGTTGCCATTGGTTACCAGTAGAGGCGCACGGCTGATATCTGTGACTGTCTCCCATATTGGAGACTTAGCTTACAATAGGATAAAAGAAACAACACCAACAACAAGGCAATTTATCCCAGCAAATTTTTGCCTCATCGAGGTCAGAAACCCATTTGTTTTGTGTGTGGGTCATAACAAAATCTGTTATGAAAACAAAAGTAGATGGTTAATCTTTGAAGTAGACGGTCAAAAGGGGTAATTTCTCATGAGGAATCTGCTTATCAAATTTTCATTTAGCGCTGAGGCAATCCCTTTGCTGCAAATGTAAACAAATCAAATCGATCTCCCAAATCAGAGACCAAAATTATTTACAGAAGTCTCTGATATCAGAGACAATCTCCCAAATGGGAGAGAGTCCACTCATCCAATGTACTAGGTTATGATTATAACCTCGTACTCCTTTCATTACGGGTACGTTGAAACTAAGTTTCACCTAACTCGCGCTCCTGAACCTCACCATGAAGTAAAGTATTTACTCCAGAGGGGTGACTAACCATTGAAGCTAGGTCTAGATGATTAAAAGAATGATTTATTTATCAAACTTTAATAATGATAAAAAGACCAATCTTACCACCTTCCAAAGTGAAGTCGTCTCTAATGTCAGAGTTTTGTAAATAAGCTATTGTTGTAACCAAGCATGATATTTGTCTGGATTTTGTTATTTATACATTTTGGTTAATTATTTTGTGTCATTCATAATCAATGACATGTGTATATTTGTAGCTCACTGCTTTATAAGAGACACTGTACATTCGATTGCTACATTTATACTATGCTAGCAGAAATTACCTGTGGCACCATGGGGGGGGGGGGGGGTCTTCTCCTATGTACAGCCCAAGTACCATTCACACTGAAAGGCAATTAGTTTGTTGATGAAACATATATGAACTAGAAATGTGCATTGCTGGTGCCGCGCAATGCGAAATGTATCCCCCGGCACTGGCAGCGATTTGAAGGAGGGACAAAGACCCTCCCCCATCCCCTCCCTCAAACAAAAGGATGGTGTAGAAATTAGATGTGTAGGTTTCACCAAGACACATCTTCATATAAAATTTGAAAGAAATGTGTTGAGAGATATACCAAGATACATCTCCATACAAAATTTGAAAGAAATCCATCAAGAAGTGTGGCCTGCAGAGTGCACTCACGCCATGCCCTGAAGTATGACCTTTGACCCTATAAAAGACGGAACACTGGGGGCAGCATCACCAAAAACTATAGGTTTTTAGATTACACCAAGAGACACCTTCATGCAAAATTTGAACGAAATCCGTCAAGAAATGTAAAAGTAAGAGTGCAAGAAATGGAAAAATGACCTTTGACCCTATATAAAGGACGGAACAATGAGGGCAGCATCACCAAAAATTAAATATGTGTAGATTATACCAAGATACATCTCCATACAAAATTTGAATGAAATCCATCAAGAAATGCAGAAGTAAGAGTGCACAAAAGGGACAAATGAGCTTTGACCCTATAAAGGACGGAACAATGAGGGCAGCATCACCAAACAGTAAAGATGTGTAGATTATACCAAGATACATGTCCATACAAAATTTGAAAGAAATCCATCAAGAAATGTGGCCTGCAGAGTGAACTCACGCCATCCCTTGAAGTATGACCTTTGACCCTATAAAAGACGGGACACTGGTGGCAGCATCACCAAAAAGTACAGATTTTTAGATTACACCAAGGGACACCTTCATGCAAAATTTGAACGAAATCCGTCAAGAAATGCAGAAGAGTGCAAGAAATGGAAAAATGACCTTTGACCCTATAAAGGACGGAACAATGAGGGCAGCATCACCAAAAATTAAACATGTGTAGATTATACCAAGATACATCTCCATACAAAATTTGAACAAAATCCGTTGAGAAATGTGGCCTGCAGAGTGCACTTACGCCATGCCCTGAAGTATGACCTTTGACCTTATAAAAGACGGAACACTGGCGGCAGCATCACCAAACACTAAAGGTTTTTAAATTACACCAAGAGACACCTTCATGCAAAATTTGAACGAAATCCGTTGACAAATGTGACCGCCAGAGCGCACACAAGAGTACACACAAGACATCTATCAAAATATGACCTTTGACCCTATAAAAGACGGAACACTGGGGCAGCATCACCAAAATCTATAGGGTTCCAGATTTTACCAAGAGACACCTTCATACAAAATTTGAACAAAATCCGTTGAGAAATGTGACCGCTAGAGCGCACACAAACTATCCCCCAAAATATGGCCTTTTACCCTATAAAAGACGGAACACTGGGGGCAGCATCACCAGAAACTATAGGGGTCCAGATTTTACCAAGATACACGTCCACAGGAAGTCTGAAAGAAATTCGTCGAGAAATGTGACCGCTAGAGCGCACACAAGAATGTGACGCCGCGGCGGCGGCGGCGGCGAAACGCTGCTGAATCCAAAGTATCCTCCAGCATACTGCCGGGGGATACAATAATTGATTCATAGCAGACTTCTCTTTAAATATAGATAGGTTTAATTTAATTAGCATTAGGGGTTAAACTGGGGAAAGAACTTGAATACCATTGCGGAGTGAAATAAAAATCTAACTATAGAATGGAAAAAATGTATTGTAACACGGTGTATTTAGTAAGCAGTCAAGAGGCAATTATTGTAATATAAAAATGTTATCATTACATGTATTAAGTCGAAAAAAAATGTGTAAGTATGTACCCTACAATGTACAACAGATTGCATTTGTTTGTAGTTCTCCAATTAAAGGTTGCTCAATCATAATAGGGGAATGTTGAAAGAAGCGAGAAGTATAGTGGAATGTTTAAAGAAGCGAGAGAGAGAGAGAGAGAGAGAGAGAGAGAGTGATACAGTGGGAAACAGTGGTGAGGAAAATGAGTGAGAGAGAGAGAAACAGTGGAAATATGAGAGGGTGAGAGACAGCCAGTGGGAAATTGAGAGAGAGAGAAAAAAAAAAGACATGCAGGGGGATAGAAATTATAAAGAATACAAGAGAAAGAGAGAGAGGGGGGGGGGGGGGTGGGGGTTAGCAGCTGTGATGAAAAGTGATAGATTTGGAGGGCTTCCACTGGCATGTTTAGGTTTCTGATATTTTTTCCCCTGGTAGGTTAAGTAGTTATGCATTGAACGAATTGAAGAAAATCTTAGAACATACACTGAAAAATGTATATCTTATGGAACTCTATGGAACTATGGCATCTTCACTTATTCAGTTTCCATTCAAATAAATAACAATATTGACAGATGTTAGATCAGTGGTGGATCTAACCCCCCCCCCCCCCCCCCCCCCACTTTGGAAGAAAAGTCTGCATTGTGCCCCCCCCCCCTCCCCTTTTAGAACGAAAACCTTTTTTTTTCTTCTTTTTTTTTGTGCTTGTCAGAGAATTATGGAGGAAAACTGGACCCCCATATACCCCCCCCCCCCACCCACTCAATATCGAAGCCGAAATAGAGCCGTTCCCGATGTCCGATGAGACATTCAGGTGCTACTGCGATTTGTACTTTAGTTCTAGATTCAGGCGGGGTGTTCATTAGAACCGGCAATTTCTGAATGTTGAACCATTTTCAGATTAGATCTAACATTACATGTACAACCATACCATGTAGATTTATTCTTTTGCTTGTCACAGAATTATGGAGGAAAACTGGACCCCCCCCCCCCACCCACTCGGTATCGAAGCCGAAAAAGAGCCGTTCCCGATGTCCGATGTGACTGAAATTCAGGTGCTAGTTGTACTTTAGTTCTAGATTCAGGCGGGATATTCATTAGAACCGGCAATTTCTGAATGTTGAACAATTTTCAGATTAGATCTAACGTTAATTCCTCACCATATTCTTGTCAAACTTGTCTATGGACCTCCGTCGTGTGCAGATGAGTCTGAAATAAAGCTCAGTCACGGCAGACAACTTTCAAGCTCCAAAATCCTGTTTTTTTCAAAACCAGGGTGCAGAAACTTCATATCAAATTCAGGAGTAGACCCAAGGCAACGTGTTGGTAAGCGATGTTCTAATTTTACTGTAATACTTATTAATTTTTTGATAGGATCATTACGGCAGGCTGTACATGCAACAGGCTGCGTAATCTCCAGTGGGGCCGAGTCGTTCCGACACATGAGTGGAGTCGTGCACCTCTACTGGTTACGAATTCCACATTCAATCGGCCGATAGTCGGGTCAGATTCAGGGCGCGCTTGATTGTGTTTCCGTGCTGGGTTTCAAATTGAAAGTCGATGCGATAACATGAAAAGACATGGGATCATAGTGTGACCGCCCGGAAGTGATATTGATCTCTGACATATTTCATCACGGAAGTTCTCCGCCGCCTTTCAAACCGGCCACTTACATGTCATGCATGTACCTGCTGAAACTCTCTTTCCCAGCATAACTTATAGTTCACAGGGAAGTTCTTCGGCTTTACGCAGGTAACTTTTCCCTTGTTCCTTTCAGACCGGAACTTTCCCCGCGAATCTCTGAACTTACGTGGGGATCTTCACCAGGTAAGTACTTGATTTGAAAGGGGTATTTTACTACAACTTAGAATAAGAAGTCTTAACTTAACTTGTAATTTGTCATGTTTGTTAGAACATGTATGTAGAAAGCTCAATCAAATGAATTAAAAAAGCAGTTGTGAATATTTTCAACAACTCAACTGAACAATAAATTAGAAGAAAATCATTGAAAAGGAATTGAGAGACTAGACTTCGCCCCTGGCTAGGTCAGCTTCAGGAGTGCCGGAGTCACAGTCACACTTGTTCACTTGCACTGCAATTTGTATGTTGCTGCTTGACCTCGACACCGTCACTGCACGCACTGTCTGTATACTGGCCACTGCCCCATTGGCACGACACACACTGCACAGCGACAAGTCAAGAGCGTTATTAGCAACACAATGACAACTAATAAGTGTGAAGGCTAAAATTACACTAATCAACAAATTCACGCAGATTCCACACTATAAAATAATTCTATGTATATTATTTGTCAAATTTTAGCTATACTTACGAAAGAAACAGGATGCAAGGTTTAAATAAACTTCAAAATATCAGCTTGGTCTCAGAACAGTCGATACAGCCTACGAAAATATTTGTGTGAGCTACCTATGTAAAGCTGAAGAGGTTGCATACAATTATTGGATATTCCATCTTTACCCAACTATCTACATTTTGATTACAGAAAGGATAATTTTTATTTAATAAAAATTTGTTTTGAATATTCAAAAAAGTATTTTAGTGTACATTAATGACTACAAGTCAAAGATTATTTTGCCTCTATGATACAAATTTGCAATTACATTCTGTGATCCATAGTTTGTACAAACTACTAAGTATATGCTGCCCTCATTGATAATGTACGGCAGTATGTTGATTGCATTATGATTTTTAGGTTTACAACTGTCAAGTTTGATAAAAGTATACCAACTGATATCAATACTTTCGCAGGCCCGTAACTAGGGGGGGGGGGGGGGGGGTCATTGGGTTCGAACGAACCCCCCCCCCCCCCCCCCCCCCGTTGGCGAACAGAGGTCCGCTTGAGAAAAAAAATTAAAGAAAAGAAGAAGCGAGGGGAGAGGTGATGGAAAGGGAAAATAACGTGAGAATATCGATCTTTCTGTCTATTCATTTCATTTCGATTTTGTCCCGTATGTTCCTAATCTGGCAAATCTATAATTAATAAATGTCGTCTTTCACCATTCATTTTCGAATTTTGTACGTTATACCATGTTGCAATCGATTTTTTCAAAGCGTCATTCAAAGAATTATTTCCATGGCAAGCCTGTAACGGGGTGGGGGGGGGGGGGGGAGGGGGTCAGAGGGTTTGAATTAAAAAAAAAATCCAAAGTGACATCATAATAGTGATGTTTAGGTTAACTTTTTAAAAAATATTTCCATACCAACTGGCTTAGATAGGGGAGGGGCGCACAAGGGGTCACGTGAAAGGGGAGAGCGGAAAGAATGTGGAAAATAATGTGACATAATAGGGTTTCCAATCAATTTTATTTGCTTTTGTCCTGCAATTTCATAACTTTGCACAGCCATTTATAAGGCCTAGTCAATATACGTCTTTGGCCATTCTTTTTTCGGAATTTATTTTTTATTTTGCTATCGATTTTGTCAAAGACTAAAAGAGTTCAAAGAGGTATTCAAAATCGTCACCCGGTCGTTGTAAGGTCTTGTCTACGGTGACGAATTTGAACGACAATTTCTTGAAATCGACTTCCCAAAGATGGATTTGATGATAAAACATTTGCAGCGGATTGCCAGGTCGGACGAATTCGAATGAAATGTGAAGAAAAAAATGAACCTGTTGAATGACATTCTAATAAACTATCTTTGACATCTGATATTTGGATGATTATTGATTCCTATCAGACTATAGGACGAAACTTAAGTGCTCAATGATGCATTTTGATTTTAAAAAGTGTTAGATTGGACAGGAAATCCTTACAATATAAGGAGATAGATTGCTTAAAACATCATACAAAGATAACCTGGGAAGATAAGCAGTGATAAGCATGATAAGACTCAAATTAAATCTGTGGTAATGGAATATAATAGTGAAATATAGAAACCATACTGGAAAAAAGAGAGATGGGTATTTTTTATTGTGTCTGTTCACTTCAAAATTGAAATTTTTTCCCGCTCTCAAGTTGCATGGAGTACTCCAGGCGGACCCGGTCAATTCATTCAGGCCCTTCATGAATGGACCTAAAATATAGCCTGTTCAACCGAAGTGCCATGTGATTACTTTATAAAACATCGACTTCTTGGAAACTATAATGAGAAATAACAAGATAGTGAAGATACCCCAATATAACACTTGGGGTGTTTTGGAAATATTATTTGGGAGATAGTAAAATACGTTTTCCGTCGCTCGCTTCGCTTTAATCACAAAACTTTGAAATAGTTTCAGGTAGCGAGGACCATGAATATTTCCACCATGAATATTTCCACAGTATTTAGGCCTATTGTAATATGTCCATGAATGTTCAATGTTATGACAATTTTCGGGCACGTAACTGCCTTATTATCACCATGGAGCCCAGATATTAGGGTTAACTTACTTTCTATATTGAAATTAGCAACAGCAAATTAAAGTTCATTTTTCTTTGCTCGCTTCGCTCGCTCGCAAATCTTAGAAATTAGTTTCAGGCAGCGAGGTGCATGAATATTTCCATAGGATGCTACGGCAATATTCAGGTACGTCGCTGCCCTATCGCCATGGCACCCGAATACTCGTTAGGTCCACTTTCTATATTGAAATTAGCAGCAGCAAAGTAAAGAGCATTTTTCCTCGCTCGCTTCGCTCGCTCGCAAACTTTATAAACCGGATAAGTTCCACGCAGCGACTCCGAGGCCCATGAATATGCAATGTTATGACAATTTTCAGGCACGTCACTGCCCTTTCGCGATGGACGGCTCTGGGGGAACCATTATTCTCTCATTGTATTTATTTCCACAAGAGTTGCCAAAGCTATTATATATATATATATATATATATATATATATATATATATATATATATAAGTGTAAGGAAATAACATATACAACAGCTTTGGCAAATCTCGTGGAAATAAATACAAATGTGAAAGAAATTGCGAGAATAACGTTGCGTAGCTCAATCAAAGTTCCCCAGAGCTGTCCTCCCTTTTTGAAATTTTTGCAAAGGCTGAAAAAATGTCTCCGCCGGGAATCGAACCCAGGTCGTTGGCTTAGAACGCCAATGCCTTAACCACTAGACCACGGAGACGGGTTAGTGGTTTCGGCGACACCAGATTCAATTGACCGACAGATTGACAAATCCTCAACCTTATTAATTAATTCCTTTGTCGGGGGCAGGTGAGTTTTGAACAAAGACAAGCCGCGTGCCTCAGCTGGATCCAAGCGAATGCTTTGAATACATGTATACATTAGAATAATTATTAACAAGTGTAAGGAAATAACATATACAACATGAAGTTTGGCGAAATTTTGTTTTGTCCCAGCCAGCCAGCCAGCCAGTTTTGCATTACTCAGTATTTTAAGTGCTTTCTCTCGCTCTCTCTTTCCTCCTCCTCCTCCTTTATGAAAAACTGCACGCTGCGGCCCACTGGTTTCCGATGACGGGACCCCCCCCCCCCCCCCCGGCCCGACATCCTGAATAGCACGGTCAGTTTCCCGTGTCTTTGAAGGCCAATTGACCTAAACGTATTTTTAGTAGAGCAGTTCAATTTAATTGATCGGTGTTGTTGTTTACAGAAGTTCAGGATGAGTCGCCATGATCCGTCGCAGGCTTTGAGTGAATAAAAAGGATTTTGAAAAAGGGGCATTGAATAAAATGGCAGAAGTTGGACATTTATAGATACCATAATAGGCCCCTTCAAAAACGACAACAAAATCCACCACCAATAAAACCCCCAACAAAATACAAAACACAAAACAAAACAAAATCACTGTCTATATTGGGTCAAGTAATTTTTTTATTCCCCCCGAGTGATTCGAAAAGTATCAGAGAAGTGAAGAGGGGGGGGGGGGGGGGGGGGACAAGTGCTTAAAACTACCTACAAAGACATTGATATATCACCCAGTGTAGGCCTATATGTCCCAGTGCATCACAGTCAGCCCCTAAAAATATATGTAATTATGATATTGCATAGAATGGGACAAAGAGCGTGGATATACTGGACAGAGTGATCCACCGCAACGCATAATTAAAATAGATAAAGTAATAGTATACGACAATATATTGACTGTACTTTACGAGAAAAAGAATAAATCCAATTAATAAATGGAGACCATATAACCATAACCCTTAACAATTGTATCTAAAACCATTGGCGGATTCAGGATTCCTTGTCGGGGTTGGGGTGACGACAAAATTCGCTCAGTAGGGGGTTATGGGGGTCCAGTTTCCCTCCATAATTCCCTGACAAGGTCCTCATTCTAAAAAGGCACAATCGAGAAAATGGCGGATCGTCTATGGTCAAAAAGCATACTTCTGTTCCAAAAGGGGGGGGGGGGGGCACGGGCCGGAAGTGCCCCCCCCTGGATCCGCCAATGGGCTGGAGTGGGAAATGGGCACATGAGAGTCATGACCCATGTGCCCGAATGGATCCTCAAGATCCACTGAATTATGAACTTATTATAGATGTGATCTAACAATCAAATCTCCAAAGGAGTTAGAAAGTACATCTGTGGCTCGCTGAATTCAGACCTTTGGACATTAATCCTATTTTTAGTCAAGTCTTGATGTAGAAAGTGATAGGCCTATAGGGTTACAATAAAGCGGTAATAACTTTTAGAAAGTTATTATCTTACTACATCATCAAGTATAAAACAACCTTTATCTTTATGTTTTATAAATTACTCTTTTTCGCCCTCCTTGTGGGCCTTTCCCTAAAAGTTTACCCAACTCCCCTCCGGTACTTAAAGGTCAAACACAAAATATGTGACTTTCGTGATCAGTGGCGTAGCCCGAGCCCTGTCACTGAGGGGTCACTGGCCACTGGGGTAGTATCAGTCTAACCCATGCATGAAATACGAACGACGTTGATCTAGGAGCGGTGTGTGCGGTTGAGGGATTTCATGTTTCCTGGATAGCCTACACCCCATCTCCAGCATTCTTTTGCTTTAGACCCCACCCTCTTCTTCTTCTTCTTCTTCTTCTTTTAACTTCAAGTTCGTCAAGTTCGATTTTGGATGGGCACGTAACTAACTTCTCTCTCAATACAAATCCACTCTGTGAGGAGTAATTGGGGAAGCTCGTTAACTCTGACGTTCTTCAGGGAACCCCTTCGAGTGTAAATATAAGAACAGTAGGAGTACTTTTCTGAATAGATTAAAATTTACAGCAGAACAGATGATACTTACAAATATATTTAAAGATGAACCAATCTTTCACATATAATATCATACTTGGCATTAATCAGTAGGAAATAATCGTAAATAATTACCAGAATTTGTAAATATTGTTATTATATCAGAAAGTCGTTAGTAACTTCAATCTCTTTTTGTGGTTTTAAAGACTTACTTTAAATATACATAGGTTCATAAAGGACTATCTTATGACCACACCTTACCATGTGACGTCTGTTTTTACAGTGACTGGCACACAGGACCTTTTTGTGTCAAAGGTGCCATAATACAACAACAACAACAACAACAACAACAACAACAACAACAACAACAACAACAACTCTGACGTTAATTTTGAGTCACTGCCCACTTGTTTAGTGGAATCCACTTTCACGCCCCTTTCACGTCTCAACAGAGTCATTCAAACCACTAATGTGGAGTTGATTGCACTATAGAATATATAGTATGGAGTTTTTTCAACTCCATAAATGGAGTGATACCTAGTAAGTGATAGGACTCGTGAAAGAGTGAATTTCATCGTACTTATATCCTACTGTCGATCGTCGATGCCCGCGTCGATCGCGTACGTATACTAATAATTATACCAAAGACTGACTATACAAAAATAGTTTACGTCTGAATTGCGCAGACTACTATCCACGTCTTTGAACTCCGGCATAGTCTCCGGCATCTGTTTTGATTTCCATAGCTTATGTGCTTATTTTGATACTTTAGAGTCACAATGCCTGTAAGTATAACCCACTTTAATAGTATTCTTGGCAGTATATATGTCCTTTTGTAAACTGATACATGTACGTGTATTTGTATGATGGTATTTTCCAGTTGAATCCGGGATAAATTTCTAAATATTGTCCCACCTATTGATTTATGTGTTAGCTTAATCTGGATATTATTTTCTCATACTAGTCTCAGACTCAGTCTCAGAATTTTAAGAACTGTTCACGTCACTTGTAATATATTTAGTCTGTACTCTGTAGATACAAACTTTACTGGCTATATCGTGGAATAGGTCTCTGCTCATTCAGTGTGTACACACACACTTGCGTGTTACGTCTATGGGATCTGGGTCCTGGGAGTGGAATGCTGTCACCAGCAGTATTAAGTACACGCCAGTGAATGGACCGGTGACTTCTTCCATGATAATGCTATGTTATTTAGCACAGACCAAACAATATGATACTCAAAATATAGTCAAGACTATAGAGAATAGTAGTTGTAGGCATACAGTCGATTCATTTAATATCGTTCAATTAAATTAAATCCGATTGGATTTTGTATTCTCTTTCTACATGTTATTTCTTTGTGTTCTTCTTTTTCGTTTTAAGTTTATTTTTCCCCCTCATTTGTTTCCTTTTTATTTTTTTCTTTAGGACTATGGCCTTAACTATTTATTTTTCATAGATATTTCATGTCCTTTTCTGATTTTCTCTTTTCATTTTATGTCTTCTTTCATCTTTATTTTTTGTCTTTTTCTTTCCCATATATGATTTAAGTTAAATAATAATATATACTTTCTTATTTTCTTCTTCTGTCCTCCTTTCTTCAGAGGAGAATACAGAGGTCTATAGACCTGTACAATGTTGTTTCTTATCCTTTTCTCCATTGTCTGTGTTTTTGAACTCAGAGCTCTCTTTTATTCTTCATCTTGATTTCTTTTCTTTCTTCCCTCTCCCATATTGTCTCTTTGTATCGGCACTGGTTCAGTAGTATGACATTTAGATCATCCTTTGACACAATTTTGATTAAGACAGAAGATGAAGTATGTGCATGTAAACTCAAAATTACACCTTAAACAGCAAGGTTGGATGTAAAGAAAGGTGAATTATGTTTGATCTATAAAAAAAATTATGGGATAAAAGTTCATGCTTATCCTTGAAGTTGGTTTATTGGTGGAGAAATTTAGTAGAAATTAGAGTGGAGTTGTGTCTGTTAAACTGAAATCCACCCTTCATAGCAAGTTGTAAAAGGAAGCAGAAAAATATGTGTAAATGAAATCGAATGAAGATCAGACGGATATTATTCTTTGAAAGTTGCGATCATTGTACATGCACATTTATTTATTAGGTGAATTGGTAATGTCACTGTGATATATTGTTGGAAAACTGTCCAATTGTAATTCACTTCCAATCCGGATATCGTTTTCATAATGATATTTCTGTTGAATATATTCTTGCAGCCTAAAGGAAAAGTCGGTACAAAGGGGCAGAAGCAGATTGTAGCGGAAAATGCAGAAACCCTAAATTATTACAGGAATATAATGGTTGGTGCCTCGCTGACATACATTGTCATTCGCCTTCTTTGGAAATTTGAGACATTTACCTGGTGGAATTGGGTAAGTTTTTCATCATTTAAATATGACACCCCTCAGAACTTCCATTACCAGATTTGTGATAGTTGTCATTAAATGTATACTGTTTTACTGTTGTCAGCAGAATTCAATATATGAGTTTTTGTTGTTGTTTTTTTTTTTGCTTGTTGGAATATTTTTGCTTGTATGTTGGAAAATTTATTGCTTAGTGCAACACCTCCATTCAAGGGAATTATTTATCCAAGAGTGCATTGAAAATGTTTGTTTTCTTCATTTATTTACAGAAATTTTCCAAAAGAATCCACAATATGAGTTACAGTTCTTGTAAATAAAAAGGAGCTATATGTGGACTATCCAGGTCTCATGAATATTCATAGTGCTAACAGTTTTTAAAATACAGTGGAACCTTGTTATAACAAACTCATTGAGACCAAGGAAATTACCTCTTTATATCGAAACCTTGTTATAACAGGACTAAAAAAAAAATAGAATACAAAGAAGTGGGACAGGCAAAATTACCTTGTTATAATGAGAGACGACTGAGAGTTTGTTATAACAGTGTTCTTTATAACGAGGTTCCCCTGTACATGTACCTTGGTAACACCCCTACTAGCAAAAAACCTTTCATTCATAGTGGCTTGTATTCTACTCAGCAAGTTAAATCGCTACTTAGTCTCAGTCAAGTGGAGCAAAGCAGTAGTTTAGACCGCACACTGAATTTCTTCATTAAAGTGACTTCAAACCGAAGCCTTGGCCCCGTGCCAGGCTAAAATTTTAGGTGGGCGTGTATCCAAAACAAAAGTTGTTACAATGAATATGACATTTTTGAAATACGATTTCATTTCCTATTTTTTTCACCATTCTATTTCCTGAATGTTTATCCTCATTTCTCTTCCAGTTGGTCCTAGCTTTTGCATCAGCAGTGTATTTTGGCTGTTATCACTTTATGAACAGCATGGCCAAGGCCAGGTACTCAGAGACTGGAGCGTTACTTGATGGAGGATTAGACCTTAACATGCAATCTGGCATGGGAGAGTAAGTAGTTCAAACAAAATCAAGGTCTTCATGGAGATCATGCCTGTTGATATCAAGGGTGTCGATAGAACATTTTGAATAGGGGGGTGGGTCAAGTATTCCTCAGATTATAGAAAAAAATCATTACCATTGTACATGGTAGTGTGGCAGTCTTGACACTTGAAACAAAACTTGCCTTTCCCCCCTCTCCTCAAAAAAGGAAAAAGAACAATGATTTGATGACAATTTATTCAACAATTAAGGATTTGCTGACAAAAGATCTGAGTGGACTCCCCCCCCCCCCTCTTCATTTATTTCTCTGAAACCTGCGAGCATGTTTTGATGATAATCTTATTATGTCAGGATTTTATATCAATAAATTTGAATTTGTATTGTTCACAGAAAAAAAAATACCATAAAACCATAGCAGTGTGGAGCAGTCCTTTCGCTCTCTGATTAATCCTTGTTGCAGTTGTTGCAAAAATTTGAAGAAAAAAAAATTGCTCGTAGGAAACTTACATCATGCTCAACAGAAAATATAAACATTATTGACATTATCCAATAGCTGTCATTGTTGATGTAATTGCATTGCATCTATGTGATAGTTGTCCAGGGTTTGAACCTTTGCTTACATCCAGTTGTGGGTAAACAGAGAGATTACATATCTTTGGGTAGGGGTAAAGTCCACTCTTTGTGTAGCTACAACAGTTCTGTTGATGATATATCTTTCATGCGTTTAGTTGGCTTCTTATATTGATTCTCATTGATTCAATGGATATATATTTTTAATTAAAAAACAAAACAATAGCAATTATCAGTTTGATAAGTGCTATATGTTGTCCTATATTTTATGTCAACAGATCACAAGGGCGAAATGCTCGATAAAAGTCACCTTTTAAAAGTGAACTCCCATTTCTTGACAATGAGTAAAATTTATGAAAAGTTTGTAAACAATCGATTGAGGCCCGCTTACTTGTTTGCTTTGTTATGTAAACATCACTTAAACAAACAAGTAATGGATTGGTTTATCCTGTGTATATGTATGTATTAATTAGGAGTAAACTGATAATTCAGCTATTTAGTTT
Source organism: Heliocidaris erythrogramma (assembly GCA_025617745.1). Lineage (NCBI taxonomy): Eukaryota > Metazoa > Echinodermata > Echinoidea > Camarodonta > Echinometridae > Heliocidaris > Heliocidaris erythrogramma. Next base: position 29,225,525 of record CM046866.1, read on the forward strand.
AGACTGTTATTCCAACATCAAATGTTTTTATAACAAAATCATGGAAATCATGCATTAAATAAAGTGCAGAAAAGCCCTTTGGGTGAAATTATGTGCTAATGTCAGCTTTGCAATCTAGACCTACAATTTTATATTTAGATCCATCACAAACAAGTGTTCTTTTCTGTATGGTAGGGTAGTAGCATCTAATTTTGCACAAGATTTTGTCGTTTCTAAATGATTCTGATTCAGCAATAATATTTGATGACAAATTGTAATTACTATCAACAGGCACATCAAAGACATCATTCTTGTGACTGCAATTGTCCAGGTTCTAGGAATCTTCTCAGAATACTTCTGGTTACTTTGGTTTGTGGTACCAGGAAGAGCATTCTACCTTCTCTGGGTCAACTTCCTGTCACCTTGGATATTTGCCCCTCCCCCGGAGGTTGACGAAAAGAAGCAGAAGAAGATGGAGAGAAGGCAAAATAGGAGATTTTAGTTTTTATTTGTCAATTTCAATTATATAGAATTTATTTTCGTTCTACATTTATAGAGGTGAGTTGCTGAAAACTGAAGGATATGAGGTTTCCATATAACTCCATGATGAAGCAGCCTACGGTAAAACAGAAACTCTGGCATGCATTCAACGTTCATGAATTTTGCGAGTAATTTAGATTTGCAAAAATTTTCATGCCAAAACAGACCAATTAGACAATTTGTGAAAGTTACATTTTGCTAACGTTTCTGATTTTGACAATACACTCTTGCTTTAATAATAGATTTAATATCACCTTTGGCACATCAAGCACAAATAACAGAGAACAGATCTGTTACATTATCTTAAAAGTGGCAATTCCTGCAAATTCTAAACTTCATTCAGGGAACAAAAAAGTACAAGGATACAAAAAATATTGCTTTATCATTTTAAAGTTAAATCTTGAGGATTTCAGACATAGGACTCTTCATCTAAAGACTTCAGTAGAGCATTGTAGTTTTTAGCTAATTTATGACCAAATTTTATAGATAGGTGTTGTAGATTTGATATGTAGCATCATCAGATCAGTGTAATTATTTAAATTGTAGAGTTTATAGAAAGTGGCAGGGAATATAATGTAGTTTATTTGAATGCTTTTTTCTTTGTGGGTTCCTTTACATTTCTGCTTTTAAATGTTATCTTGTTATTGTAGCTGAAGAAAACGGTTTAATTGACTTCTTTGTAGCTGATCTTCACAATGTTTCAACTCTTTATTTCTTAATAAATGCTGCAGACTGTCAAATCCAATTAATTCTTGTTGTAACATTGAGAAATGACATGACAGGAAAAGCACTCACAGAATGGGAGAAAATGTGGAAAGGTAGATCACTCTGAATTGTTCATCTATGCCATTTTTATACCTGTATATAAAAGGGAGTTACAAATGAGAAACTACCAGAGAATACATTCCATTAATACTCAGTCTAGATCATACAAATCTTTTCTGATATCACCTTTTGTTTCAAGGTACTTCATTGGAAGTCCGTTGTGGAATGAAGAGAAAAAACTGATTTGAAACAGCACCGAATTTAATGCACCCAGCATTCTTGTTATTCAAATGACCTAATAAAGATAATAACTACTGTACAATGTATAATGCCTTTCCGGTAACAAGTAATATATCAAAGCCCTTTCTTTTACTAGCAATAGTGTATTCATTGCTATTAAGTCGGCGAAAATTGATTTTCATGTAGGCTTCTAAACTGCCCCTGATTTTCCCCGTTTGTTTTGGGGTTTTTTTGTCGAAAACATGAAAGAAATCCCTGGAAAAAATATTAGGGCTGGGTTTGGCTGTACTGGTTTTTTTAAAATATTGCTGTAATGGTTTTCATTGAATCACAATTTTAGCATTTTCATCTACTTGACAATCTGTTATTATGAACTCTACGAAGCAAATATTGCACAGTCTTGTATGAAGATGACCTGACATATCAACAGGTAATATCTGGTGAGAAAGTTGTGGGGAAAAAAAAAAGGAAAGACATATTGGCACAGAAATTATTCACCTAAACATGAATATAGGTGGAAAATATATGTACTCTGCAAATAGACCTGCGCCATTGGATATTTATGAGGAGATTATTTTATCAAATATCTATACAAACATGTATCTTGTCATTTTAAGCCTATACATGTAAGTCTGTGTGTGACAGTATAGTGTATACCTTTGATATTTTTGGTATACAAATTTCACAATGAAAATTGTTCAGTTGAATTAATGACAGAATCATTTCGTATCATTGTATTTGAGGCAGGGTAGTACTTTTACTATTGTGTGAACCACATGTATGACTTCTCTTGAGAACCCCTTGTAACAACGCATAGAAGTAGGCAACTTTGTCTTTTGTCTGGAACATTCTGACAGAGGGTGGATTATACCACAGTCACACCAAACCTACCCCACACCGACTCCAAGCCGACCGATTCTTGGCCATTGGTGGCAATGTAATTTTTTGTTCGGTCTGTTGTCGGTCTGGCGTATGTCTTGTTGTTGTGACTGTGGATTGGTCCGAAATATCCAGACAAGTGTTTGTATGTACTAGGTGTAAAAAAACTTTTATATAATATTGACTGGCCTTGAGGGGGACATCGAAAAATGTTGCCCGCAACAGAATCATATTGTCCCGAGTCGAAGACGAGGGCAATATGGTTCTTTTAAGGGCAACATTTTCGATATTCCCCGAAAGTAGAGCCAGTCAATATTATTATTATTACCTATATCAAGTATATCATGTATATGCCTATCTTGTAGCAATGACGGACGTCTGTTTGCCTGTCAGTCTCTCTGATTTCAGATCATTCATGCAGGTATGTAATCTGGGCCAAGCAATTGTGACGTAAATTATTACCGCGCGTATCCATTGTTTAAGCCTACAATTTAACGCGTACACAATACTGCGCGTATGTACTTTAATAAAAGCGCACTGACAAGAAAAGGTGGATGTTACTCGGGTTCAATTAATGTTGACCGCACTTTTTGTACACAAAGTGAATGGTGAAACCCGGAAGAGGGAAAATATGAGGGAATGATGACCGCTCAGAACTAGGTCATTCGCGGACCGCACAAAATATGAATATTAATTGCCCTGTAAAAGTGTCCCATATAGGTAATAATGATCATTAATAACTCCAAAGTTATAACTCGTATCAGACCGAGGTTTTCACTTTGTAAAGTTGAAGGATGATCTATCTGCAGTAATTTTTACGAAATTTCTTTGAATTCTATTCTATTCTATTCTTAAAACAATGCTCTGAATATTGTGTGAACCACATGTTTGGTCTGTTGTCGGTCTGGCGTCGGTCTTGTTGGTGTGACTGTGGATTGGTCTGAAATATCCAGACAAGTGTTTGTAATGTATGTACTAGGTGTAAAAAAACTTTGATCATTAATAACTCCAAAGTTATAACTCGTATCAGACTGAGATTTTGACATTGTAAAGTTGAAGGATGATCTACATCTGGAGTTATTTTTACGAAATTTCTTTGATTTCTATTCTTAAAACAATGCTCTGAATATTTAATTAGATTTTCACTTTTTGAAAAGTCAAGGCTGCAGAATCTGTGTGTAACAGTAATTAATTCATAGCACAAAAATAGCCATTGTGCATTGCAGCTGAAATTCCAGAGCACCTCTTTTTAACCCGGGGTCATGAATCATTAATGACATTGGATAGCAAAAGGATGGCAGAAATGACAGATGTGATGCAAACTCTTTCCAAAAGCTGAAAAATCTAATGAAATATTCAGAACATTAATGAAGGCAATTTCACAAAATTTACTCCAAGTAAATATGACATTCTTCCACCTTACAATTCACTGTGAAAACTTCAGTCTGATACTAGTTTTTTATGCCTCCGCCCACCGTAGGTGGTGCCGGAGGCATTATGTTTTCGGGTCGTCCGTCCGTCCCCTTTTCGTTCTCGCGATAACTTGAAAACCGCTTGGCGGATCAGCTTGTAACTTGGCCCATGTATGCATATGGGAGGGACGATGAACTAATTAGATTTTGGGGTTTCAAGGTCAAAGGTCAAAGGTCATAGAGGTTATTATATACATACAAATGGTTCGTTCTTGTGATAACTTGGGAACCGTTTGGCGGATCGGCTTGTAACTTGGCCCATGTATGCATATGGGAGGTATGATGAACTGATTAGATTTTGGGGTTTCAAGGTCAAATGTCAAAGGTCATATACATAAAAATGGTTCTCGCAATAACGTAGGAACTGTTTGGCGGATCAGCTTGTACCTTGGCCCATGTATGCATATGGGAGGGCGATGAACTGATTAGATTTTGGGGTTTCAAGGTCAAAGGTCATAGAGGTCATTAAATACATAAAAATGGTTCGTGATGTATGGAGTCTAGGCCTACCTATTTTAGAAATTTCTAGGGGACAGTGGTCTATTCGCTATAAAATATCTATTTCCTTGGTGTATTTGATGATTGTAAGTCATCAATGGTAAGTTTTTTATTTGAAAATGAAATGAAATAAATTTTCTGTCTCCTGTGCATTTTAAGTGAAAAGATTTATGTTGGACCAATCCTTTTTAGGGTGTACATGCATGCCGTACATTTCCAATCTGGTGTTGGCGGAGGCATAAATTCCGACCGCGCGCGGTCGAAGATTCATCTAGTTTTTTTTTTTTTTTTTTTTTTTACACCGAGTACAGTTGTGTACAGACTACAGTTAGTGTATATTGACTATACATACAGTGGAACCTGTATATAACAAACTCTGATAAAGTGATTCTGTCAGTCCTTTTTTTTTGTATTTTATTATTTTTTGGCCCTGATATAACAAGGTTTCGATATATAGAAGCAATTTTCTTGGTTCCAAGGAGTTTGTTATATCAAGGTTCCACTGTAGTACATATACACTGGTTGATTTCACAATTTAAGAGTCCAAGTTGGCAACAGAATTAAAAACTCTTAATTATTAAGGGTCTTTGTATTCGCAATTGTAGTAGTGCCTTTATGTTTAGATTTCCTAACAAATTATGCAAGATTATATCAACTTTTCTGATGCACATTAGATTTTTTTTGTTTTATTTTTCGAGAAAAGGCAGTGCCTCTGTAATCTAAGTGGTCAAGGCTTGTGTTTACCAGACTATCTTAGCTAATCTGAGCTCTGTACATTTCTAGATGTTGATTACATGCCTTGCCTATCTTGTATATCTAGTACATGTACATCGCATATGTATTGGCGATTAGGTATACTGTTGTGTAATTTGGCTGAAATTGAAAAATAAATCTGTATTTCAGTAACATTTGTGTATTCTTCCCACCTATGTAAATAAAATGACAAATAAATGATATGAACTGTACAATACAACTTCAATTTCATTCTTTATTTCTGCACTTTTACCTTTACAAATAGACATGATATTAAGTTAGCCATCTGATAAATCCTTCGTATATGCATGTATCATTGGCCAACTGTGAATACTAATGGTACAGAATGCTACAGATATAAAATTGCAAATTTATGATATAACATACAAAATCAATTATATTTACCAACATAAATATACAAAAATGCATCCATTGCTTATACTGAAAACTTCTATACACATGGATATATCTTATTAACCATCTACAAATATTTTACAGAAATGCAGTTTAAATACTATATACAAGTAACTTCACTGGTTATGCTTGCATTATAAAAAGTAAGGCTGAAACTAAATTGAATAAGAGAAGCCTACTCCCAAGTGAAGCTATATATGAGCAGACATATTACAAAATGATCTTTTGGGGGTGATTTATTTTTAAGTCCCTCCGGTCATCCTACAATGTAGGCTCGTTCACTGTGTGCAACAAAGGCCATTAAAGGGTACCAATCACAAAAACATATTTTGCTCTGTATGTTAGAGGTTCCATGTCATTATACTACATGTACATGTCTATTCAAAATATGGGCTTCAAATATTACTGCTATAAAGTTTAATTACACTCTATAAAAACGTAAAAGCGACTTGTGAGTAGACTGCTCAACGATAGAGCACACCTCTTCCATAATCTATTCAAAGAATTTGACAGAATAATTGAAAATTGAGATTCTACATTACCGAAACTGTATCCAGCTAAAAGGGGACAGTGCTGTAATGAAACATGCAAGTGCTGGGTTTCGTCTATACGATCAAAAGCGATCCGATTTTGAAAATATATTGCAATAGTATTAAATATGGGCATTTGAAAAAAATCAAATCTACCTGATTCAGATACCGAACAATAATATGAATACCAAACACAGGATTTCGATGCGCTGTCAGCCTTATACCCGGAATAAGGGCCAAATAAGTTCAAAACTGACAATCGCAAGGCTGTTATGACGCCACTACGACTCGTAGCCGATTTGGCCTTTCCTCAGACTAGAAACTCGCAGTAGGCCGTTGTTTCACTTTGATTATCTATATGACTGTTCAGATCCTCAACCAAAAATATGTTGTGTTTAATTGTTTAAATCAATGCTAATACAATTTCTTCCAAAATCGGATCACAGACTGATCGTATAGTGTCTTAGACTACATAGAGATCAAGGCCCTGTTTCATGAAACTTGCTTTCACTGACAATTTACCATAACAGTTATAAGCTACTGAAATTCTTGCATCTGATTGGCCGAGAGCAAATTTTTCGGTAAAAATCACAGACAAGACACTTGATGAAACGCCCCCCTGAACCTGTGATTTGTATAAAAAAATGGGCAGAAAAAATCCTACTCCTAAGCTTCATCTAATATGGGGCAATCAGGTTCTGCTCTTCTTGGACTACATAGAAGAACTTCTTTGGATACAGAACAAATAGGTCCTAGGCTACCATTAACAGGGGCCAGTATATTCTGGGCTTCCAAGACTACATCAGGATCAGGTCCTAAACTCAATTACCGTAATTGGAACCTGAAAGAAATGTCCTTCTCGACTTACTATAACAAGGCAGTCAGGTTAAATCATTAACACATATATTCCAGGTCCTCTGTCTCATTGGATCTAAGAAGAGCCACGTTATGCATTCTCAGATCTGGTCTTTCAAATACGCAATCAACACAAATGTAAAGAACTGCCACCGGGCACATCACATAAAATTCTAAATTTCATCTCTCTGGCAATATGCCACTGCACAGTGTGTCCACATACGGCATCACAGCAGGATGGAGCAAAAACACTGGTCCTCTTCCATAGGTTGCCATTAAGTACATGTAGTTGCCATGAAAATTATCATGAATCAGGTGATGCCATCTTCTCTTCAGCTAGTTCCATGAGATGCTGCAATACACCACTGGCCTCGCCAAGTGACAACATCTAAATAGAAAGAAGCAAAAGAAAAAAGAAAGTGAGATGAAAGTTTCAGAAAGGCCTAATTATCAAAGTATTTACCAAATAATTACAACCAGAATTCCATAGAGGATATCGTATGGTGGCACAGTTTAATTACACATGTACGTGTATTTGTTATTTCAATCAAATATCACCATACAAGTCACATGTCAAACACCAGTCATAATGACCATGATATTGTCCACCTGAGCTAGTACTTCAATATAGGAGCTTTAATTAATAAACTAATTTCCCTGTGAAATTTTGTGAAATATCACTCATTGTGTGACCAGAATCCTGTGTCTTCATTATCATCAGATAGAATACATGCTAAATTCCTGTTACCTTCACTCTCCCCTCTGCTCCTACATAGGCTGCTGCTGTGCCTATTGTCTTCAGGTATAATGCCTGCAAAAGAAAAGACAGTGACAATGTCAATTTCATTGATTTATCATTGATAATCAACAAGCACAGAGTTTCTGATTCGTTGGCAATACAATTACTGCTATTATAAAAAGCAGATTTGAAAATGTAAAGCAAATATACAAAGATCAATGTTTCCTGTGTACAATTAAGAAAAAGAAAAACAACTGATGATTATCAACTTTAACTATTGGGATGTTGTCATCATTACAGATAGCTTCAAAACCCAAAGATGCAAAATAAGAATAACTAGATGAATATTCGACCGCGCGCGGTCGGAATTTATGCCTCCGCCATCACCAGATCGGAAATGTATGGCATACATGTACACTCTAAAAAGGATTGGTCCAACAAAATTACAAATCATTTCACTTAAAATGCACAGGAGACAAAAATTTATTTCATTTCATTTTCAAACGAGGCTAAAAACCAGTAATGTCATGTAATTTCATGTAAATTGACCTCTGTGGCCTCTGACCTTTGACCTACTTACACCAAAATCTAATCAGTTCATCTTTCTATGGGGATACATACTGGTACCAAGTTTGAAGTTCTCACCTCAAACAGTTCTTGAGATATCGCGGTAACGGTGCTAAAAACCAAGAATTTCATGTAATTTCATGTAAATTGACCTCTGTGACCTCTGACCTTTGACCTACTTACCCCAAAATCTAATCAGCTCATCTTCGTATGGGGATACGTACTAGTACCAAGTTTGAAGTTCTTACCTCAAACAGTTCTTGAGATATCGCAGTAACGGTGCTAAAAACCAAGAATTTCATGTAATTTCATGTAAATTGACCTCTGTGACCTCTGACCTTTGACCTACTTACCCCAAAATCTAATCAGTTCATCTTCGTATGGGGATACATACTGGTACCAAGTTTGAAGTTCTTACCTCAAACAGTTCTTGAGATATCGCGGTAACGGTGCTAAAAACCAAGAATTTCATGTAATTTCATGTAAATTGACCTCTGTGGCCTCTGACCTTTGACCTACTTACACCAAAATCTAATCAGTTCATCTTTCTATGGGGATACATACTGGTACCAAGTTTGAAGTTCTCACCTCAAACAGTTCTTGAGATATCGCAGTAACGGTGCTAAAAACCAAGAATTTCATGTAATTTCATGTAAATTGACCTCTGTGACCTCTGACCTTTGACCTACTTACCCCAAAATCTAATCAGCTCATCTTCGTATGGGGATACGTACTAGTACCAAGTTTGAAGTTCTTAACTCAAACAGTTCTTGAGATATCGCGGTAACGGTGCTAAAAACCAAGAATTTCATGTAATTTCATGTAAATTGACCTCTGTGACCTCTGACCTTTGACCTACTTACCCCAAAATCTAATCAGCTCATCTTCGTATGGGGATACATACTAGTAACAAGTATGAAGTTCTTACCTCAAACAGTTCTTGAGATATCGCAGTAACGGTGCTAAAAACCAAGAATTTCATGTAATTTCATGTAAATTGACCTCTGTGACCTGTGACCTTTGACCTACTTACCCCAAAATCTAATCAGCTCATCTTCGTATGGGGATACATACTAGTAACAAGTATGAAGTTCTTACCTCAAACAGTTCTTGAGATATCGCAGTAACGGTGCTAAAAACCAAGAATTTCATGTAATTTCATGTAAATTGACCTCTGTGACCTCTGACCTTTGACCTACTTACCCCAAAATCTAATCAGTTCATCTTCGTATGGGGATACATACTAGTACCAAGTTTGAGATTCCTACCTCAAATGATTCTTCAGATATTGCGGTAACGAGAAGTGGGACGGACAGACGGACGGACGGACGGACGGACGGACGGACAACCCGAAAACATAATGCCTCCGGCACCCACCTTCGGTGGGCGGAGGCATAAAAAATGATTTTTAACAAGATGAATGCGACTGCGTCTCCTATATGCCTCCGCCTAAATTCAGTTGATGGCTCAAACTGTTCTAGAAATATTTGATAACGAGGCTAAAAACCAGTAATTTCATGTAATTTCATGTAAATTGACCTCTGTGACCTCTGACCTTTGACCTACTTACCCCAAAATCTAATCAGTTCATCTTTCTATGGGGATACATACTGGTACCAAGTTTGAAGTTCTCACCTCAGATAGTTCTTGAGATATCACGGTAACGGTGCTAAAAACCAGTAATTCCATGTAATTTCATGTAAATTGACCTCTGTGACCTCTGAACTTTGACCTACCTACCCCAAAATCTAATCAGTTCCTCTTTCTATGGGGACACATACTGGTACCAAGTTTGAAGTTCCACCTCAAATAGTTCTTCAGAAATCGCGGTAACGGTGCTAAAAACCAAGAATTTCATGTAATTTCATGTAAATTGACCTCTGTGACCTCTGACCTTTGACCTCCTTACCCCAAAATCTAATCAGTTCATCTTCGTATAGGGAAACATACTAGTACCAAGTTTGAAGTTCTTACCTCAAACAGTTCTTGAGATATCGCGGTAACGGTGCTAAAAACCAAGAATTTCATGTAATTTCATGTAATTTCATGTAAATTGACCTCTGTGACCTCTGACCTTTGACCTACTTACCCCAAAATCTAATCAGTTCATCTTCGTATGGGGATACATACTAGTACCAAGTTTGAGGTTCCTACCTCAAATGATTCTTCAGATATCGCGGTAACAAGAAGTGGGACGGACGGACGGACGGACAACCCGAAAACATAATGCCTCCGGCACCCACCTTCGGTGGGCGGAGGCATAAAAATGAAGTGAATAAAATTCATGCATGTTCACACCTTTATAATCATGAATATCAAATTTGTCTAATATGAATTTGGAAATGAATGACAATGTCATTTTAGTATCATTGTCCAACTTTGATCTGTGTAAATAGATTACTATTACTAGTATTAGAATTCAAACCATTCAAAGATCCATGACTTGCCTTCTAGGATACCCAGGATCATATTTGCACACGTTCATTTAGTTTGGGTACTTACGTCCAAGTGAATCTTAAAGCAGGAGTGGAAATGCTCTCCTAGTGCTTTCATGAAAGCCACCACCTCCCCCTCTACTACTTCATCGGAATCCTCATCATGGACACTGAAAAAGAAATAATGTACCATAAAACAATGTAATTTTGAGTTCTGTTAATTAATTTTTTGTTTAGGCATTGTCTAAGAAAGGCACAGTGCATCATTTTTCATCATGTACATAGTATAGAAAAATACTTAATGGAATAATGTAGTGTAGTCCTTACCAGCGTAGTGGGGGGGGGGGGGGGGGGGGGGGGAGGGTTACAACATTTTCCACAAATCAAATGTTTATTGCATTTTTCTTTCAATAAAATTGGAAAGTAAACCATACAATTGTCAAGGGAAACCATTTTCATCAAAAAATTGTTCTTGATACAATTGACGTAATATATGCATCAAATATAAAGTTGAGTTCTTGTCATGCGATTACATTGTGAAAGAAACTGTTTAAAAGCAATTAGGAAAAGTTGATCATGTCTACGTAAGAGTTGGCGTATACTGTGTGTTTTGGAATCATCAAAATAAGAAGAAATTGACACAATGTCGCTAAAAAGCACATGCACTGCACACAGAAATGGTATTCTTTCAAACTGACATAAAAATAATGAGAATGCTCACAAATTATTTTTCACCTTTCCTAGAACTCAACCTTCCCTTAAAAAAAAGAAGAAATCATACCTTTCCCACAATGCCCTGGCATCTCTGGAGTCTATTGTCATTGTAACCTTGTTCAATCCAGTGATGTCCTTAGGAAGATGGTAAACCAGTTCAACACCACACTTCTTGTCTTCATCACTCCTTTTCTTTTTATCTGAAGTAATTGACAAATATTAAAATGCACAAAAACAAATTACCAAAGCAGTTCTTTAAAAAAACATAAATTATAATAACTTATTACTTATAACTAAGTTCTGACGTACATGTATTCTCACCTGAAATTTTGGACGAATGTTAACTACTTGAGACATAATTCAGAAAACTGGCTAATCAATAACAATGACTTATGAAATTTGTGGTTGTACAATCTCTTGAATTTTTGAATTTCCTGAAGTACAATCAGATGATGACAGTACTATGATTAAAAGCGGGTATTAGCTGTTTCTTCTCTATGCCATTAATAGGCAGGATCATTTCATAATTGTAAACACAACTGATGGTGGGGGGACAGAGAAAAACCAAGAATTCATAATTTAAAAAATTAATACAATCTGTTGAGAGCCAGAAGGGCGTTAAGTCTGTGTAAATAGAAATGAGTTAAAGCCCTTTTTGCTCTCTGAAGATGATTCTTAACATTTCTTAGTAAGGGGAACAAAGTAGTGTGGGTTTGAAAATTGACTTTAAAGAGAAGGTTGAGTTCTGAGAGTGGTGAAAAATAATTTGTGAGCTTTCTTATTTATTTCATGTCAGTTTGGAAGAACATCATAGTAAAAAATGTCCCCTGAAAAGAATTGGTCTTCAAATGCAATAAGCTTTGAAATATGACGAGAAATAGGTGAAGTGTTTGGGCCGATCATTCATGCCAAATGTGTGTGCAGTCCCATATACCCATTTCTGTGTGCAGTGCACGTGCTTTTCAGCGATACTGGGTCACTTTCTTATCATCATGATGATTCCAAAACGTCACAGTATACATCAATTCTTATGTAGACATGATCAACCTTTCCCAATCATATTAACAGAACTCAACTTTATCTTTAAAATAAAAACAAGAGGTCAGCACAAAGGAAGTATAGAAAAAGATTGTAAAAGATGGTATTTTTTTAGGAGTAAGCTTGGGATAATAAAGAGGACACAGCTAGGGGCTGGTGATGTACCTTGTCAACAATATCCTCATTGAATTTCATTTACAACCAACTGCAAAAATGATCTAGTTACACCTTATCCAAACTTTGTTTAGGGTGGTCTTGGAAATTTGGTGTATATTTATATAATATTGACTGGCCTTCAGGGGGGGATATCGAATATGTTGCCCGCAACAGAATCATATTGCCCCGAGTCGAAGACGAGGGCAATATGGTACTTTTAAGGGCAACATTATCGATATTCCCCGAAAGTAGAGCCAGCCAATATTATTATTATTACCTATATCATGAATATGGATATTTTGTAGCAATTACAAACACATCTGTTTTGCCTGTCAGTCCCTCTGATTTCAGGGTATTCATACAGGTATGTAATTTTGGGAAAGCAATTGTGACGCAAATTGTTACTGCGCGTATCCATTGTTTAAGCCTTTGCATACTTTAATGCGTACAAAGGCTAAAACAATGGATACGCGCGGAAAGGAAAGGAACAATGAAAGGGTGAAATATTGCAAAGTGTTGCCCTCTTTTTTAGTACCGGTACATTGGTCTACGGGGAAAACCCGGAAGAGGGCAATATGGCAAATATTGCCTGCTCCGGGTAACGGATTCGGAGTAGCGCGCAAAATCCGTTTTTATATTTGCAGCTAAAATTCCCTGTATAGGTAATAATTTGTATTATATACCGCATGTCTAGATTTGATCGGTTAAATTTGCGGGCATGAAATTCATTACAGACTGCTGGGTGGTATGGTGAAAACTATTGACCGGGCATAGTTCTGCTTGCGCGTATAATGCTAAATTGCCATAGGTACACACACCTGCACGTCCAGTAGATATGGCAATTTAGATATGCGGGCGCGTGGCCGGCCAGTACCATACCGTTCCATATATGTACACCGAACAAAATTTCGAAAGAGCGATCGATGAGAATTACGTTACGGTACCGTATTTCATCTGTCTTTGAAATTAATTTCTGAGCTAACGACGGATGCGGTATATAAAACATATGTGGACTGCATCTTTTTTCGCGTTACGGTTAAAACCATGGCCCTCTGTGATCTTGCAACTGTTGCGAGCTCACCTCGGGGCCCCTCAAAGCAGTCAACATTGTATAATATACATGTCATTTTTCTCTTACCTGGAAGACTCTCAGCCCACATAGATACCATCCATGACAATGCCACTGGGTTGAATGTTAGCTTCCTTACACAACAGTCAAACTGAACCTGTGAGGTAAAGTTGAATATGAGTTTCAAAATCAATGTGATTTCTTTTTTCTTTTTTCTTTGATTAAAGTTGATAAATAGATCTCACAATCATAACAGTTGCAAAGTGGTTCTTAGTCTTTTAAAGGGCAATCCAACCTTGGTAATAAAATGATTTACCAGTATGTGAAAGCAGAAAAATAAGAAAAACAGGATGTTACAAGTTTGAAAGAAATTGGACAAAGAATAAGAAAGTTATGGACTTTTGAAACATGAGATCACTAAATTTTTGCGAATCTCAAATTGGCAATTTGGTGAGTCGATTGTGACATATTGCCGGTTAACACAGCATATTGTTATAGGCCTTCATAAAAGAAAAAAAGTCATTTTAGTCAATTTGTGTGTTGGAGCAAATGGGGGAGTTGTCCGCCACTACATCACAGTGGCCAATTTGAAGTCGCCAATGTATAGTGATTACAACTTTCCAAAACTCATAAATTTCTTATATTGCTCATCCAATTTCGTTCAAACTTTCACCAATCTGCCATTAAAGGGAAAGTCCATCCTGGTATTAAGTTGATTTAAATAAAAGAAGAAAAATTAGAGAAACAGATTAGTGAAGGTTTGAGCAAAATCCAATAAGAAATAAGAAAGTTATGATTTTTTTTAAGTTGTCATCAATCGAACACAAATTGGCAACTCCGTGACATATCTTGCGGGCTCCTTTCCCATTTGCTCAGTACAGAAAATCTCGTAAATTTTCATTTTCTTAGCTTCTGAAGAAGGAATAGATTTGTTTCATCCAGGTTTTTTAAAAAACATCAGCAATGAGTAATATCTAAGGTGCATGTTTGATTTAATATTTTCTTTAGAGAAAATGGACATTAAAGGCCAAGTCCACCCTAACAAAAAGTTGATTTGAATAAATAGAGAAAAATCCAACAAGCATAACACTGAAAATTTCATCAAAATAGGATGTAAAATAAGAAAGTTATGGTATTTTAAAGTTTCGCTTAATTTCGCAAAACAGTTATATGCACATCCTGCTCAGTATGCAAATGAGGGAACCAGTGACGTCACCCACTCACTACTTCTTTTGTATTTTATTATGTGAAATATAGAATATTTTAATTTCTGCAGATTTCACAATTAGGAAGCTCTCATTGAATTGCGTATAGGTTGCAACAATGGCAATTACACATGTTCAGCGAGGAATCAAACCTTGTTTCAGATTATAACAAGGAAAAATTAAAATATTTCGTATTTCATGTAATAAAATACAAAAGAAATAGTGAGTGGGTGACGTCACTGGTTCCCTCATTTGCATACTGAGCAGGATGTGCATATTAAGCGAAACTTTAAAATACCATAACTTTCTTATTTTACATCCTATTTTGATGAAATTTTCAGTGTTATGCTTGTTGGATTTTTCTCTATTTATTCAAATCAACTTTTTGTTAGGTGGACTTGGCCTTTAATGATTTTTGGTGTACAGGGCAAATGGGCGGAGCTCACAAGATATGTCACGGAGTTGCACTTTGTGTTTGATTGATTACAAATTCAAAAATTCTCATTTTTTATCATATTTTACTCAAACCTTCACTGATCTGTTTCTTTATATTTTCTGCTTCTTTTAAACCCAACTTGTCATGAGGGTGGACTTCACCTTTAAGGCTGGATTTCCCTTTAACATGGGGTATTGAGCTTATGAGGTGAAAAGGAATTCATAACACCTGGGTGCATTGCAAATTAGCATTTATTTTTGATATTTTTTATAATTCTTGTCAATTTCCCAATATGGAAATTTATGACATATCTTATGAAAACAATTGGAGAGCAGCACACAAAGGAAATCAAAGAGCTGAAAGTTTGTGCAGTAATCTTCAAAACTGAAATGATTCATATATTTCTTACTCTCTGTGTGATTGTTTTCTAAAAAAAAAATCACTGACCAGTTAGTTAAATTTCTGCTTTTATGAAATCGGCTTAATATCTTTCATTTAGAAATAGCCATTCCTTTACCTCGAGCCAGTGAAGCACACATTGGGTGGTCCCTACTGCTCCTTTGACCAGCATGAGGGGCATTCTGCTGAAATGTTCGGTATCACTCCTCTCCTGCACCGATGGGGGACAAAAGATGGCTGTCCATGACGGTGGGCTGCTGGCCGAGGTTGCTTGACTCTTGGACCCATAGATGCTCAACTCTAATGCTGGTATATCTAATATGTGAATTAATTCATGCAAATTAACAACTTCCATCTTTTTTGATTATGAAATTATGTGGATCATTAGAGTTGAATGATCTCACTTTATAAAAAAAAAACACACACAAAATAAAATAACTCTTTCTCGTTATCACGATTACTCAAGAATCATTAAGGAGGTATGAACTTCAAACTTGGTGATAGAATGCATCACCATAGGAAGATGATCTGATTAGATTTTGGGGTAAATAGGTCAAAGGTTACAGGTCATAGAGGTCAACTTCAATGAAATTTCAGGTTTTCATCCTCATTGTAATTTCTCAAGAAACATTTGAGCTATGAACTTTAAAACTAGTATTACTATGCAAGTGTGCATCACCATAGTGAGACAAACTGATTAGATATTGGGGTAAGTAGGTCAAAGGTTGAAGGTCATAGAGGTCAATAATATGTGAAATCAATGTTATTTAGTTTTGTTAGCACCATATGTCAATAACTGTTTCAGCTGTGAACTTCAAACATGGTACTAGACTAGTACGCATCACCATAGTGAAACAAAATTATTAGATTTAGGTTGGTAGGTTAAAGGTCATAGATGTCCATATACACAAAATTAGATATTTGTTAGTTTTGTTAGCACCATATCTCAGCTATTTTGCATGCATCACTATCGATCAGATTTTCAGGTCAAATGTCTTAAAGAATTACCATGTAATTATAGTTTTTTTAAATTTTCTCATTACATTATATCAAGAATAGTCTGGGTCATGAGCTTAAATTCATGATATCCTATACTATCATCTCTTTTTTAATCCAATAACATATGTACTGACCTAAGTCAGGAAATAAGTCTGAAAGTAGAGAGAAGACAGCATATTTGGATGTCACATTATCTTCCACCAGCACCCCAACACCTTTCTGAGACTCCTGCAATGAAAATGCGAAGTATGGGAGAGGATAAATTGACCTACAGTATCGACTATCAAGATAAAAAAATATAGTGATCATGATTTTGTGCATTTTATTAATAATTTCTTTCTGACTACCAATCAAATAATGTTTATTCAAGATTATCACTTGAACCTCTTCCAAGCCCCCCTATTCAAAGTCTATACCTTATTTTTGCAATGAATTTGTAACATTTATTGATCTTTGCACGATAGAAATCTACTTACAGCTTGGAGGTGGGAGGAGAGATGCCTGGAGTATCTCTTTAAGGCAGAAGCTTCAATGCTAAATGCGTAGAGAGGAGAAACGTTGTAGGTATGCCATGTCTTGTTGGTCAACTTGCTGAATCTCTGATTGGTTGGGTGGGCACCTCTAGGCGTTCTAGTCAACCTGCTTCTTCGACCTATATATTGAAGAGCATGATGTAATCAGAATAACAGAATATAAGTTTATAAAGAAGACTAGTACAGAAATTTGGCAAAGAATAATACATGCCCCCAGATACATTAGAATGAGTTGCATACACATTGCAGGTTTCCTCATCATCACCTTTTTCATTTGAAATCTAACTGAAAATTTCTTCAATCTTGAGGGATTTTTCACATAATAAAATGTTTCACATAATAACATGCACCACATATTTTGTATAGGTGTCTGTTCTTTATACTTTAGTACAATCAGAAGATACAAACACACATTGTAGCACGATTCGGGACTGCACCTGAAGTCAAAGTCCGAGATCTCACCATGCATCTTTCTGAATGAGTCTTGAGATATCAAGGGTAAGAGTAGATACATTTATAACCCCAATCTTATTATTTTCTTTTGTTTCATATGGAATTGACATGTATTTGGACGTGAGAGTACAAGCTATACAACAAATGTCTAGACCGAGGTCTACAGTATATAGATGCAATACTACATCTTACCATGCAATATCCTGGACTGTGGTGTCTTGAGGTACGGGGTGTGCAACCTCCTTGCCATGGACCTGGTCTTGCTGGTAGGCCGTGGGAGACTGGTGGGAGTTCCCTCTGTACTCATGACCTGTACCCTGGCCTGGTGGGCTGCTGGACCTGCTGACGCCATCTTACATGATCGGTTAGTCCAAGTCAGGTGATATGGTTAATCTGTAGCCTCATCCTACATCCATGGAAAAAATGCATACAAGGTAAAAAATACAATTAAGTGAAGATGCAGAGATGACAGATGAAGGAAGACTATTCCATATATCGGCCACTCTATGACTAAAATTAACCATTTCTTCTTTATTACTTTATTACCGCTTTATTACCGGATCTACTGGAAAAATGCAGTTACTTCTGCAGTCGTGTTTCCAGGTCTATCTTCTCTTTTCTATCTCTCTCTAGCTGTCTGTGTGCTGTGCCAATGGGGTGGAATATGTCACTATTCCCATGGGTGAGCATAATGCAACACTGACCAAAACTTGTCTAACTTTGCCTTGAAGCTATTGACCGTTGAAGCCATGACTATGTCTGCAGGCAAAGAATTCCAGTCATTTACTACTCTGACACTGAAGGTGTTTTGTCTCACATTAAGTCTGCTCCTTCTTACAAACAACTTGTAGGGATGGCCACGTGTTGTCTGAGTGGTAGCAGGCGTGAAGAACATGTCTTTGTCCAAATTGTTGATGCCGTGGATGATCTTGTAGGTCTGAATCATGTCGCCTCTTCGTATTCTGTACTGGATGGAAGGTAGCTTCATGGCACGGAGTCTTCTGCCATAGTCCAGTCCTTTCAAAGATGGCACCAGTTTAGTGGCTCGTCGCTGGACTTTCTCAATAGACTTTAAGTCGGAAGCATATCTCGGGTACCAGATTCCGTTAGCATACTCAAGAATAGGTCTCACCAGTGTCTTGTACAATCTCTTGATGTTGTCTTTCTCTCTGTACAGGAATGTACGTCTGATCATTGCGAGAACACGGTTTGCTTTCAAGACTGCACTGGCTACGTGGGAATGGAATTTCAGCTGTGTGTCGATAATGACTCCCAAGTCTTTTTCTTCAGCAACTTCTTCCAGCACTTCTCCATTTAGTCGATATTGGTAATGCAGACTCTGTTGCCCTATGTGAAGATATCTGCACTTTGTTGTATTAAACTGGAGTTGCCATTTCTTTGACCATTGAGTTAGGTTGTCTAAGTCTGCCTGTAGGATGTCACAGTCGTCTTTCTGTCTAACCTCTCTAAATAGTTTAGTGTCGTCTGCATAGATCTTTACGATGCTATTTACCACTTCAGGTAGGTCGTTGATGAAGACGAAAACACCATGGGTCCGAGGACGCTACCCTGAGGTACTCCGTTTTTAACAGGTAACCACTGGGAAGTCTTTCCGTTCATGGCGACTCTCTGCCTACGATGGGTCAGGAAACTGAGAAGCCATTTCTCCAGGCTACCTGCAATACCATAGGATCGGAATTTATTCATCAGGCGCTTATGGGGCAAAGAGTCAAATGCCTTACAGAAGTCAAGATAAATGGCATCGACTTCACAACCTTCATCGAGGGAGGCAGTCCACAATTCCATAACTTCTAGCAGCTGTGTGACACAAGAACTTCCTGGTAAAAATCCATGTTGAGCGTCACAAAATACGTCATTCTCAATCAGTTGCTTAAGAATGGCATCACGTACAATGGATTCCATGATCTTGCCAATAACTGAGGTCAGACTGATTGGTCGGTAGTTTTCGACAGCATCTCGTTTTCCTTTATGTATAGGTGTAACGTTGGCATCTTTCCAAGACAGTGGGAGGCACCTTCTTTCATCAACTTTCTGAAGATTAATGTAAGAGGTATGCAGATGGTCTCTGCGGTTTCTTTGAGAACCCTTGGAAGAAACCTGTCTGGTCCAGCTGATTTTGAGCTCTTCAGCAATTTGAGTTTACTCTTTACAGTACTCGTAGCTATGTCCAGACAAATTTTTTTTTTTGCCAAACCTTCAAAATTCGTTCAGTAGGGGTTATGGGGGTCCAGTTTCCCTCCATAATTCCCTGACAAGCAAAAAAAAAAAAAAAAAAAAAGGTCTTCCATTCTAAAAGGGGGGGGGGGGGGGGGGGCACAATCGAGAAAATGTGAAATAAAATTGAATTTAATTCATTGGCGGATCCAGGGGGGGGGGGCACGGGCAGGAAGTGCCCCCCCCCCTGGATCCGCCAATGAATTAAATTCAATTTTATTTCACATCTCTTAAAAAAACACATTAGAATATATTCAACAATCAATATACAACATATCAAAAATGACAACATTTATATGTGACAATATAAAAGAAAGATGAAGTGTGGGGGATGTGAGGGATTAACAAAGGCCATTGGCCTGTCAAGGTTAATCCCCTAATTTACCACACTT
Source organism: Heliocidaris erythrogramma (assembly GCA_025617745.1). Lineage (NCBI taxonomy): Eukaryota > Metazoa > Echinodermata > Echinoidea > Camarodonta > Echinometridae > Heliocidaris > Heliocidaris erythrogramma. The sequence continues at coordinate 29,245,820 of CM046866.1, forward strand.
GAAATACATTTAAAAAACAAACAGATAAAAACATAACATAACTAATCACATTAATTACAGTTAGATTGAAATTTAATTACTCAAAATTAAGAAGATCCTGAATGCACAAACAGTTGAGCTTTCTTTGAATTCATTAGGCAAGATATTCCAAGACTGTGGGCCTTTAAAATTGACTGTGGTTCTTGAAAAGTTAAAATGATAGAAATGTATTCTTCTGTTATACTTACTGATGTTGCTATTATATTCAAAATATTCATCAAAGCTGCTGGGTAATAATTGTTTAGAATAAGAAAACATAAAAGATGATGGTTGTAATTTGTTTATATCATAAATATTCAGTATTTTTAACTGATCCCTGAGGTACGCCTACTGAAATATTTTTATATTCAGAATTAAAAATTCAACTATGAAGGATGCACTCTTTACAGAAGAAGAATTGTCAACGGTTACATATTGCTTCCTATTGCACAGATAACTTTTAAACCACTGTATTGCATTTCCCCTTATTCCATACATGTAATATTTCAGTTTGTTTAGTAAAATTGAATGGTTAATTACAGTCAAACTCCTTTGACAAGTCTAAAAAAAGCCCTATATGTGTTTCTTTTCAAAAGCGTTGGCAATTTATCTGTTAACTCGATTAATGCATGAGTAGTAATTTATCCTTTTCTAAAGCCAAATTGTTTCTTGTGACTAATATACTGTATTGTGTTTATTAACAAAAGTTATTAATTTATGGTAAACAATTTTTTTCTAATACTTTACTTAATATTGATAAAAGAGATATTGGTCTATAATTATTCAGCATACATTTATTGCCATTATATTGGTATAACTTTAGCTAGTTTTAATGCATTAGGAAATATGCCCTTTTCAAGAGAAGAATTAAATATATTGCACAAAGGAGATACAATTGCATGAATAGAAGATATAACAATTTTAGCACTTATTCCATTATAACCAAGAGACTTACATGTACTTGCATCGAAACATGATACAATATTGATAATAGTAGATTCTGCAATAGGGCTAAAAACTAAAGACTCACAGATCCCTGTAAATAACTATTAAATGATGTAGATCCTGCACTATCCAACTTACCATGGATTTTCTGTCCAACTGTACTAAAATAATCGTTGAATAAATTTACAATATAAGATATATCCTTTAGGGATTTACCTTCATATTCAATTTCATCAATATCATTCTTACTTTTGCTATTATTTAAAACTGCATTTATAATCTTCCATGTTTTCTTCGCATTGTTCATGACATCATTAAACTTATTATCATAATACGTTTTGTATCACGTATCAAATTACATGTACGGTACTTAATCTATTTCTAAAATTTACATACATGTAAGTAGTTTTGCGATACGTTGTAGGATTTCTAAGATATTTTTTATATAATATGTTTGCTCATTTTCTTAATTTCTATTGGCTTGTAGACCGAAAAATCAGTCTAGTTCGTTCGGGGAATGCTCCGTTGAGACTATGTCTGGCTTCGCGGAACCTCAAAAGTACAAAAATGTTATATTATAAAACTCCTACAAACAGCCAAACAGACGGATTTTTCTGTCTAAATTGGCTTGTTGCCAGGTATACAAAAAAATCCGTCTGTTTGGAGTTTTATAACATTTTCTGACTTTAGAGGTTCTCCGATTTAGGAGAGGGATTCTGTGGCGTGAAGCCAGACGTAGTCTCAGCGGAGCATATCCATGATATCCCTGAACGAAACAGACATGACAGACTGACTTTTTGGTCTAGTTGCCAGGTTGCTTGTTAACTACTAGTACTACTACTAGTACTAGCCTACTAGCCTACTTGTACTAGTAGTACTAGTACTTGTAGTTGTACTAGTTTACTTTAGCCAGTTTAGGCTTAGCAAGCCAGCATGGCCAGCCAGCTCCGCTCCACGCCACATGAATGGCAGAAACACCAGTGGCAGTGGCAGTGCCTCACCACTGCCATTGGCATTGCCAGGCCTTACTGCGGCAGCCCGAACACGTAGTGTTCGGGCTGCGCTTCGCAGTCCTTTGATCGCATGGATGTCACATAATTACAAGGTCGTTTGTCAAAATGATAGCCATGAAACATGAAATCAGTTGATTTTAGGCTATTTTAGGTACTTACAATACTTTACGATTGACTGTCGTCTTTCTTTTCAATGAGGATGATACAAAAAAGGCATATTTATCTCCAAGAGCCTGTAGTAAAAACTTCCGAAGGTCGGTGTTTTGCTTGCAATGCGCATGCGTCAGCAGCTCCAATTATAATACAGACAAGAAGGGAGGATTATGAATATTCATTAGACGAGCTTGAGCGAGAGCGCTAGATCTATACGCTAGCGATCGGCGGATTACAGTGGGTATATGAATATTCATTATTCCATTGACGAAAACTATGCCGTCATTGTAATAAACATTCATAGGCGCATGCGCAAGTGCCTATTTTCAATTTGGCTTTAACAACATGGCGAATGGGACTGGTTTCGAAAATTGAGAGTAAAAAGTGACATTCATCGATTCTACACATTTTTTAGGAAAAGCTGATTTGCGTAAAGTCTGTTTAGGTAAGTGGCATCGTATATATGATACTTTAATTAAAAAATAATAATTACATGGCCATTTTTTAAATGGTCATTTGAACATTGGTAGATTGTGAGACCCACCGAATCGTACTGGTTTCACTCAGGACGCTGCCAGTGCCACTTCGTGGCAGCGTTCCGGGGCTATGCCAGGCCATATGCCAGTAATATGGCCAGTGAGCCGCTGATTGATTGCCATATTGACTGATTTCCACACTAATCAACAACAACAACACTAGCCGGGAGTTGTGGCCCGGCCCAACATACATGTACAGTCGAGCTACGCTTGATCAGGCCAAGGAGTTATCTTAGTATCAGTATCACATTCACAGAACACCGGCTTGATCATTTGATCAAGCCAGGCGCAGGCCCGTCACTCAGTCAGTCAGTTCGAATTCGGCGGAGGCGCATAGGCCTAGCGCCTAACGTTAGGCCTACCGTAACCCTTTTCAGCAGACCTCGAGCCGGCGGAGTTGAGCTGCTTGCGAAATTAAGCGCAAATCTAAGTTTTCAAATACAGTTTTAAGACATCAAATAGAACATTAATAGATCTATATGTAGTTTGATAGTATTCACTAATCTCGAGTCTAAATTAAATTCATTTAAAATAGTTTCAAAATAATTTCGGATTTACCGCCGTTGACGTTATTGCTGCGTATTATTATTTTCTGTATTGTCAGCTGTAGATTGTACTCGATTCTCAATAGAAGCTTATACCTTTTACTAGGCACATCTCACTGCTGGATTTCTGAGATGTGAGTTTAGTCTTACATCCTGGTCATTGTCAATCGGAGCGAATTGATTCCTATCGAAACATTTAAAAGACAAATCACACATTTCAGCTTATATTAAGACAAGCTAAAACTTTTGTTCGATAACAATTATTATTTTACAAGTTTTAAATCTATATTTTGCTGATGAGATACTCATATTTTCTGTAAAATTCTTTTTGATTTTCCTCTCTTTCCAAGATGGCGGCGACTGCGCCCCTGGAAATTTCTCTTCCTGAAACAAAATCTTGTAAAATATCCAAATTGAAGGTGAAATGTGGCTCAAAGGTGTCAAGAGGAAGCGTATTGTTGCTCTATAAATTTGAAAATGGAGACAATAGTGGTGAAGATAAAGAATCTGAGCAAAAATTGAAGTCTCAACATGTGGGAATCGTCCAAGATATCCTTGCAAATGAGGGAGACGAAGTAAAACCAGGGTAAATTTGTAATGGCATGCCTTATTAACGGATAGTGTATTTTAGGGTAGTGTTTAAAATCACAGAACATATATCAGTGATTACTTTTAGACCTTTTGCATCATTATTACAAACATTTTAATTCTAAACTAAAGGTCAGACATTTTAAAAAATATTCTTACATTTTAATTTCAGATAATGAGATAGGGGTAGGCCCCTATGACTGTGGTCTAACAAAGTTGCATCTACAATAAAGTACAAATAGTAGTAGCAACATAAAAAGTAATAGGCCCTAGGCCTAAATGATTGAAAATGGTCATATCTTCGATCTTGTCTGAAAAAATATCTTTTGCTAGTTTCCAGTTTGTCTTTAGAGGATATAATCTGATACCCATATATAGGGTAATCTATTCTATGTATTAGGCCTATGTATTAAAAAAAGTTAGATATTTTGGAGAAGGAATGATTATGAATATGATGATGGATGCAAAATGTGAAGTTACATTAAGAACTTAAATTAAAGCCTAAACTTGCTAAAGGCCTCCCTAACTTAAGTCATTGGACATTGCCTGCCTAACTATATACGAGCTGCCCGTTGAATTCTCTAGCGTTGCGAACCGCGACTACAAAAGTGCGACTACATGCTTTTCGCTGAAGTTACATATATTTTTTCATCTAAAAATTAAACTAAATAAAATGCAACTATCTGCATGATCTGACTGTTGGTTGATTGCATTCATTAATTTAAATTTAGTTAACCAACTTACAACTTACCAAAAACGATGATTTATTGCGTCATCTGCCCACAGTTGAATGGCAGAATGTAATCGCGCTGCACTTTTTGAAAGGTCACACCCATGCGTAACTATACACAGCGCTGTCGCGAAGCGGTACCGCGATGGACCGGTTTTGGCAGTCAAAAGTTGAAATTTTATGTGGGCATTGCCTGATGGCTTGCTGGGGATTGAATTTCAACAAAAATCCAAGCAATCGATTTCATGTGAACGTAAAATTGGGAGTTAAACATACATTTCGAATTAATTTTGTTTATTGTTTTTAGCAACACGGGGGGGGGGGGGGGGGGGGGGTCGCAATGAAAGTCTATGTGTCCTTGCAGACATGGGGCCATTGCCTGCCCTATTCATTTCAACTCATCTCAACTTTCATCTCAACTTTGGCTGAATGCTGAATGGATCGAGCTACAGTGTATTTAAATGTTTTTAGAGAATGAATCCTTTTTGTTTGTTTTTGTTTTTTTTGTTTTTTGTTGTTTATTTTTGTTGGTTTTTTTTGGGGGGGGAGGGGGGGGGGTAATGTTAACCCTTAGCTTAAGTTATAGGCCTGTAAGTCATTGCTTTTGTGGCCAAAGTCGTTATTATGCCCAGCCGCCATTAAATCCGCCTGATCAAGTGAATAATTAGTCAAGTTTCTTGGTTTTCATGGTTGAAATTCAGTTATTTATAACGGAATAAACGCTATCGTTATCGATTCATAACTGAAAAAATTATCAGCAAGAAAGAGCAGGATTCGAACCCGGGACCTTAAACGCGAGACCTTAAACGCGAGTGCAGTGTAGAAAGAGAATACTCTGACAGTCTGACCAGACGCCTTTACCACTAGACCACGAGCAATTGACAGCGAATCTGATCTAGCTGCACTATATACCTCCGCTCCATACAAATCTTATCTATACCTCCGTTCTGCTGGGGTTTTTTTTATATCCTAGGTAGGATTCTTGCCAATTTGAGGATTACTGGGCATATTAGCTATAATAGCCGCTTTTGTGATTTTTTTTGTTGATATCCCACTCCACACACAGTATATATGCATCCCATGTACAGCTCTGTGTGCCAGTATACTATTAATACATGGTTGGGAGTGCTTTGGTGCACTGGCAACCCAAAGATTTTTATCGTGGTGTACTATACGCACGAGGCGCAAGCTGAGTGTGTTGGACACCACGATAAAAACCTGCGTGTTGCCGGATTGCACTAATGCACGAACTCACAACCATACATGTATTAATAGTTTTATAAAACGGGTCGGCAATATGATTACAAAGTCTATAAAAATGGTTACGAACCCCATAGAAACGCCAAGAGTCTAGTCGCACAGTCAGGGAGGCTGCCATTTGCTTTCCTGGATGACATCACATAAGCACAGCCAACAAAAGTCATCCGCGTTTCAGTGCGCGTATGTAATCCCTGCGCTAAAATGACAATTAAACTACGCGATTTCATTGCGTTTTAAGTTTGCACGCACCAGAGGTACGCGTACGCGCAGCTCAGCCGTGCGTTAGTGCTTTTTTTTGCACGGTCACGTGGTGTTATTTGACCAATCAGGATGGCTGCATTCTTGAACCCGTTTTATAATACCAGATTGATAAGCCACAGAGCTTATACAGCTAATTAAATGCCACCTATATGTATGATGTGTGGAAGGCATTTTTCTGTTTTTCAGTCGACCCGTCTCAGTAGAAATCCCTTGTGTAGAACTTTAATGTAAGGGAAAGTTTACCCCTAATTTTCATGACTTCATTTTTGTGATTTTTCTTCTTCCGACTTGTATGAATGAGTTGTCATTCATCGTCCATTATATAAGCCAATGAATTTAACCATTCATTAAACTACTTTTTATTTTCTTTTAGGTCTGTGGTCCTGAGGATTGCAAGATGTTCTCATCCTACTGTTATGAAGGATATGTGTGCAGAATGTGGGGAAGATTTGAGAAAGTGAGTATACCAATTTGCACTCATGTAGAATTTCTTAAAGGCCAAGTCCACCCTAACAAAAAGTTGATTTGAATAAAGAAAAATCCAACAAGCATAACACTGAAAATTTCATCAAAATAGGATGTCAAATAAGAAAGTTATGGTATTTTAAAGTTTCGCTTAATTTCGCAAAACAGTTATATGCACATCCTGCTCAGTATGCAAATGGGGAACCAGTGACGTCACACACTCACTATTTCTTTTGTATTTTATTACATGAAATACGAAATATTTTAATTTTTCCTCGTTATAATGTGAAACAAGGTTTGATTCCTCGCTGAACATGTGTATTTGCCATTGTTGCAACCTATACACAATTCAATGAGAGCTTCCTAATTGTGAAATCTGCAGAAATTAAAATATTCTATATTTCACATAATAAAATACAAAAGAAATAGTGAGTGGGTGACGTCACTGGTTCCCTCATTTGCATACTGAGCAGGATGTGCATATAACTGTTTTGCGAAATTAAACGTTAAAATACTATAACTTTCTTATTTTACATCCTATTTTGATGAAATTTTCAGTGTTATGCTTGATGAATTTTTCTCTATTTATTCAAATCAACTTTTTGTTAGGGTGGACTTGGCCTTTAAGTATTATGTCTTTAAGTATCTTTTGTTTACAGCACAAAGTGTATGATTTTTGTGGTTGAATTAATTGTATCCCCCGGCAGAATGCCGGAGGATCCTTTGGATTCAGCAGCGTTCCGCCGCCGCCGCGTCATATTCTTGTGTGCGCTCTAGCGGTCACATTTCTCAACGGATTTCTTTCAAACTTTGTATGGAGGTGTATCTTGGTAAAATCTGGACACCTATAGATTTTGGTGATGCTGCCTCCAGTGTTCCGTTTTTTATAGGGTCAAAGGTCATATTTTGATAGATGTCTTGTATGCACTCTTGTGTGCGCTCTGGCAGTCACATTTCTCAATGGATTTCGTTCAAATTTTGCATGAAGGTGTCTCTTGGTGTAGTCTAAAAACCTCTAGTTTTTGGTGATGCTGCCACCAGTGTCCCGTCTTTTATAGGGTCAAAGGTCATACTTCAGGGCATGGCGTGAGTGCACTCTACAGGCCACATTTCTTGACGGATTTCGTTCAAATTTTGTATGGAGATGTATCTTGGACTTGGTGTAATCTACACATCTTTACTTTTTGGTGTTGCTGCCACCAGTGTCCCGTCTTTTATAGGGTCAAAGGTCATACTTTGGAGGATGGCGTCATCCTTAGGCATACTTTGGAGGATGGCGTCATGCCCTGAAGTATGACTCTGCAGGCCACATTTCTGGATGGATTTCTTTCAAATTTTGTATGGAGATGTATCTTGGACTTGGTGTAATCTACACATCTTTACTTTTTGGTGATGCTGCCACCAGTGTCCCGTCTTTTATAGAGTCAAAGGTCATACTTCAGGGCATGGCGTGAGTGCACTCTACAGGCCACATTTCTTGACGGATTTCGTTCAAATTTTGTATGGAGATGTATCTTGGACTTGGTGTAATCTACACATCTTTACTTTTTGGTGTTGCTGCCACCAGTGTCCCATCTTTTATAGGGTCAAAGGTCATACTTTGGAGGATGGCGTGAGTGCACTCTGCAGGCCACATTTCTGGATGGATTTCTTTCAAACTTTGTATGGAAATGTATCTTGGTATAATCTACATAGCTTTATTTTTTGCTGCCCTCATTGTTCCGTCCTTTATAGGTCAAAGGTCATTTGTCCATTTCGTGCACTCTTCTGCATTTCTTGACAGATTTCATTCAAATTTTGCATGAAGGTGTCTCTTGGTGTAATCTAAAAACCTATAGTTTTTGGTGATGCTGCCACCAGTGTTCCGTCCTTTATAGGGTCAAAGATCATATGTCTTTTGTGCGCTCTAACTTCCACATTTCTTGACGGATTTCTTTCAAATGTTATATGGAGGTGTGTCTTAGTGAAATCTACACATCTTTAGTGTTTGCTGATGCTGCCCCCAGTGTTCCGATTTTTATAGTAAAATGTCATATTTTGGTTGCATGCATTCTGGAGGACACATTTGTTGACTGACTTCTTTCAAATTTTGTATGGAGGTCCATCATAGATTACTCTAGACCTCTACAGTTTTTGGTGATGCTGCCCCCAGTGTTCCGTCTTTCATAGGGTCAAAGGTCATATTGTAATGGTATCTTGTGTGCACTCTGAGGTCACATTTCTCGACAGATTTCTTTCGAATTTTCGATAGAGATGCATTATACTCTAATCTACACACATTGTTTTGGTGATGCTGCTCCTAATGTTGACAATAGTCCGGTATATCTAACGCCATCCTTTTGTTTGAGGGAGTTCTTTTTCCCTCCTTCGAATCGCTGCCAGTGCTGGGGGATACATTTCGCATTCCGCGGCAATGGACATTTTTAGTTTAATAAATGTGCTTATAACATTTCCCCTATTCGATCCTGAACGAAGTAATCTTTCATTGAAAGATCGATCTTTACAAAGAAGTTGATGTGATGAACCTACCTTCATAACAAAAATAAAAAGGTCTTGCCTGCAGTCCACAGAACATATCCACAGAACATTCTGAAGGATAGTATAGTTATGTTTCAAAAAGTTTCATATCGTTTGAATGATAATTTTGTTTGTATCATTATTCAAGGAGATCTTTAATACTGGTAAGTCGAAATACAGAGTACCAGAGACATCTGGCTGGATTTTTAAAAAATCTGCGGTAGTTCAGATCAAATATGTGTCTGATTATGATCCATCCAATCCCTCACCCCTAAATGATATTTACCAGCACTGGAATTTGGAGCTTATACATCATTTACAAATATCTTTAATTTAAAAAAAAAAATGATTTCCAGGGATGAAGACAGCAGTCAAACTCAAGCATCAGCAGCCAAAGCCTCTGTTGCTATGATACACAGTATCCCTGAGCTTCATGTCAGCAAGGAAGTAAGTCATTTTCATGCATGGTACACGACCCCATTTCATAAAGCTTGATAATCTATAACAAGTTACAATAACAGTTACTGTATAAGCTACTGAAATACTTGCATCTGATTGGCTGAGAGCAAATTTGTCATAGATGTGGCAGTTGTTATTGATAACAAGTTATATGAAACAGGGCCCTTGTCTGCCTACTTGTATTGTAAATGTCATGATAGAGCCCTTTTCACTTTTCCCTTGGGAATAGTAAAGTATGTTTTTTTTTCTTTCTTTTGCATAAATTGAAATAACCCTTTTAAAACAAGTACCAGAAATTCATCAAAGAGCTTACTTACCCCCCCCCCCCCCTTAAAAAAATGGGGGGGGGGGGGGGGGGAGATTATCATATAATTGTCTAGGTGTGATATTCCAGGGGATAGTTTTCCTGGAATTGTTTATGATGTTGGATCACTTGAGTATTTTAAAGAATTACATTTTCGTAAATTTTTAAATAAAAAAGGGCCTTTGCTTTTGACTAAAAAATCTTTTTGAACACAGTACTAGAAAATCCTTAAGGATCTCAGTCACCCTCAAATCACCCCCCCCCCCCCAAAAAAAAAGAAAAGAAAAAAGAAAGAATATGTTTATACTGTATGTGGTTAACTTATAAATTCAGGAAGCTGATGTACTGGCCAAACTTGATGAGGACTCTCTGATAAAGCACAAAAAGTTGGTTCTACTTGTTGATCTGGATCAGACTCTTATCCACACAACGCTTGATGAGGTACCAGCTGATATGCCAGTAAGTCAGTCACATTATAACTTTTCCACTTCCATTGCCTATTTGAAAGGAAGTGGCAGAAAATTCTCATCAGTTGAAATAGTATTTAAGTAGGTTTGCCAAGCCCACAAAATTGAAAAATTTGGTGTGACAAGACTTCTACTCTTCTGGGGTTCCCAGGACCAAATGACAGTGAAAAACGAGCAGTGCATTTTGATTTCATGAACTGTTTTTCTTTCTTTCAGTCTGATGTGCTTTGAGTCAGTTGGAGTGTACACATACCCAAAGTAGGGAATGTTAAGAAAATTTAAATGGTTAGCCTTTTAAGTCTCATTTTGATTAAGAGTGCAGACAAGGAAAGTGAAAATCTAGATGAAAATTTTATCTCTAATTTTAAAGCATTCTTTCCAGTGTTTTGTTACTTCTTTGAATACTTATGTGCCAGCTAGAGGATGCCTATGGTTTTGTATGAAAATATAATTTCATTATGCAAGTAATTGTATTTATGTTTCATTGGCAAGCATATTATTGAATAATGCTTTTAATTGTCTTCATTGTAGGGAGTTCACCATTTCCAGCTGAGGAAGGGTCGCATGTTTCCGTGGTACCACACTAAGATCCGGGACAACTACCAGCAGTTCCTGGACCTCATAAGCCAGTACTACCAGCTCCATATCTTCACCATGGGGGTTCGCCTGTATGCCCACACTGTGGCAGAGATAATCGATCCTGAGGGAAAGCTCTTCTCCCATCGAATACTCTCCAGGGACGAGTGCTTCGAGCAAAACTCAAAGAAGGCAAATCTGAGGTACTTTTGTCTGAGTTAGTGATGAATCTTTTACTTTGTAGGTGTAAAGGGAACGTAGATTGAACAGATTGTTGTCAAGAATTGAAAGGTTATTATCCCAAACACAAAGGAAAGAACTAGATTTGGTTACAATGACTTGAATTCCCAAATCAGAAGTAGCCAAGTGAGTTGGTATCACAGTATGTATGATACCAATTTTAGTCAAGTAGACAACAACTTTTGAATGACTTATTTGGTATTTGAGACAGTTTAAATTGTGTGGAAAGTTACAAGTTCAAAATCACTGGCCCTTGTGAGACAACATGTTTGACATTAGATTCTAGATGGAAGTTATAGTCTTAAAGATTGAATTTATGATGTTGACATGATTGTTAATAGCTAGCTTTATATCTTTGGAGTGCAGGTCCATCTTCCCCAGAGGTGACAATATGGTGTGCATCATTGATGACAGAGATGACGTCTGGAACTTTGCTCCCAACCTCATCCAGGTACCTCCTTTCCGCTTCTTTGAAGGCACTGGTGACATCAACACCCCGCCAAACTTGAATGATCGCAGCAGTGCACCAGTGAAGAGGCCTAGGGAATCCCCTCACAAGTACATGTCATCAATTGCTTCACAAAAGGGTGATGGGGATGGTAGCTCAAAAGATGCAGAGAGCAAGAAGGGGGAGGAGGAAGAGAAGAGTTCCAAAGAGGAGAACAAAGCATTGGATGAGAAATCAGAGGTGTGCAGTTCAGAGGTGTCCTCAACCACCAAGGACAGTGAGGAGGAATCCAGTGAAATAGTAGATGAGGGACATGTGAAGGGATCTGGGGAGGGTGATAAGAAAGAGGCATCAAAGGATGAAATGGAAGAAGGTGAGATTGAGAAGGAAAGTGACAATGAGAAGGTGACCACTACAGATGGCACTAGCACAGAATCTACGTCACCTGAAGAGGACAGGGATGAATATTTGCTCTACCTTGCAGACACTCTTGTGCGCATTCACAAGATATTCTTTAAACAAGTGGAAGGGAATTCCCAGGCACTCCCAGACCTGAAATCCATTGTTCCTGCAATGAGAATGTCTGTTCTGAAGGGATGTAACATTGTCTTCAGCAGTGTGTTCCCCACCAACATGCCTCCCGAACAGAGCAGGGTGTGGAAAGTGGCACTTGCGCTAGGTGCAAAGGTGTCACCTCAGATTGTAACAAAGAGTAAAGAGGAACAAGCAAAAGGCAGGGCCACCACACATCTTGTTGCTGCCAAGGCTGGCACGTCAAAGGTCCACATGGCCAGACGGAGCAAAAACATCCTCATTGTTGATCCAGATTGGCTGTGGTGCTGTTGGGAAAGATGGGAAAGGGTGGACGAGAGGCTCTTCCTTCTTGCAGATGTCAGCAAGCATGGCAGCAGAAGTAGCACTCCAGGCTTCAGTGACACTGAGAGCACAGGTTCCCAGAAGGCAAATAAAGGAAAGGGCAAGGCTAAGGCCAGCACTAATGGAAATCCTGGTTCCACAGGAATGCCTGGGCAAAGGACTAAGAGCAGGCCCTTGAGTATGTCTGATGACTACAATCCAATGTACAGCTTCTCGTCTGAAGACCTTGCCAGTATGGACAAAGAGGTTGAGGATATGTTTGGTAGTAGTAGTGGTGAAAGCAGTAGTAGCAGTAGCAGTGAGTCAGAGGAGGATGATCGCTCCAACCCGACAAGTCTGGGCAGCGTGATCAGACCGGCTTCATCATCGAGTGACGAAAGCCTAACAGCAGAGAACCCCAGGGGATGGAAGCGAAATAGGGATGACATGGAGGATGATGATGACGGGAACGACTTTGACCCATTTGCTCAGAGACCCAGAGAGGACAGTAGCTCAAGTGCTGGGCTCAGCGAGGATGAAGAATGGTTCAGTGAGGAAGAAGGACAGAAAATGGCAAATGCCATCGATGACTTACTGACATATGAGAGAAGTGTCAGAAAATGGGACGAGGGTTGATTGTACAAGGATAGGTTTTCTTACCAGTGAAAAACTTTGTAGTATGTTACCAAAATATATCAATTCTATTAGTACTGCTAATAATTAAGTGCGCTGCACAAATATTGGCCCTGATTTGTAAAAATTTTGTCCGTCCTTTGCTTGTATAAGATATATTGAGTTGAATTGCCTTTCTTGTAGTTTAGATTTTGAAACACAAGCTACTGAATTGAATGTAAACATTGTTAAAAATTCAAAAGACCTAGATCCCCATAATTAAATTCTAAATCAGGCCTGGACTTGTAAAGGTTAGAAGGTTACATGTAGTTACTATTGGAGTTGTTCTATCAAGTAATACCTTGTGTATCTTTGTGTTCTAAATTAGTATATCACAGTTATGAACAAAAATTTGCCTGCGCATTTATACCAGTAAATTATCAACATGTTTACAATGACGAGGGTTTGCTCGTTCATACATAATGCACATAGAACTAAAATTCTTCAATTTTAATGCGACTCATCAATATGTAATTGTCATATCTTCCAGCAGAAATGCTGGATTAATTAGCAAGTTTCAATACGGGTGAATTGTACATTTATCAATTTGTATATAATGAAGTAGAAGCTAGATGTATGTTGTTCACCAGTTGCAAAAAGAAAAAATAATAAATGAGAGATACCTGTTTACTGTTAGATTTTCTTGATTGATTTAGACAACTATGTCATTTGACATATCTGTAAAAACCATTGGACCAATAGTATATCATGTTTTCTGAGCAATGCTGTTACAGTGTTTTCATTAACTGTTATTTGTGCAAGATTTTAGGGAAATTAAAAGTTGCAACGCATACAAGTTAGCAAAGGATACATGCTGAAGTTTTTAAACTGTATAATATTGAACCTTGGTGAAATAATTGCATGTTTAATTGTTAAGAAGTGTATGAAAGTTTCGAAAACATTAGCAAGTCTATGCTTATACTGCACCAGGTGTTACACATGCAGGTACAAAATTTGTTAATGTTTTCCACAATCTTCCTTCCTAATATGAATGTCAAGTAATGTTAACATGTGGAATACAAGGACTGAGATAACCCGAGCTGGAGTCTATAGACAATGGCCCGTATTCTGAACTCTGGTTTAACTTAAACCATGGTCTAAATGTGTGGTTTAACTATGGGCAGCCAAATGTGACACAAATCTCTAACAGTGGATATTCAATTTATCAGCATTTTTGGTACTCAAAATTGTAAAAACTGTCTGGGAATGATAAGTACAATAGTTTTCTTGACCATTAAAGCATGAGAACCAGAATCCAGTAAACATAAGGAACATATTACAGTGTAAACAAAGTTTTGACATTTTAGGCTACCCATAGTTAAACCACAGATTTAAACCATGGTTTAAGTTAAACCGAAGTTCAGAATACGGGCCATTGTGGTTCCTTGTATACAAATAAAATCGTATCCAAGAGGTTGAATGTGCTTACATGTATGTTAGGTACATCAATAGCAATCAAAAGATAACATTTCATTCGGAAAGTATTTCTAAGACGTTTGTTTCTTTATGTATATGAAGATGATACACATATTCAAGCAAGTAAATAGACTGCTACCAATTCTATTTAATGTTGAATCTATTGGCAGTAAACCTTTGAAGTTTTTTTGGATGTACAACTTTGCCATTTCCGTAGGAGGTAGCGTTCATTTGAATATATATGTATCAATTCTATTTGTGCTTCTTTTATCTTCCAGTTTCCTTTCACTATTTTCCAGTTTCTACTGTGGAAAAGGAAAAAAACATCCTTCCGAAATCCATATAGAAAATAACTCTGTATTAAGATAAAACCTTGCCATTATACATTGTAAATGTGTCCACACAAAGGTAGATCCTTAGTTTTACTGTAGTCCATTTTATGCAGGATGGAGTAGTTTTGAAGGACTCGGCCGAGTCTAATGAAAAAGGGTTCATTTTTCAAAGCTAATAGGTAAATTCTCTGTATAAATGAAACCTAGGAAAGTGGGAAGATAGAGTCAAGAAGCTATGAAACTGTACGTACTCTTTTCAACAATACCAGTGGCTACAGTAACAATTGGTATTATTGAAAAGAATACGGTACATGTACTTCCAAATGTGGCATCCTTTCCAAATAAACCGGTACTAGAAATAGAAGGAAATAAGGAAATAGTTTGTCAGAATATGGTTTTGCCCCGTTACACAGATTAAATTGGAATTGACTGCTGTAAAAACCAGAAACTTTACATGCAAGCTTAGGAACCTGTGTGAGTGGTCCCAATTTGGAAAAGTGTCGTGCCGAATAATAACCGAATCCAGCACTAGATTTTTGCAATATGCAAACATTTCTTTCTGCGGATTGGACTGTTGGTAAAACTTTTTGGTTTTGCAGTACTCTTTTAATACCCCATAGAGTACCGAAGTGATGACGTCACAAAAAGCTATTTTTTCATTTTGACATTTTTTATACCATATCTCAAAGGAACATGGTGAAAAACATCCAGAGCCCAAATTTTATGGCAATTGGCTCATTGGGCCCCGAGATATGGCCGCATGAATACCTCCATAACCCCATTGAAGTCAGTGTTAAATTGGCCTGGTTCTAAACTGTTAAGAACCAGGCCAATTTACACTGACTTCAATGGGGCTAATTAGATATTCATATAGCCATACCTTGGGCCACCATGAACTGATTCATGTCAAATTTGATGTGTGAACATTTTCCATCATGCTCTACCTAAATATGGTCATAAAAATACTGAAATACAAAAATCAAAATTTGATGACGTCACACTTCGGTACTCTATTGATAGGGGCAGTTGCTTGAGCGTTGTGCGCATGTATTGCACGCAAACGTCCAAGTTCTGCTTTTTGTTCTGTTCTTATTCAAATTGAACTCAACATTTATACTAATGTAGGTTTGACTGTGCATTTTTTCTATTCTTTAAACATTGGCCTTTCCAAAAAAGCAAGTGAACATCTTGTAACTGCAGTACAATGAATAACATTCTACTTACAGCAGGAAATGTAGAAAGTATGAAATGTTTATTTAGATCTATGCACATTGAACTGAGCACCAATAAATAAGATTTTTTTAGGTGTTGCAGATTTCTTTCAATATGAGATTGCTCAAAAATAGTAATGCAATTTTCTTTTTTTCATACTTACAATATATCTCAAAAACAAAAACATATGTCACGTTTGCATATTGGTAGTTATCAATTTTAGCTCCTGGCATTTTTTATTTTGCATTTTGTTAGAGACTAAACATGTATATATTGAAATTCTATTTGTATATAGATGAAAATTATGAAGAATCAGTACAGAATGTAACCGTCTTTTCAATATTTGTGGTAACCACAGTGGAGTATTTTTGTTACCATAATCCAAATTAGATGCTGATAAATAGAATGAAGTGTACAGATGATCAGATTTTTATTATATTTTTAGTACTACATAGCAGCATTTGATTTCTTTTGTAACAAAAATGTGGAAACAAAATGAAATATACATGTATTGCTGTTTAGTGATGGGAAAAAAAATATCAAGTTTTGGATTTCCATGAGCAGAAATGGAAAAAATGTGTGCTTTCACAGGGTTAATTACTTTGTGCGCATGAAGTAACATTGCAACATTTCAAAGCAATATACATGTATGCAAAAAAGCAGATACAATCGTTATGATAATTGAATGATCTAGCTCCGCAAAGTGTCATGGTACGAAAAGACGCCTCAGGAACGCAAAAGGCATAATAAATGGTGATATTGGTGAATCAAAAGTTGTAATTTGACAAATGTCTGAGCGGTAGTCATGGATGGTCATATTAAGCCTGATCGAGGTAGTATAGTTACGTACAGGTTCAATGTCCTTGTGATACGATTCTACCTCAATGCCAAAAATACATTAATTTTTTTCAACAGTTATGCATTTTGAGTTCCGAAAGCATCTTTTTGTGCCATTTCATTTCACCAAGCTACCCAATGCATGTTACAGTTTACTCCCAAATTATCAAAAGATATTGTACAGAATTGTTCATTACACCACAGACTACAAGTGGGAAATTGATGTTGCACTCAGCAAACTGGCTCACACATCTTATGATCGTGCTAAAAGCTGAAAGGCAATCTGACACAGAAAAATTTGTGATTTTCACATTTTAAAATATTTTCCAGATAGTTATATTTTTAACCAGATTTCCATAGATGAACCTTCTTTGTGTAGACCTCAAAATTGTGAATCATTAAAGGCTTTAAAAAAAAAGAGAGATTTAACAGCTGCAAAATGGATGTACACATATGTCAGTTGTTTTCCTTAAAATGTGGAATGCGGTTTAAATGGCAAAACTTCCTCTACCCAAATTACAAAAGAAATTACATTGTAATAGATATATGAAGAAATAATTCCAAAATAATAACAAAATCTGTTTGTTCACATGTCTCCGGTGAAATTTGACAAAAAAAAAAAAAAAATAGTGCAGTAACATGCATCTGCAAAAACCTTTTTTAAAATGAATTTTCAATCAAATACAATTTTTTACTAAACTAACCATCTCTCATGTAGTTTGTGTTTGTTATCATATCAAAGTACATATTGTTAGAACCTGAAGAGATGATGATCATTTTTATTTTTATGTATTATTTAGTTGAATGAAATTATGCACAATCAAATGTTTCATGCTGTTTTGTGGTTTGCTGTAAACTTGATCATTTACATCAAATTGTATTGTGATATGTACAAATTTAATGGAATAAAAAAATTACTTCTCTAATTGGGTTGTTTTGTTTTTTCTCCTGAGGGGTAATGAAAAGACATGCTATCATTCATACACATTGTAATAAAGGTAATGCTCAATGTTGATATTAATCATGTGAAGGCACCAAGAATTAGATTTCCATGATTAGATCAACAGTACTATAAAGTACCGGGTATATTAATTTGGATACAGCTAGGATTGTAGAACACAACCAAAAAAAAGTTTGTTTAAGAATGTCTGCACTTTCAAAAAAACATGTTTTGTTTGATTTTAAGCTTTTTCTAAGTGATAAATGTATTGTATAACAACTGTTTGGTTAAATTATGAATGTCTGACAAACTAATTTTCCGAACAAGGATCTTTTCATGTTGATCACACTAATGAATGAATGAATAGTGCATTAAAAGTGGAAAACAGATCTGTCACCGTGTCGGGCCAGACAGATAGCCAAACCTACATGTACGTTATCCTCGTACAGCTTTCACAGCTAACTGAAGATTTTGTGAAACATCATCTAGATGGATCACGAAAATTTATTTTCACCAACCCCACGACTTGACCAACACTGTATTACCTTTAAAAGGAAATCCAACCTTATTGGCAAGTTGTTCTGAAAGAAAGAGCAAAAATCGGAGAAGCGGATTGATGAAAATTTGAACAAAATTGGACAAGCAATAAGAAACTTATGAATTTCGGAAAGCAGTACTAATCACTAGATATGGGAATATGAAATTGGCAAAATCGGTAATGTCACTGTGATGTAGTGGCGGACAACTCCCCCATTTGCTCCAACACACAAAATGACTAGAATATCATATTTTTTTCAAATTGTATTACTCATTAGGATCTTTTTTTTTTTAGAGGACCTATAAAGTACACTATGCTATCTACAATATATTTTTAATACATGTACTGCCCCAAGGGAAAAGGTGCTTAGGAGAAAACTGCAAATTGATATTTTAGTGTATGACAAATGGGAGAGCTGACCACCAATATGTCACAACTGACTCACCAAATTTGAGATTCACACAGATTTAGTGATTTCTTTTCCTTGTCCGATTTCATCAATCTTTCCCCCATTCGGTTTTTCTTACCGGTATTTTTCTGCTTTACACAAACCATCTTGTTACCAAGGTTGGATTCCCCTATCATCATGATGGCATTACTGGATTGAAATCGAGAGTACATGTAATTTAAATTTGTGGTCATTCATTATTTCACACAAACAAGTAAAAAACGATAATATTACATGTACATGTATATACATGTACTTGTAGCTTGCAAGGTTCCGCAGGGACCATAACTGAATAGAGTAGAAACGCTTTATAGGAAACACCTTGGTAGCAAGGAAATTCCCTCCTTATATTGAACCTTTGTAAGGTTAAAAAACAAATGAATACAAGGTTCCACTGTACAAGTGAATTGATAAATAGTTTCATGAAAATTTCAATATGTACACATAAATCTTAGATGGATATCACAGACAAATGCAGACAAGAAAACATGGTTCTGCAAACTGCATGAGGATAGTAGAATAAAATCAAAATTGCATCTTTAAAATTTACTACTGACCATTGACCATGATCATTTTTAAAGCAAACTTTGATGGCAAGCTTTCTAGTTTTGTAATAACAATTTTTAAACCACAATATCTAACAGAGGAATACCAGTACCTTACTTCCTTGTTAGACACGAGGACACAAGAACAACAAAAAGAATGACTGAAATTATTTGATACAATATTAGATAATGTTTATTGGCCAGTCTTCAAGATAGCTTTACCCTGGAAAAAGGCAATACATGTACAGTATAAATGTACATGATCTGCATATCAGAGGTACTGAACACAAATGCAGTACCACATCTCATATCCCAGACACATTTTTACACACCTGCCAACCTTCACAGCAAATAATTGGAAATCTTTCGAGGCAAAAATGATGAGATGGCTGTTTATAGTACATATTTAACACAGGAGGGTCTAAAAAAAATGCTATCATTCCTCCAAATTATGAGTAGTTGGCAGCTGTTTGGGTCTAGCTACTTACAGAGCGCAAAACTTTCTTCCAAAATGACTGGTAAACCGCCTAAAAAAATCAACTAAAATGCCATGGCAAATTTAAATGACAAAGCGTAATGCACGGTCAAGTTATAACACACAGATACGTGAATACATGTATGCTCATTAGGGGCCTTTATTACACACAGATACATTTGATTAAATAAAATCCCCATTTGCCATTTAGTAACATGGAAAGTAGTTCCTTATTTTTCCACAGGCATAACGCACCATGCGTTTTAAACACTTTTTAACCCCCTCAAATCCACTAGCCTTAAAGAAGTTGATTTCTGGACTTCTGGTCATGGGATTGCATTGTGAAAGAAACTGTCTCAAAGCATTTGGGAAAGGTTGATCATGTCATCAGCTGACATGAGAATTTGTGCATTCTGAGAGGATTTGGAATCCTCAAATTTATAAGAAATTGACCTGTTCTCGTTGAAACGTATGTGCGCTGTACACAGATATGGGTATATGGGACTGCACACACATGTGGCATGAATGTTTGGCCCAAACACTTCATATATTTCTCATCACATTTTGAATATTAGAGCATTTGAAGAGCAATCCCTTTCAGGGTAATTTCCACTATGATGTTCTTCCACCGACATAAAATGAATGAGAAGCCTAAAACTATTTGTCACCTTCCCCAGAACTCAACCTTGTAACTGGCATTGACTTCATCCATGTACATGTAGATCAAGTTTCTGCCTCATACATGTATGCAGGTTTGAATGTATTGATGCAAAACCTTACCGGTAGATGTAAATTGCTTTGCATATTTTACATGAACACAACATTGGTCTTTCTCAAATATATACATATATTTATATTTTTTTTTTGCACTTGTAATCACTCTTCCTTCTCTAATACTGAACAAATTGTTAATATAAAAGAAAATTTTTTACCCAATTAAAAAGGAACCCCACAACAATCTGTTTAAAAATCTGTTGCCCCCCAAAAATACTTCATTAAAATTGGGACTTACGGAGTGGTATAGTGATTCATTTACTAAACTCTCAATCCAAGGGTTGAGGGTTCGAATCTCAGCCCGGCACTAGCGTCTTTTGGCAAGACATTAATCCACATTTGCCACTCTCCACCCAGGTGTTATGTGGGTACCAGGCAGGATTTATTCCTTGAAATGCACTGTGCGCTGATTACGGCAGCCGGAGCTAAAGCCAGGGTAATAGTATCCAAACCCTTTGGAAGCGCATAGGGACGTTATATCATAATGTGATATGCAAAGAACGGTTGTTTATTGTTATTACTATTATTACCTAACTATGTTCTGACATTTTTGGGGGTAAAAACCAAAGCATTGATCATTATCTGCCTGTTAAAGTTTACAACATGCAGATGTTCCCAAAAGGTTTTTTTATTCAGTTTTATGTTACAGTGTTCTTTTTATCAAAAGAATTTTTTTTTGTTTAATGCACTGAAATGCATTAACTTTGGAGTAAACTTATTGATCTGATACTACAATGTATTCATGGCACATCGTGTAAAGTTAGTCTAACACTCTTCAAAATAAATCCGTCCACTATTATCCTGATTGAAACATAAATTTAGATTGTTTATAAAATGTTCTGAAACATATACTGTAGAAATTAATTTCCTGATGACCAAGTTTTCCACCTTCCCCTTTAATATTCATCTCCTGAGAATAAGAATGATCTCATGATGAGCATTATTCATCCTGCACCAAACCAGTAATCTGGACAGATGTTCACCATCAAATACAACCTTATATCCTCTAAGCAGTAAGCACAATTGGAATCCTTTTCATCCTTCAATTCAAACATACACGATTGTGATTAGAAATCCATTATCCTCTTACATGTATGTCCTGAATCTTTAGTGTGTGGTCAAAACTTTGCCGAGATAGGTCCAGTGACTCTGGTCTACACTGTTCTGTACCTCAGAATTAAATATATAAGTTACACATCTGAGCCATCATACAGGTGTGCCTTCATTTCGCACTTCTCTCTCCTTGCCAATAGTCCTTGTCGTCTCCCCTACACTTACATCGGCTTTCTCTTCCATACCCAGTCCATAGGTGCTATGTCCACTTGACGATGCATCATCAGCACTCTTGTCATCGTCCCAGTATGAGTAGCAGTCACATTTCTTGCCGGTGATGGGATCTGTCACATTACCCAGGCTGTAGATGATACGTTCCATCTGGTACTTAACATGGGCAGACTTCTTGATGGGCAACTCCTTCACAAGAACAATGTCACCAAGTTTAGCAGCTTCCTCAGGGTCATGAGCAAACACTGTTGACCGCTTTGGAAAATACTGAGAGAGGAAGGGGTGGAGAGTGAAAAAAAAGTAGAAAATAAGAATGCATTTGATGATAAATTAATCATAAAATTAACAATTTGTTGTATAAGTTCAAGTTCAATGTCCTCATCACCACCATCGGCATCGCCACCACCACCAACCTAATAATAATAATAATAATGATTACTCTTATTGCAACGTGAGGACGAATCCTTTTATCTCAGCCTATTGTTAACATTCGCCTTAATGCACGGTCGCTTTCCCCTCAACGTCAAATTTCTATTGTGACGGAATAAACTGCCTTGATTGGATTCGCCCTAACGACAGGAAATAATGTTGTA
The DNA here is from genome assembly GCA_025617745.1 of Heliocidaris erythrogramma. Classification (NCBI taxonomy): domain Eukaryota; kingdom Metazoa; phylum Echinodermata; class Echinoidea; order Camarodonta; family Echinometridae; genus Heliocidaris; species Heliocidaris erythrogramma. The sequence continues at coordinate 29,268,266 of CM046866.1, forward strand.
ATAATAATAATAATATCGTAATAATCTAAAAAATAATAATGATAATAAAGGCATTATCGTGGTTGAGGAAACCACCATTCACTCCACACAGAAGCGCTTCATTGCGTCACACACGTCATTGGTTTCCTCATTCCCCGTCCATAGACTCTGCACTTTCTTTATTTTTGCGTGCTAACGAACGAGTGGTTTCCTCAACCACGATATAGCCATAATAATTATAAGAGTGATGTAAGGACATGCAGCACTGGCACCTAGACCTAGCTATAATTTAAAAAAAAAACTTAGAACTGTAGAAGTAGGTCTTCTGAGCGCGTGCTACGTCGGATGACCAGTAACGTAAAACCCCATGCCTCGCCGCCAGAGCTTTCGGCGGCGATGGGCGCGATGGGTGGCCTAAAGCACGTACTGTACAAGCAACAACTTACCTGAGTAACAAATGGGTCCAGTTGTAACTTATTAACCCGAACTTTTGCCGTCCGTATCATTTTTGTTCCAACTACCTGTCCTATAAGTATTTTCCTTACCGGACCAGACATTTTGCTTTTCTTGAGGTCCAAAGAAAGTCGGCTTGGTTTTGGAAGTCTCCACACACGAGTTTTGTAGTTTGGAAGTGCAAGGTTACATAGAGATTTATTCTATCCATTTGTAAAAAGTACCGGTAAAGCAGTAGGGCGCTACATACATAGATCGCGCGCAATGGGGTGGGAGGAGGAGGAGATCGAAAAGGAGTGTGCATGCCGCCTCCAGTGCTCCAAATCATCAAGAATAATTTTCCAAGATACGAAAAAATCCCATGCAGAAGCCTCCCTCATGACATATGGTGGAATGCATGGCGGTGACAGTGATTCGTGCTGTTGTTGTTATAAGTTGTTGATGATGCCCGTGATGATGATGATGATGATGATGCCTGGCGCGATCGACGATGATGATAGTGATGAGCCTGGTCTGCCCGATGAAAATGGTGGTCGGTGCTGGTGGTGGTGGTGATGATGTGATGATCATGATGATGACAACGATGATGATGATGCAACAATGGTGATGATGAGTAATGATGGTGATGATGTCGGATAATGATGTAAGTGGTGGTGGTGGTGGTGGTGGTGGTGGTGGCGTGTATGATCGATGATGATTCAATAAATTCAAATTAACATTAAAAAAAAAAAAATGATTTTTGACAACGTCCAACAGGCAACACTCTGATGATGATCATGTCTGATGCTTGCATGATGATTAGAGACGTCGAACTTTGGGCTTTTAGAGACGTTGGACTTTGAGGCCCATCTTTTGTCTGGCGGAAAAAAGATTTCCCCCCCCCTCAATCCATTGTCCGAGCCCGACGTTCCGACGTCACTGCCTGTTGATTTGCCCGGACAATGATGACAGTATAGCCATACCGTCTGCTTCATGATGATGAAAATGGTGATGATGAAAATGGTGATAATGGTGACGACGAGCGATGATTGATTGATTGATTGATTGATTGATTGATTTTATTTGCCAAGCATTCAGAACATAATAAATTTGTACATAGTAGAATAACAAATTAGCAAGCTTGAACAGGATAACCCACGAAAGCTCGAAAGCTTATTTCCAGTGGGGTCCTCTTGTATGAATAAAATAATTATTGAGTTAGAACATATTTATAAATATTTACACGTTGAGGAATAAATAAGGAAAATAAATCATAAAAATAATAGTGATAAATATATACAAAGTTAGAATGAGAGGAAAAGAAAGAAAAGAGCAGGAAGGAAAAAGAAGGAAAAAGAGGCGATCACGAAGTTAGAAGAGGAAGAAATGGAGAGAGAGAGAGAGAAGGAAACGAAGATGAGAATGGAAAAAAAAAATACGTTAAATCTTTCATCATGTTAAAACTAGATAAATATATACAATAAACAGCATATTAACCTGCATGTGAAAAGAAACTGGTCCGTATTCAGGATATTTTACCTAGATGTAACATAATCATTTGCTTCTTCTCTCTGACTCTCTAGTGAAAGATATTCTTTCAATTTCCTCTTAAAATTAACAAAGTTATCTATTCCTTTTATGTCATTAGGCAGAGAATTCCAATGCTTTATGGCAGTATAATAAAACGAATTACCAACACTGCCTACTCTTTCTGGTAAGTTAAAATTGAAACGGCTGTTTCTTGTATGATGACTATGTAAATTGTTAACAAGATTAAAGTTTGATCGAATATAATGATTCGACCTAGTATGATATATCTTATGCACATGGTGCAAAATCAGTTGTTTAGATCTTTGGTTGACTTCAAGAAAACCAGCTTCAGAGAGCTCATTGTAGCCAACGTGAGTTCTGGGACCAGAGTAGTTGATGAATCTCACCATTTTGTTCTGAATAATTTTCAACTTCTTTTGATCAGATTTTTTAAAGCTACTATACCAAGCAGGGTTAGCATAATCAAATAAACATTGAATAAGAGCAAAACAGAGTATACGTCTTGCCTTTTGATCCATACAATTTTGATATCTGTACAAAAATTTCAGGCGAGAATTCGCTCTCTTTACAACTGATTCTATTAAAGTTGAAAAGGATATTGAGCTGGCCAGCTCAATGCCTAAATACTTCACAGATTCTTTTCTCTGGATTACCTGATTATTGCATGTCACCTGAAATTCAAATGACTTTTTAGAACTACTTTTTGGACAAAACAAAATGCTTTCTGTTTTGCCCAAGTGTAAAGATAGCCTATTATCAGTCATCCAATCGACACATGTAGACAGCTGGTCGCTTAGTTTTTCTTCGACAAATTTTGGATTTGGATTTGAGCAAAGTAGTACGCTGTCATCAGCGTACAATAGCAGCTTGCAGTCAGCTTTTATACAAGCACACATGTCATTGATATAAGCTGAAAAAAGGATTGGTCCAAGGATGCTTCCCTGAGGAACACCACATGCTATAGGCATAACGTTGGAACGAATATCATTAATAGCCACTACCTGATGTCGATTAGACAAGTAGGATTTGAACCATTCTAAAGTAGCTTCGTTAAAACCCATTTTTTGTAACTTTTTTAATAAGATGTCATGATTAACTGTATCAAAAGCTTTCTGAAGATCCAGGAGTACCATACCAACGAATTGTCCCTGGGAAATTTGTGTTCTCAGATAATCAGTCAAGTGAATAAGACATGTCTCGGTTGAATAGTCATGTCGAAAACCAGACTGATATTCATAAATTATATCATTTTCTTTAAAATATTTTTCAATCTGAACACATACCGACTTTTCTAGAATTTTAGATACTATACTTAAAACACTGATAGGTCTATAATTTCCAACATCAGTTTTATCTTTCTTTTTATGAAGTGGAGTAACTTTAGCTATTTTCATTTCCTTTGGAAAAGTATTAGTCAAGATAGATAAGTTAATCAAGAAAGTTAAGGGTTTGTATAGCATCATCACACCATCTTTCAGAAATTTAGCCGGAATCAAGTCTAAGCCAGTGCTTTTTGATACATTCAATTTTCGCAACTCATTGAAAACAAATTGTTCACTGACTGGTAATAACTCAAATCTGCCTTGGCTTACCCCTTTTCTTTCATAAAGCTCACGAATGATCTCACTGTCTGCACTGAAAAAGTCTTTGCAAGAAGGGAGTTTTTCTACCAATTTAGCAGCCACACTAGTAAAATGAGAATTGAATTCGTTGGCAATGGTCACCTTATCATGACATAATTCTCCACCGATTGAAATGACAAAATCTTGGTCTTTTCCCTTCTTTCCTTTTAATCCTATAAGCTTTTTAGATTCTTCCAAAGCCTCTTAGAATCATGTTTATTTTCTTCTATCTTTTTTTGCAAAAATTCTAGTTTGGCTTTTTGTACCTCCCTTTGGACCATATTTCTTATTTTCTGAAATCTTTTAAAGAGTATCTCATAATCCTCTGCTTTTGATTTTTTCTTCATTTTTTGTACGCGATATTTCTTTCTTGAATGAGCAAAAGAATATTTTTAGTCATCCAATTTTCGGATCTTTGTTTTACTCTCGTTCGTTTCTGAGGTGCTACCAAATTCAAATTTGTGATAAAAATATTTTGAAATATTGACCAAGCCTCATTCACATCAGCGCAGTTAGTTAATCTTGACCAATTGACGGCAGACAGATTTCGATTGAAAGCCTCCTCGTTATAATTTTTCATCGATCTGATATCAATGGTTCTGTGGTGACCTATAGCCAGTCTAATATTTTTCCGTGTACAGAAAATAAAAGAGTGGTCGCTAATACCAAGATCAATAACACCACTTTGACTTATTTTGTTTTCTGTGTTACAGATAACATGATCCAATAAAGAAGAACAAGTTGGTGTGACGCGAGTTGCCTCTTTGATGAGTTGGCTAAATCCATGAAGTTTTAACAAGTCAATATATTTTTTAGCCAGTGACGATTTCTGAAAGAGACAAATATTCATATCACCTAAAATTATAATCTCGTCACCTTTCTTCAACATATCAAGAAAATTTGCCATTTTCTCAATAAACAAATTACTTTTAGGAGGCCTATATAGGACGCCCAAAACGATCGGTTTCGATCTCGGAAGAAGCAAATTAATCCACAGGGATTCAGAATCACCAGTGCTTAAATCATCAATAATACTGAATGCAATATCATTTCGAATATAGAAACATACACCACCTCCAGAGCCGAAGGATCGATCACGGCGTATAATTTTGTAGCCACCAATTTCAATTTCCTTATCATTTATAGAATTATTTAGCCATGTTTCAGTGAAAGCAATAATAGCCAACCTTTTTCTTTTAAAGAGAATTCTAAGCTCCGATATTTTGTTCAGGATAGACCTCACATTAAGGTGTATGATATGGAGACCTTTAACGTTGAACTTTTCTTCAAATTCCTGATAAAGATAAATATCATCTGTGAGGGTTGGCCGAATTGCTTTTGCCATCGTTTGTATTTTAGATTTAGTTTGAGTTTCTTTAAAATAATTTTCTTTTAGTTTATCATTAATTCGGTATTCTTTCATTAGACAATTGTCAGTGAACAAGGAATCACAAAAGGATGGCAAACAACATGTTAGACAATTCCATATTTCATCAGGGCATTCATAATACAACCTTTTATACTCTATTAAACTTACACCTTGGCAATGAATATGAAACCATCTTTTACAATCTGAACAAAAAAGACCACATTGATTACATTTTACTGGCTTATCACAGTTGCCACATGGATACCTATATTTCCGTCCGTTAGTTTTGATAATCTGATGAAGATCAGATTTAGTAAGACTTTCATTTAATTCATTACCCTTCTTATAAAGTCGAGATATCTCTCCCAGTCCTTCTTGTCTGTCTTGGATGATTCGGATGTTGGTTTCAGTCGGGACCGCTGAAAGACTGGGCTGAAATCCAAATAATCTCCTGCTGACGGTCCAGAAACGACTTCTGCATATGATCTGACGGGGCTGCTTCTAGGAAGACGGTCACCTCTGCGTTGAGGAGTTTGGCGCTCTGTTGTTATAGGTAGGCCTCCTGATGATGGGCTGTCATCCTTGTTGATAATGCGGCTCAGGTTGTTTGCCAGGATACGCTGGCCGGCTCTGTTGAGATGAACCCCGTCACGGCCAAGATGCTTTTCCTCTATGGTGTTGTTGTAGATGATTCCCAAGGTATTCTCCTTGGCTGAAAACTCCGTTAGTCTGTTGATGTCGTCCACCCGCTTTCTCTCTGCAGCAGACTCCCGTCTACGATGGATTATTGTTGACACGGTGACAGCAAACCCCTCTGCAGACACAGATTTGCAGAGGTCTGTTAGCTGGTGACAGACGTCAGTAGCACACTCTGAGACGTTGTTCGTGCCTGCGTGGATGATGAGGTGACCCCCAGGTTTGAGGGACTCACATGGTGAGGAGGTGAGGATGTCTCTTATTTTAGCTCCTGGTAAGGACACACACTTCACCTTCTTGCGGCGAGAGAGACGTCTGTCATCAATATGTTTGATCATACTATCTCCCACCACAACTACATCATGCTTGTTCTTTACACGACTATGTCGTTGGCGGTACTCCTCTAGCTGCTCTTGATATAGCGGTGAAGCAGAAGTAGGAGGAGTAGATGTAGACCTCGAAGAAGATGACTCATCTGATGACTCCTCTCCCACCACAACTACATCACGCTTGTTGTTTACACGACTATGTCGTTGGCGGTACTCCTCTAGCTGCTGTTGATATGGCGGCGAAGTAGAAGTAGGAGAAGTAGACCTCGAAGAAGACCTCGAAGAAGATGAATCATCTGATGACTCCTCTACTGCAAGAACTTCGAAGGGGTTAGATGTTGACCCGTAATTATTATCTCCGCCTGTTCTGCGTCATTGCTCTCTGTCACCGAGGAAGAAGTAATAGTAGAAGTTGAGGCATCGCGGACGTCTTTCCTCCACTCAAGACGCTTCAATCTCTCGTCAATACTTTTCACAAACTCCAAAATTTCGAGGAGAATATAAGATTGACCTTCATTCACTGCCCCCCGCTGCTCTCCTTCACAACCGGCGATTGCTGCTCTCTCAACGTCCAAGGCTCTTTTAAGACGTGCGACGAGTGTTGCTTTAACTCCGTTTTTATCTAGGCCTCTCTTATTTAGTTCCGCACGGAGTTCTTTCACACGTAGATGGTTAATGTTATTAGCGGATGCCATAACTGTGAATTGTGACGCAATAATGACCAGATAACGCGCAAGATATGATTCCTCCGAGATGCTATGTTACGTAATAAAGGTTTTAACAAAAACACGCAATCTGGAAGACATTACGGCGCACAGTCAGAAAAGTCCGCGTAAGGAATCAGAAAAGTCTGCGCACAGTCAAAAAAGTCTGCGTAAGGATGAAGCCGATTCCATAGCAACTTGTTTATTTGCGCTTAATAATGACAGTTTTCAAATGATAATCGCTCAAAAATTATGACGAAAGTTTACGAAAATCCCGCAATTACTTGTAAGATAAATTTGCGAGCGATATTTCAAAGGTACCTTTGAATCCGTCTCTTTATCCGCTAACCAGAGATGTAAGATTGTCCACATAAAGTTGATATTTTTCCAGATAAATAGTCAAAATATGGAGCAACTAAAAAACACGTCCGCCTCCTCCAAATGTAATGTATATGATGATGATGATGTCAGGAGATCTAGCTTAATTTTATCATCACTTTACGTCACTGCTCACGTTTTTCATTATAGAAATTTCAAGGTTCTCGTGACAATCGAGGAGTACACCCCACCAGTCCTCCAGGGCCTATTGGGGGGGGGGGGGGGGGAGAAAGAGAGAGTGCCTGATTAAAATGAAAGAAAAGTGGTAACAGTGATTCGTACTCTTATACATACTGTGACAGACTCAAATTCAACGGCTTTTCGAATTCAACTTTATGATTCGCTTTTCTTTTCTTAATTATAAGATCAAAGAACTCATAGCACGCGATCAAACTATGAGCATGAAATTAACGCAAAACGAATTACATGCATTTCAAAAGTGTATATAAATTATCAAAAGATAATCCATAGGCATCGGCAATTCGTGTTTTGAGCTTCTTTATTTTGTTCTGCTTGATTCCTGTAATTCTGTCAAAGGGCTCGGTTTCAATATTAAAAGAAATACTAGTATGTTTTGTTACTCAATACTGTAATTGCCTAATAATATCATGGTATTGCAAACTAAGTTTAAATTTCCGATGGTTGGCCTACCTCGTCTTACTGACCATGAATATATAGGGGCGTCTATCAAACTTTAGGACTGGTGATGAGGGATCGACACTGCTTTTTCACAGACAAAATTATGACTTAGCGACCACGCCCCTTTTTTGTTGTCACTTACGTCGTTCCCACACATTTTCCACACAGAGCGGCGAAATTGATATTGATGATTTGATATTGGGCTACTTTTAGCGACCAATAAGACTTCCGGTCCGCGACCAATAAGACTTCCGGTGTCTGCTAGCGCGGAAAACAATAGGATTTGGCGGTATGGTGTCTTCAAAAGTTCCAATCGAAAATGAAAGTGTAACATGGGTGATAGAGATGATAAAATTGACATAAAAAATATTACTCGACATTTTGATGTGAAGGTAAGCTAAGTCATATTATAGCAGAAAACATTTCCTATAAGATGTTATAATTTCAGAGCTGAAAACTTTCGATTTCAATTTTTAAGTTGAGATTGTTTTTTTGATTGATACATCCCAAATGCACGCAAATTGTTTTAACTTTGAAGCCTTTTAAAACTATCGTATGACATTTTAACTAAATAATGACCTATATCAGATGAAAGCTGAATAGTTGCTCTTTACTCTCATATAAGTCACATGCCGAAACTTTTTGTCTGGGTCTTACTGTTTTAAAGTGAAATTAGGGCTCAAAACGTCATACCGGAGGTCTTATCCGCACAATATAGCGGAAATGTACAGAATTCGTTTTTAATTTAAAGCCTTTTAAAACTATCGTATGACATTTTAACTAAATAATGACCTATATCAGATGAAAGCTGAATAGTTGCTCTTTACTCTCATATAAGTCACATGCCGAAACTTTTTGTCTGGGTCTTACTGTTTTAAAGTGAAATTAGGGCTCAAAACGTCATACCGGAGGTCTTATCCGCACAATATAGCGGAAATGTACAGAATTCGTTTTTAATTTAAAGCCTTTTACAACTATCGTATGACATTTTAACTAAATAATGACTGATATGAGATCAAAGCCGAATAGTTGCTCTTTACTCTCATATAGGTCACATGCCGAAACTTTTTGTCTGGGTCTTACTGTTTTAAATTGAATCCAAGGCTGTAACCGGCATACGGGAGGCCTCATCCGCACAGTACACACGGAAATGGACGAAATGCGTTTTTATCTTTTAATGCTTTTTAAACTATCGTATGACATTTTAACTAAATAATGACCTATATGAGATGAAAGCTGAATAGTTGCTCTTTACTCTCATATAGGTCACATGCCGAAACTTTTTGTCTGGGTCTTACTGTTTTAAATTGAAATCAGGGCTCAAAACGTCATACCGGAGGTCTTATCCGCACAATAGAGCGGAAATGTCCAGAATTCGTTTTTAACTTTCAGGGCTTTTAAAACTATCGTATGACATTTTAACTAAATAATGACCTATATGAGATCAAAGCTGAATAGTTGCTCTTTACTCTCATATAGGTCACATGCCGAAACTTTTTGTCTGGGTCTTACTGTTTTAAAGTGAAATTAGGGCTTAAAACGTCATACCGGAGGTCTTATCCGCATAATATAGCGGAAATGTACAGAATTCGTTTTTAACTTTCAGGGCTTTAAAAGCTATCGTATGACATTTTAACTAAATAATGACCTATATGAGATCAAAGCTGAATAATTGCTCTTTACTCTCATATAGGTCACATGCCGAAACTTTTTGTCTGGGTCTTACTGTTTTAAAGTGAAAATATGGCTCAAAACGTCATACCGGAGGTCTTATCCGCACAATAGAGCGGAAATGTCCAGAATTCGTTTTTAACTTTAAAGCCTTTTAAAACTATCGTATGACATTTTAACTAAATAATGACCTATATGAGATCAAAGCTGAATAGTTGCTCTTTACTCTCATATAGGTCACATGCCGAAACTTTTTGTCTGGGTCTTACTGTTTTAAAGTGAAATTAGGGCTTAAAACGTCATACCGGAGGTCTTATCCGCACAATAGAGCGGAAATGTCCAGAATTCGTTTTTAACTTTAAAGCCTTTTAAAACTATCGTATGACATTTTAACTAAATAATGACCTATATGAGATCAAAGCTGAATAGTTGCTCTTTACTCTCATATAGGTCACATGCCGAAACTTTTTGTCTGGGTCTTACTGTTTTAAAGTGAAATTAGGGCTTAAAACGTCATACCGGAGGTCTTATCCGCATAATATAGCGGAAATGTACAGAATTCGTTTTTAACTTTAAAGCCTTTTAAAACTATCGTATGACATTTTAACTAAATAATGACCTATATGAAATCAAAGCTGAAAAGTTGCTCTTTACTCTCATATAGGTCACATGCCGAAACTTTTTGTCTGGGTCTTACTGTTTTAAGATGAAAATATGGCTCAAAACGTCATACCGGAGGTCTTATCCGCACAATAGAGCGGAAATGTCCAGAATTCGTTTTTAACTTTCAGGGCTTTTAAAACTATCGTATGACATTTTAACTAAATAATGACTTATATGAGATCAAAGCTGAATAGTTGCTCTTTACTCTCATATAGGTCACATGCCGAAACTTTTTGTCTGGGTCTTACTGTTTTAAATTGAATCCAAGGCTGTAACCGGCATACGGGAGGCCTTATCCGCACAGTACACACGGAAATGGACGAAATGCGTTTTTATCTTTTAATGCTTTTAAAACTATCGTATGACATTTTAACTAAATAATGACCTATATGAGATGAAAGCTGAATAGTTGCTCTTTACTCTCATATAGGTCACATGCCGAAACTTTTTGTCTGGGTCTTACTGTTTTAAATTGAAATCAGGGCTCAAAACGTCATACCGGAGGTCTTATCCGCACAATAGAGCGGAAATGTCCAGAATTCGTTTTTAACTTTCAGGGCTTTTAAAACTATCGTATGACATTTTAACTAAATAATGACCTATATGAGATCAAAGCTGAATAGTTGCTCTTTACTCTCATATAGGTCACATGCCGAAACTTTTTGTCTGGGTCTTACTGTTTTAAAGTGAAATTAGGGCTTAAAACGTCATACCGGAGGTCTTATCCGCACAATATAGCGGAAATGTACAGAATTCGTTTTTAATTTAAAGCCTTTTAAAACTATCGTATGACATTTTAACTAAATAATGATCTATATGAGATGAAAGCTGAATAGTTGCTCTTTACTCTCATATAGGTCACATGCCGAAACTTTTTGTCTGGGTCTAACTGTTTTAAAATGAAATCAGGGCTGAAACCTGCGTTTTCTCCCTTTTCTTGTCATTCCTGGACACAAATCGTTTTTTGTTTGTTTGTTGAGTGCTTGATCTGGGAATGCAAAGGCGTTGCAGGAATGCAAAGATTTTATAGGGGGATGTCAAATCTTCTTTTGAGGGGAATATGCCCCCATCGATCCTTACGTCGGATCACTACGTTCCCTGGTGACAAGAAACGCCACTCTAGCATTAGCTCTTTATTTTTGCCCCCAGATGTCAGGAATATCGAGAACATGATTCCCACTGTATGGCATTTTGGAATTTGATATAAAGTAATTAAACATATATAGACATTTTTACTAGATATAGAGCAGCAATAGTTTATTTAATAGGGACATGATTTTAAATGCAATATTGCGCGGGAAGGGGATATATAAAAAGGTAAAAATTGAGAAATCCGAAACACAAGTGGCGAAAATGAGAAATGTTTTTTAGCGAGGGGAGGGGCTATACAAAAGGGACAGAAAAACATAAGTGGTAAGGGGGAGGAGCAAAAGCACTGCTCCTAAGAAGGGAGTGGACATAAATCATTATCGCCAGTAGAAGCCAAATTAAATTATGACGATAGTATAAGAAACTGGTCTACGGGGGGGGGGGGGGGGGGGGGGGGGGGGGGCTTGCCTCTCTTTTAAATCAATACTCTTAACAATTTTTCAAAAATCTAATTGTTTACAAATATTTAAAAAAATTGAATAAAATTAGCATAAATTATAAAATCTATGAACACTGTTTTTAACATATAATATAGGTCATCACAAATAATCAAATCGTTTGCTCAATCTGTTTTTCAAACTATTTTAACTACTTATTTACATAATATGAATTTCATATACTATTTCCCAATGAATGACTTTCAGAAGTCATTCCGTAAAGCTGTTTCATTTCATATTTTGCATCATATTTCAAATAGATTTCCACGAACATGACATATCAAAGCTAAAATGCCACGGCATTCTTGAAAACTGGATACATATTCAAAGTTCACAGTTTGAGCAATGCTTATTCTGGTTGAAAAGTCATTTTGCGTTTTCTGTAAAGAATCAATAATTAAAATACTTAATATGTCATATATCTGATGATGAATGATTGACATGAAACTCAACAGTTGTGAAAGTACCTCGTATTCTTCTCTTAAACTTGAAAATTCTTTGAGAATGTCATTCCATAACGCTTGGAATTACAGCAAAATAAAACGGGGGTCATACCTATAGCTAGAAGGTCCGATAGTTAGCGGGTCCGATAGACCGACACCCAATAGATGGTTCGATAGACTGAATGTACGAGAGGGTCCAATATAGTCCGAAGGTTCTATAGATCGAATGACCAACGGGTCCGATAGTCAGAAGGTCCGATAGATATAAGGTTCGATAGTCCGAATGTACATGAGGGTCAAATAGACAGAAGGTTCTATAGACCGAATCGGCAAAAGGGTCCGAATCGTCCGATAGTCCGAAGATTCAGTAGGGGTCCAATAGTTAGAAGGTCCGATAGACCGACAATAAATACGTAAAAATGGTAAAATCCCTGATAGCAGAAAGTGTTAAAAAATGACGTGATATTTACGTCGTGGTTTTCGTCTTTTTTACGTCCTGTAATTACGTCAATAAGACGACAACTTGCACCAACGCAAGACGTCAAGAGGACGTCTTATTTTGACGTCATCTCTACGTCTTCATTCCTCTTCCCTGATAGCAGAAAGTGTTAAAAATGACGTGATATTTACGTCGCGGTTTTCGTCTTTTTTACGTCCTGTAATTACGTCAATAAGACGACAACTTGCACCAACGCAAGACGTCAAGAGGACGTCTTATTTTGACGTCATCTCTACGTCTTGTACACTGTAAAAACTAAAGTGCTACTTTTAGGGGCATGTATAGTGACTGCACCTGAAATGCTGTAATTTACCAGCAAAAAAAAAATGTGACCTTGCCGAGCCTCGAACCAGGTTCCGCTGATTGAGAGGCGCTGACGTTACCGATGGACTAACGGATGCTTCTTGCAATCCAGTTTAGTCATGGGAGTCAAGTAGATAACATGAACTATGTGGTGTCGTAAATTCACTATGTAACAATGTGATCTGCTCTAAATCGTATACAATGTGAGTTAGTCTAGCGGTAATGCCAGCAATTCTCGATCAGTGGACCCTGGTTCGAAGCTCGCCCAAATCATTTTTTTTAATGAATGTTTAGCAGTTTAAGGAGCCGGTCCAGCTCCCGTGAAAGTGCTGAAATAGCACGCTGTGTGCATTCAATAGCACTCTGAGTGCAGTCCCTATGCATGCCCTCAAAAAGTGCTATATACAGCACTTCAGTTTTTACAGTGTACAGACGACGTCAAAATAAGACGTCCTCTTGACGTCTTGCGTTGGTGCAAGTTGTCGTCTTATTGACGTAATTACAGGACGTAAAAAAGACGAAAACCACGACGTAAATATCACGTTATTTTTACCACTTTCTGCTATCAGGGATAGTGGATAAAATGATAAGTGGGTAGAAAATAAGTGGTTAAAATAAGTGGGGGCGTTATGTTTTCAAATCGTCAGCCCGTACCGTCCGTCCGTCCCCTATTTGCGCTCTCGGGATAACTTGGGAAACATTCGACGGATCAACTTCAAACTTGGCTCATCTAGAGGAATGACTATTATCTGATTTATATTTTGGGGTCACAGGGTCAAAGGTAACAAAGGTTTTTGTGTTCATAATGTCATGAGAAGCTTTGGAGATCACTTTAAACACAGCCCATGTACGTGTATGCACAGAGAAGTGACAATGCTTTTATTAATTTAATAGGACCCGGACCCTCAGTAATTTCAGATAATAATTGCAGTGACAAAAGTATTTTTTTAGCTCATTACATAGAGTGAAATAAATTGTAAAATATCAGGGGCGTATCCAGGATTTCCTAATAGGGGGCGCCAGGCATTATTGATCGCCGGGGAGGGGTCTAAGTGGAGGGGTGCCCCCTCCCCTTTGGAAAATTTTTGCTTCTGAAGAAGGGCTGAGATGCAAAATAATCCTATATGTGACCAACTTTGAAGCCTATTTAATGAACAACTTTTTTTTTTGCTAGTCTTTTTTTTTTACGACGGCCAATAGGGGGGGGGGGGGGGCGCCTGTTGCGTCACCCCCTGGATACGCCACTGAATATGAATATGCGATTTGTTTCTTATCCTTTATATGTATAAACTTATTTTGTTATTGCCAATCGGTCTCGTTGGCTGCCCATCTGGGGCCTGGTGGCCTTAAGTGCTAGAGCTCCTGCATGCGAGTGATGTGCCGACTGGGCTTGTACCTTAAATTGTCGGTGAACGGAGCAGCAAGAGGGTACCAGGCCTAACTGGGTGAGCTAAGTATTCCAACTGGGTGATGCGAAATGGAATTTGATTTAGGTAATAAACCTCCATTAAAATCATCACAATTATCATCATTATGCAGCAAAGGCATTTAAGAGCTCTTTAACTCAGTGGAATATAATTTATAGAAATAGTTTCTGCGCTTATAAATGTTTTATTATTATTATCAGTCCATGCTCACTCTACTCATCATCTTTTTAGGTTGTCCGCTTGGGGAGGACCTTATGCGTTTGTGTGACTCTCTGGGCGTAGGCCTGTTTGTCTGTTTGTGCCTGACGTCAACAAATATTATACACATATTTTTTTTTTACAAAATGTATTCTTTCTTTCATTGTCATTTTACCTCACACCTCTCACTGCCCCCTCTCTCTCTCGTTCGCTCGCTTTGCTCGCTCATACAATCAAGAAACTAGGCCTAGATTGTTTCTTGCAGCAAGCACCTCTTACGTCCTGCAGCAAGCCCGAATATCATAATATTCGGGCAGTGAGGTATCCGACTATTCTCGAATTCCCAACCCCCCTTCCCCCCTCCCCCCCCAAAAAAAATGGTATAATTTACCCGACAGAGTCCACAGACTAAAATTTGCCAAAAGGTAGTAGTATGGGTGTAGTCGGTGAACATTCAAAAAAGTGTAAAAGCTAACATCATAGCTAGTAGGAAAATATCACCTGACAACCCTTAAAAAAAAATGGAAACGCCCCCTCCCAAGAAGGTGGTAGGGCCTAATTGAAACAATTTCATTTCTATCCGTCAGAATCTTTTGTTGTCAGAATCTTATCTTTTGTTACTTTTAATGAAATTTTAACTATAAAGATTTCTTTGTTTAGAATATAACACTTGTGTTAGAAGGGACGCCCTTTCCTCAGTTTGCTCCACTAGAAAAGAAATGCTTCGGGCATGATGGGCCTCGGGGCTTTAGTGTGCACCATATAAATAGATTTCCATATTTCAAAAAATGGTCAGCGATCATGATGCTCTGATTAAAATACTTTTAACATGTTGAAAATGTATAAAACAAAACTTTAAGATAAGTTCCACATTTTTGTATTTTTTATTTTTTTTGGGGGGGGGGGGGGGGTAGGCCTACAGACCTAGTGCATCGGTTTATTACAATACACATAGAAGAAGATAAGGCATTAACCTTTTCCTTTTATGAGATAAAACTATTAACAACTTATTGTATCCACTTATTTTACCTTCTTTACGTTATTGCCGGTCTATCGGACCTTCTAACTATCGGACCCTTACTGAACCTTTGGTCGATCGAACCTTCTATCTATTGGGTGTCGGTCCTATGGAACCCGCTAACTATCGGTCCTCTAGCTATAGGGCTGTAACCAATAAAACGTTGTGAGAATGGCGGGGTGTGCCCCCTCGACTCCTTTGTGGCCCAAAACTCTTAACCCCCCCCCCCCCCCCCCCGGTGTCCGGTTATATGCCTTGAAGGTATGACGTTTTAAGCCCTAATTTCACTTTAAAACAGTAAGACCCAGACAAAAAGTTTCGGCATGTGACCTATATGAGAGTAAAGAGCAACTATTCAGCTTTGATCTCATGTAGGTCATTATTTAGTTAAAATGTCATACGATAGTTTTAAAAGGCTTTAAAGTTAAAAAAGAATTCTGTACATTTCCGCTATATTGTGCGGATAAGACCTCCGGTATGACGTTTCGAGCCCTAATTTCAATTTAAAACAGTAAGACCCAGACAAAAAGTTTCGGCATGTGACCTATATGAGAGTAAAGAGCAACTATTCAGCTTTGATCTCATATAGGTCATTATTTAGTTAAAATATCATACGATAGTTTTAAAAGGCTTTAAAGTTAAAAACGAATTCTGGACATTTCCGCTCTATTGTGCGGATAAGACCTCCGGTATGACGTTTTGAGCCCTAATTTCACTTTAAAACAGTAAGACCCAGACAAAAAGTTTCGGCATGTGACCTATATGAGAGTAAAGATCAACTATTCAGCTTTGATCTCATGTAGGTCATTATTTAGTTAAAATGTCATACGATAGTTTTAAAAGCCCTGAAAGTTAAAAACGAATTCTGTACATTTCCGCTATATTATGCGGATAAGACCTCCGGTATGACGTTTTAAGCCCTAATTTCACTTTAAAACAGTAAGACCCAGACAAAAAGTTTCGGCATGTGACCTATATGAGAGTAAAGATCAACTATTCAGCTTTGATCTCATGTAGGTCATTATTTAGTTAAAATGTCATACGATAGTTTTAAAAGCCCTGAAAGTTAAAAACGAATTCTGGACATTTCCGCTCTATTGTGCGGATAAGACCTCCGGTATGACGTTTTGAGCCATATTTTCATCTTAAAACAGTAAGACCCAGACAAAAAGTTTCGGCATGTGACCTATATGAGAGTAAAGATCAACTATTCAGCTTTGATTTCATGTAGGTCATTATTTAGTTAAAATGTCATACGATAGTTTTAAAAGCCCTGAAAGTTAAAAACGAATTCTGTACATTTCCGCTATATTATGCGGATAAGACCTCCGGTATGACGTTTCGAGCCCTAATTTCAATTTAAAACAGTAAGACCCAGACAAAAAGTTTCGGCATGTGACCTATATGAGAGTAAAGATCAACTATTCAGCTTTGATCTCATGTAGGTCATTATTTAGTTAAAATGTCATACGATAGTTTTAAAAGCCCTGAAAGTTAAAAACGAATTCTGTACATTTCCGCTATATTATGCGGATAAGACCTCCGGTATGACGTTTTAAAACAGTAAGACCCAGACAAAAAGTTTCGGCATGTGACCTATATGAGAGTAAAGAGCAACTATTCAGCTTTGATCTCATATAGGTCATTATTTAGTTAAAATGTCATACGATAGTTTTAAAAGGCTTTAAAGTTAAAAACGAATTCTGGACATTTCCGCTCTATTGTGCGGATAAGACCTCCGGTATGACGTTTTGAGCCATATTTTCACTTTAAAACAGTAAGACCCAGACAAAAAGTTTCGGCATGTGACCTATATGAGAGTAAAGAGCAATTATTCAGCTTTGATCTCATATAGGTCATTATTTAGTTAAAATGTCATACGATAGCTTTTAAAGCCCTGAAAGTTAAAAACGAATTCTGTACATTTCCGCTATATTATGCGGATAAGACCTCCGGTATGACGTTTTAAGCCCTAATTTCACTTTAAAACAGTAAGACCCAGACAAAAAGTTTCGGCATGTGACCTATATGAGAGTAAAGATCAACTATTCAGCTTTGATCTCATGTAGGTCATTATTTAGTTAAAATGTCATACGATAGTTTTAAAAGCCCTGAAAGTTAAAAACGAATTCTGGACATTTCCGCTCTATTGTGCGGATAAGACCTCCGGTATGACGTTTTGAGCCATATTTTCATCTTAAAACAGTAAGACCCAGACAAAAAGTTTCGGCATGTGACCTATATGAGAGTAAAGAGCAACTTTTCAGCTTTGATTTCATATAGGTCATTATTTAGTTAAAATGTCATACGATAGTTTTAAAAGGCTTTAAAGTTAAAAACGAATTCTGTACATTTCCGCTATATTATGCGGATAAGACCTCCGGTATGACGTTTTAAGCCCTAATTTCACTTTAAAACAGTAAGACCCAGACAAAAAGTTTCGGCATGTGACCTATATGAGAGTAAAGAGCAACTATTCAGCTTTGATCTCATATAGGTCATTATTTAGTTAAAATGTCATACGATAGTTTTAAAAGGCTTTAAAGTTAAAAACGAATTCTGGACATTTCCGCTCTATTGTGCGGATAAGACCTCCGGTATGACGTTTTAAGCCCTAATTTCACTTTAAAACAGTAAGACCCAGACAAAAAGTTTCGGCATGTGACCTATATGAGAGTAAAGAGCAACTATTCAGCTTTGATCTCATATAGGTCATTATTTAGTTAAAATGTCATACGATAGTTTTAAAAGGCTTTAAAGTTAAAAACGAATTCTGGACATTTCCGCTCTATTGTGCGGATAAGACCTCCGGTATGACGTTTTGAGCCATATTTTCACTTTAAAACAGTAAGACCCAGACAAAAAGTTTCGGCATGTGACCTATATGAGAGTAAAGAGCAATTATTCAGCTTTGATCTCATATAGGTCATTATTTAGTTAAAATGTCATACGATAGCTTTTAAAGCCCTGAAAGTTAAAAACGAATTCTGTACATTTCCGCTATATTATGCGGATAAGACCTCCGGTATGACGTTTTAAGCCCTAATTTCACTTTAAAACAGTAAGACCCAGACAAAAAGTTTCGGCATGTGACCTATATGAGAGTAAAGATCAACTATTCAGCTTTGATCTCATGTAGGTCATTATTTAGTTAAAATGTCATACGATAGTTTTAAAAGCCCTGAAAGTTAAAAACGAATTCTGTACATTTCCGCTATATTATGCGGATAAGACCTCCGGTATGACGTTTCGAGCCCTAATTTCAATTTAAAACAGTAAGACCCAGACAAAAAGTTTCGGCATGTGACCTATATGAGAGTAAAGATCAACTATTCAGCTTTGATCTCATGTAGGTCATTATTTAGTTAAAATGTCATACGATAGTTTTAAAAGCCCTGAAAGTTAAAAACGAATTCTGTACATTTCCGCTATATTATGCGGATAAGACCTCCGGTATGACGTTTTAAAACAGTAAGACCCAGACAAAAAGTTTCGGCATGTGACCTATATGAGAGTAAAGAGCAACTATTCAGCTTTGATCTCATATAGGTCATTATTTAGTTAAAATGTCATACGATAGTTTTAAAAGGCTTTAAAGTTAAAAACGAATTCTGGACATTTCCGCTCTATTGTGCGGATAAGACCTCCGGTATGACGTTTTGAGCCATATTTTCACTTTAAAACAGTAAGACCCAGACAAAAAGTTTCGGCATGTGACCTATATGAGAGTAAAGAGCAATTATTCAGCTTTGATCTCATATAGGTCATTATTTAGTTAAAATGTCATACGATAGCTTTTAAAGCCCTGAAAGTTAAAAACGAATTCTGTACATTTCCGCTATATTATGCGGATAAGACCTCCGGTATGACGTTTTAAGCCCTAATTTCACTTTAAAACAGTAAGACCCAGACAAAAAGTTTCGGCATGTGACCTATATGAGAGTAAAGATCAACTATTCAGCTTTGATTTCATGTAGGTCATTATTTAGTTAAAATGTCATACGATAGTTTTAAAAGCCCTGAAAGTTAAAAACGAATTCTGTACATTTCCGCTATATTATGCGGATAAGACCTCCGGTATGACGTTTTAAGCCCTAATTTCACTTTAAAACAGTAAGACCCAGACAAAAAGTTTCGGCATGTGACCTATATGAGAGTAAAGATCAACTATTCAGCTTTGATCTCATGTAGGTCATTATTTAGTTAAAATGTCATACGATAGTTTTAAAAGCCCTGAAAGTTAAAAACGAATTCTGTACATTTCCGCTATATTATGCGGATAAGACCTCCGGTATGACGTTTCGAGCCCTAATTTCAATTTAAAACAGTAAGACCCAGACAAAAAGTTTCGGCATGTGACCTATATGAGAGTAAAGAGCAACTATTCAGCTTTGATCTCATGTAGGTCATTATTTAGTTAAAATGTCATACGATAGTTTTAAAAGCCCTGAAAGTTAAAAACGAATTCTGTACATTTCCGCTATATTATGCGGATAAGACCTCCGGTATGACGTTTCGAGCCCTAATTTCACTTTAAAACAGTAAGACCCAGACAAAAAGTTTCGGCATGTGACCTATATGAGAGTAAAGAGCAACTATTCAGCTTTGATCTCATATAGGTCATTATTTAGTTAAAATGTCATACGATAGTTTTAAAAGGCTTTAAAGTTAAAAACGAATTCTGGACATTTCCGCTCTATTGTGCGGATAAGACCTCCGGTATGACGTTTTGAGCCATATTTTCAATTTAAAACAGTAAGACCCAGACAAAAAGTTTCGGCATGTGACCTATATGAGAGTAAAGAGCAATTATTCAGCTTTGATCTCACATAGGTCATTATTTAGTTAAAATGTCATACGATAGCTTTTAAAGCCCTGAAAGTTAAAAACGAATTCTGTACATTTCCGCTATATTATGCGGATAAGACCTCCGGTATGACGTTTTAAGCCCTAATTTCACTCTAAAACAGTAAGACCCAGACAAAAAGTTTCGGCATGTGACCTATATGAGAGTAAAGATCAACTATTCAGCTTTGATCTCATATAGGTCATTATTTAGTTAAAATGTCATACGATAGCTTTAAAAGCCCTGAAAGTTAAAAACGAATTCTGGACATTTCCGCTCTATTGTGCGGATAAGACCTCCGGTATGACGTTTTAAGCCCTAATTTCACTTTAAAACAGTAAGACCCAGACAAAAAGTTTCGGCATGTGACCTATATGAGAGTAAAGAGCAACTATTCAGCTTTGATCTCATATAGGTCATTATTTAGTTAAAATGTCATACGATAGCTTTTAAAGCCCTGAAAGTTAAAAACGAATTCTGTACATTTCCGCTATATTATGCGGATAAGACCTCCGGTATGACGTTTTAAGCCCTAATTTCACTTTAAAACAGTAAGACCCAGACAAAAAGTTTCGGCATGTGACCTATATGAGAGTAAAGAGCAACTATTCAGCTTTGATTTCATGTAGGTCATTATTTAGTTAAAATGTCATACGATAGTTTTAAAAGGCTTTAAAGTTAAAAACGAATTCTGTACATTTCCGCTCTATTGTGCGGATAAGACCTCCGGTATGACGTTTTGAGCCCTAATTTCACTTTAAAACAGTAAGACCCAGACAAAAAGTTTCGGCATGTGACCTATATGAGAGTAAAGAGCAACTATTCAGCTTTGATCTCATATAGGTCATTATTTAGTTAAAATGTCATACGATAGCTTTTAAAGCCCTGAAAGTTAAAAACGAATTCTGTACATTTCCGCTATATTATGCGGATAAGACCTCCGGTATGACGTTTTAAGCCCTAATTTCACTTTAAAACAGTAAGACCCAGACAAAAAGTTTCGGCATGTGACCTATATGAGAGTAAAGATCAACTATTCAGCTTTGATTTCATGTAGGTCATTATTTAGTTAAAATGTCATACGATAGTTTTAAAAGCCCTGAAAGTTAAAAACGAATTCTGTACATTTCCGCTATATTATGCGGATAAGACCTCCGGTATGACGTTTTAAGCCCTAATTTCACTTTAAAACAGTAAGACCCAGACAAAAAGTTTCGGCATGTGACCTATATGAGAGTAAAGATCAACTATTCAGCTTTGATCTCATGTAGGTCATTATTTAGTTAAAATGTCATACGATAGTTTTAAAAGCCCTGAAAGTTAAAAACGAATTCTGTACATTTCCGCTATATTATGCGGATAAGACCTCCGGTATGACGTTTCGAGCCCTAATTTCAATTTAAAACAGTAAGACCCAGACAAAAAGTTTCGGCATGTGACCTATATGAGAGTAAAGAGCAACTATTCAGCTTTGATCTCATGTAGGTCATTATTTAGTTAAAATGTCATACGATAGTTTAAAAAGCCCTGAAAGTTAAAAACGAATTCTGTACATTTCCGCTATATTATGCGGATAAGACCTCCGGTATGACGTTTCGAGCCCTAATTTCACTTTAAAACAGTAAGACCCAGACAAAAAGTTTCGGCATGTGACCTATATGAGAGTAAAGAGCAACTATTCAGCTTTGATCTCATATCGGTCATTATTTAGTTAAAATGTCATACGATAGTTTTAAAAGGCTTTAAAGTTAAAAACGAATTCTGGACATTTCCGCTCTATTGTGCGGATAAGACCTCCGGTATGACGTTTTGAGCCATATTTTCAATTTAAAACAGTAAGACCCAGACAAAAAGTTTCGGCATGTGACCTATATGAGAGTAAAGAGCAATAATTCAGCTTTGATCTCACATAGGTCATTATTTAGTTAAAATGTCATACGATAGCTTTTAAAGCCCTGAAAGTTAAAAACGAATTCTGTACATTTCCGCTATATTATGCGGATAAGACCTCCGGTATGACGTTTTAAGCCCTAATTTCACTTTAAAACAGTAAGACCCAGACAAAAAGTTTCGGCATGTGACCTATATGAGAGTAAAGATCAACTATTCAGCTTTGATCTCATGTAGGTCATTATTTAGTTAAAATGTCATACGATAGTTTTAAAAGCCCTGAAAGTTAAAAACGAATTCTGGACATTTCCGCTCTATTGTGCGGATAAGACCTCCGGTATGACGTTTTAAGCCCTAATTTCACTTTAAAACAGTAAGACCCAGACAAAAAGTTTCAGCATGTGACCTATATGAGAGTAAAGAACAGCTATCCAGCTTTCATGTCATATAAGTCATTATTTAGTTAAAATGTCATACGATAGTTTGAAAAAGGCTTTAAAATTAAAAACGAATTTCGTCCATTTCCGCTATATTGTGCGGATAAGACCTCCGGTATGACGTTTTGAGCCCTAATTTCATCTTAAAACAGTAAGACCCAGACAAAAAGTTTCGGCATGTGACCTATATGAGAGTAAAGAGCAACTATTCAGCTTTAATATCATATAAGTCATTATTTAGTTAAAATGTCATACGATAGCTTTAAAAGGCTTTAAAGTTAAAAACGAATTCTGGACATTTCCGCTATATTATGCGGATAAGACCTCCGGTATGACGTTTTGAGCCCTGATTTCAATTTAAAACAGTAAGACCCAGACAAAAAGTTTCGGCATGTGACTTATATGAGAGTAAAGAGCAACTATTCAGCTTTTATCTCATATAAGTCATTATTTAGTTAAAATGTCATACGATAGTTTTAAAAGGCTTTAAAGGTAAAAACGGATTTTGTACATTTCCGCTATATTGTGCGGATAAGACCTCCGGTATGACGTTTTGAGCCCTGATTTCAATTTAAAACAGTAAGACCCAGACAAAAAGTTTCGGCATGTGACCTATATGAGAGTAAAGAGCAACTATTCAGCTTTAATATCATATAAGTCATTATTTAGTTAAAATGTCATACGATAGCTTTAAAAGCCCTGAAAGTTAAAAACGAATTCTGTACATTTCCGCTATATTATGCGGATAAGACCTCCGGTATGACGCTTCGAGCCCTAATTTCAATTTAAAACAGTAAGACCCAGACAAAAAGTTTCGGCATGTGACCTATATGAGAGTAAAGAGCAACTATCCAGCTTTCATCTCATATAAGTCATTGTTTAGTTAAAATGTCATACGATAGTTTAAAAAGCATTAAAAAATAAAAACGCATTTCGTCCATTTCCGCGTGTACTCTGCGGATAAGACCTCCCGTATGCCAGTTACAGCCTTGGATTAAACTTAAAACAGTAAGACCCAGACAAAAAGTTTCGGCATGTAACCTACATGAGAGTAAATAGCAACTATTCAGCTTTCATCTCATATAGGTCATTGTTTAATTAAAATGTCATACGATAGTTTTAAAAGCATTCTAATCTAGTCTTTCATTCCCATTGACGTTATCGCCAACCGAGATCCGCAAAATTTTCTTTTTCCTTTTTGATTTGAGATTTTGACGACACTATAAGCTCTTTTATTGGTCCGCTGGCTTCCCTTATTGGTCGCTGGCTTATTGGTCGCCAGTTTCAAGGAGCGTGATTTGATTACGCAGTACTAACAAAGTTACACATGGCATGGCGAACTCTTCGAAAATATTAGATTTAATGCACAAACAGCTCCGGAAATCTTTCAGGAATATTGAATCTATCAAAGATCTATGGAAAAATTCCTTCAATACAGCTGTATCTCCCCTCAATTCGTTACAAAATGTTGCAGAACAATACCACTGCATATTGCGCGTGGCTCGGTCCCAATCATTGGATTTCATGTTGGTAAAACGCTTTCCAGATATTCATGAGCGGATTCAATACAAATTGATTCAGGAGATGGAAATTCTTGTAGGAAAGCTTCAAACTAACATGTGAGTTGATATCTTATTATTTTTTTTTTTAACCTTTGTTCCTAATTAAATTTCATTATGACACCAGCAGACCAGGCAGAAGTTCGATCAGAATCGTGCAAAAAAGGGTAGGCTCCTACTCCAAGTCGGCCCTAATTAAAAAGTAAAATATCTATTTTTAAATATAGCGTCAGTGAAATTGTCACGCTCACAGTCACAGTTCACTTTTTGTCTTTTAACAAGAACATAAACACTTAAAAAGTGAGGTTTTCGTATTGTCAGTTGATGTTTGTTGAATTCAAAATATAAACTGAAAAAGAAATTTAAAAAAGAAAGAAAGAATAAACTTAGTCACCTAGAATTTACTGAGACATTGAGAATAAAAATTAAAATGTCTTTATTTTCAACAGAAATATTATTTTACCTTTAAAACGAGATATACATTTATCATTTTAAAACTGGAATAACTATCAGTCTTGTTAGGAATGTAAACTGCCTATAATATGAGAGAGAAATGAAAAAAAATGGACTCTTATTATGTACTCTAAATCTAATTATATAAATTCTATTAGTTTCACTTTATTTTAATAATTAAAATCCAGTTCAGGAGGTTGGTACACGTACATGTACATAGATGTATGTAATACACTTTGTTTACACTCTACAGTCTATGTGAAGCAGAATTTAGAAACACTGTTTTAGACTTAGAAGAAATTCTAATAGAGTCATTGAAATAAAGAGAAATGAATATGATGTGTAGTTGAGTAGTTTATCAAACCACGTTTATCAAAATGTTGCAAAATACTGTATGAAATCAGTGTAGGCCTACATTGTACCTTTTACATCCATTGTCTACCTCCCCTTTTTTCTGCATGACCATTTAGTGATGAAATTCAGGCCATCCATTCCAAGGTGCATCAGCAGTACATCAACAGTATGACAGTCTACAAGAAGAATGCCCAACACTTTCCTTTGGATGACATCACAGAAGGAACAGCTACATGGCCTTCCATTGCTGATATGCTGGAGTGGCTTCAAGATCTAGACACCCTGTTCCAGTTCTTGTATCCTTGCTCTAGTGTAAAATTAATATTCAAACAAGCCCCAAAAATATCTACTTCTCTGCAGGAATGTGAAAAAAATTATTGTGTTTAGATTTTAGGCTTGTTTTGCACCCTACTTTTCACTCATTATTTGCCTAAATAGTAATAAACCTTGTGAAGGTGTGTGCACTTTCTAGAGAATTGTCTGCATGGTCAACAGGGTCTTTGTTGTCCCGTCTAAACTAATATTAATAGAATGCATCATTTCATTAAGATACATTCTTGCCAAAATGCCTTTGAATTCATGTGATGAATTACCGATCCAGTAGTGTAGAAGTGAAGTGCATGACACCATTGTCTTGTTAATTGGTACACGTGTATCCCACAAATCACTCTTCACTTTCTTTGTTGGTTGCTACCATGAAATCCTCTTTTGCTGTTTGCACCTCACTCTCTCTTCTCTTCTCTCCTCTTTCTCCTTCTCTTCTTCTCTCACTCTCCCTCTCCTCTCTCTCCTCTTTCTTCTCTCTCCCCCCCGTTTCTCTGTCCCCCCTTCATTTTATCATATTCTCATTCAAAATGTGTGTAGTCTCCTTTCACTAACACAGTACATTTACAATGTACAAGCCTACAAGATATTTGTGTGTGTTTACAATGCTTGCAGATTACTTAGTCTTGGTTTAGAGGTAGTCTCGAGTTTTGGTTTATGAGGGAAAATAAATTTCACTAAAAACGACACCCCAAACTTATAAATTGTAGATTTAAAAAAAAGTTTTCTGAATCTGGAAGTCCAAGCATTGGTTTATAATACTTGTATTTTACTCCAGTAGAATCCACTTTAATACAAAAACATGTATCATAAGAACAATCATTAACATGAATTCTGACAATTTATCAATTTCCACCATTTGCTCCCTTGCCACTTAACACTATTTTCCTTGAAAAATAGTATCTCAGACATGAAAACCAAAGACAGGTCCTCACAAGCATCGACTATAATGACGAAGAGCTAATGCAGAGTCTACCCAGAAAATGGAAGAGAGGGAATAAGGAGACAGAGGAATCTATAGAAAGTAAGTTCATCTTTATTTTGCTCGGCTCCAGCCGACCTTTCAGTTGTACTACAGCAATAGATTTCTATTTGACATGTGTGGTGGTTTTAAAAACCTTCATCAAAGCAGAATTCCTTTGTTTGTATTTGTATCATGAAGGGATACAATGTAACACAATAAATTGCAGCAGAGCAAAAGTAGCATTTAATTTGTGTGAAAATTTATTAACTTAGTCTTGGTTTAGAGGTAATCTCGAGTTTTGGTTTATGAGGGAAAATAAATTTCAATAAAAACGACTAATAAACCCTAAACTTATAAATTGTAGATTTAAAAAAAAAAAAAAAGTTTTCTGAATCTGGGGAGTCCAAGCATTCCATTGGTTTATAATAGGTAATAAATAGGTAAGTTAATTTAGGTAATGTATTCAAGATGATGCTTGAATAATAATGCTATCTTGGTGATACCAATAGATGATGGTTATATTTTTTCATTATAACAAATTCATTTGTTAAAAACTTGCAAACACGAAACTTTGCAAAACACACTTTGCATCATTAATGTGCGTTGTACTAATTATTTGCCTAAATTGACCCACGTTCTCCATTCCTTCCTTTCTTTTCAGATGTGCTGGCCCATGTATCATTCTTCATGTCAGATGGATGAAGGATTGTTCTTCCTGTCTTTACTGATGAGATTATTTCTTCAAGAGACATTCTGACCCATGAACAGGAAGAAAGAGTGTGGCAAAATTCAAGAGACCTCGTGACTCCTGGGAGGCGTTTCATCAAGTGTCTTGTCATTGATTTTTACTGACAAATTTGCTATCAGCCAGTCAGATGCAAGGATTTCAGTAGCTTATAACAGTTATTGCAACTTGTCATTGATGACAAGTTTTATGAAACAGGGCCCTGGTGATACCACAATGTAGCTCAATGTTCTAGGTTATTTTGTACATCACAGAACCTTAGATAGGCAGACAGCCGCCTGCAATATCTCCTCAAGGTGAAAGACCATGAAGAGTTGCAGGCTGTGTGAAGACAGCATGATGTTACAAGCAAACCATTTGAAATCTCTGTTCATCTTGTGCAATATCTCCTGAAGAAAAAAATACCAGGCTTATTCATGACAAGTTCATTGGCATAGGAGCAATTTGACTCGAGAACTGTGTATCAGGTACATGTACTTCTGAGTAATATCTCCCGTTTCTTAAAAATTGCAATCGGACAGAGATGCAAACATTTAAAGCCTGTCTGACATTGAAGACCAAATGGCAAAAGTCAAAAGTGGAAGGAAATACATTGCAATTTTTCCTTAAAATCATCTGCTACCAGAAGCGAATAAATCATGCATGGGGATCCAATCAGTATAAATTCACCACAAAGCAGGTCATAGTCATACCATTACCCTGATTCATCAGAGTTTCCTTTGATATTGTATTGTGGACTAAATTGTATTGACATTGCAAAATAAAATCAAAGACACAAAAGTATAATTCTAAATTTCTCCGGTTTCTTTAATTGTCTTCGTCATAATGTAACAAATCTAATTACAGACCACTGCCTAGCCTTGTAGAGTGACACAGGATATTTTGGCTGAGCAAGAAATATGTTCCACAAGACAAGGAAAAGTATAATATGGGTTATTAATGGGACTATATTCAATACTGTCAAAAGTAAAATGTCAGCCAATGCATGTATGTTCTGTTTTTTTTAAATCAGGCACAACATGCTGAATATGATTTATTTATACATTACAGTGGTAACTCATAAAAAGTTCTGATATAACAAGATTCCTGATATAACAAGGTAATTTTGCTAGTCTCTGGTCTTTATGTTCTTTTGTTTTTTTACCCCGATATAAGGAGATTCCTGGTATAACAAGGTAATTTTCATGGTCCCATGGTCCTCTTAGTGGTAAATTTCCACTGTATTTTCCATAGACTCAAGTCCGGGTTATGTTGGGCATAATATACAACAGGTTTAATATGATATGATGTGATGGGAAAGTTCTGCATTGTGTCCATACTGCAAGAGCTTTCCTTGAATAGTCCCAGTCCTAAATGGCATCAGCTTTCGTAGATTTACACCTTGCTGCATCTCTCGAGTGTTACTTTAGAGAGAGATTCCATCCTGATTCAAGGCAAGAAGTTCACCAGAAAAGGGCTACTACAGAAGATGGGTACACTTCCAGAAAATGGCTATCACATGTCAGAAAGTCTTTACGACTTATTAAGAGAGTTTGTGTAATGCACTGTAGTTCTGTCATGGATGACCATTTGTCATCTTTCTGTCTTCTGTCTTTTGGCAGCTATCTCATTGTCCTGCAATGAAAAAAGGGGGGAAATGTGTCAATGAAACGTAACGTTTGCACAATTACCTTCCATACTAAACATCCAAGTAGCATGACTTGCAGATATCAAGTCCAACTTAGTATTAGTTATCAGCCAAATAGAGGCCATTTTGGGTTCTTCTGTAGAGAACATGTTATAGGCTACAAGCTGTATGACTGGTTCTAGGCATCTGCTTTTCTTACAGAACCAAAACCTTGTTTAAAAGGGTCACCATTATTAAGAATCATAATGCAAAACATGTTCAAAAAGACACACATGTTTCACTGAGTTTCACTTCACATGCAGCTTACAGGGAAGGTTACATGTTCCTTTCATCTACATAGTATTCAAGGTGCCTTTGACAGCAGCCTAGGCAATCAAATTCACCTGTTGCTATATATCCTTGCAATCTTCCATGTTCAAGCAAAAAAGGATGGGCATATTTTGTCATGACTACTGTCAATTTTTTTTCTTTTAATGTCAAACTATCTTTATTACAAAAAGGGAAAAATGGACTCACTGTTCCAAACTGGTAGAAGTGCGGAGCTATCTCGTACAACCATGACGATTCCACAACAGTAACATCTCTCATGTAGTCCTTGCTTGTCTGAAGGACCTCATTATACACCACCCTGTATGAGGCCGAGGAGGAAAAGAAAAATAAGTTTTGATGTATCAATGAACGGAAAGACAATACAAATGTAAGTGAAGGTTGTAGGGGTTTGAAAAGAGATGTGCCTGAGAACTTCATACATTTTTTTTATTTGGCAAGAGCAAATGTACCTCCATGTCTCTCTGCAGATGATTTTACTTCCTACGGCCTTTATTAGACCAGACAACCTTTATCAAACAGTTTAACTCTTTAGTACCTACGGATTACGTGCACTGCAGTCATTTACTCACTGAACTCACTGCCCAGTAAACTATCTTGTGGCATAGACTCTGTGCTGTATGCAAAATCTTTACATTTTAACATATCGGTTTCACTGCGGATTCTAGATGGCATATGTCTAAAGATAGTCCACACAAAATATCATTGCCCAAGATCCCCTACATTTGCTGTACACAGGTCAAGTCCAGGGGCGCTCCCGGATGGATCAATGGGTAAAGGGTTAAAGATCTTAGCTTATAATTTTAATACAAGAATGCATTGCATCTGTCTAAGTTGCAATAAATGAACTGCAATTTCTCACAATTACACTCGATACTGTGCAGCAGTTCATTTTGAAAACTACCGCATGGACTACTACCCCCTAGGACAACTACACTCGGACGACGATTACCCCTTAGGACTACTTATCCTCTTAGACAACTACTACCAGGACAACTATCCCCATTACAATAATCCCCTCAGTAGTTGTCCAAAGGAAGGTGTTATCATCCAGATGATAATTCTCCTGGGGGTATAGTTGGCTGGGGATGGGATAGTGCATGGAGGAGTTAATTGTGCGGATGCAGCATTACTTGTATATACATGTACTGTCCTCTTACCATCTTGGAGGGTGCGCAGTGTACAAGATAGAAGATGGATGAATCTGCAGTGGGTAGTCGTCTCGTATCGTCCTGTACTCTCCGCTGGGGTGGTAGTGGGCGGCATTGGGGAAGAAGCCAGCTACGATGCAGCGGAGCACTGTGTCTGCGTCGCCCTCGCTTGACACCATCTTGACCTTGAACTTCTTGAGGAGTTTCTTCAGTTGTTCCCTAACCACTACGGCTCTACAGAGGGCTGTTTATGTCAAACATATCAATGTATATTTGGTAGAATATATATAACTAACTACTAAATATTTCTTTAAAAAATAAAATCTACAAAAAGTTTAGTTTGTTAGTTTGGACAAGCTTTTAACTTTCCATGTATTTATGATCTAAATGACCAGTTTTCTTTCCCATGTAATAATTCACTCATTGATTGAATTATTCCTGTTTTCTTTAATATGAAGTGCATAGTTGGAGTATTTACTTGAATAAATGTTTTTACACTTGGACATTCAGTACTTACAACTCCCCCCCCCCTGCCCCCATCAAAACAAAGTAAGCATGACAGAGCATGCAAACATTACTGACCTTCTATAAATTAAGCTCAATATCATACAAAATCATACATAAAGTCATGTTACAGCAAGTTTGCCTACTCATCATTTATATGGTTTCTACATTCTAGTTTTCAGAAAAACGACTTTGAAAGCATGCAGAAGTTCTCTGTCAATGTTACACTTTATACCTGGAGCTTAACAACCATCTCAAGCCAATGACATAAAGACATTACCGCTCAACATGAATCATCTCTGGTTTTACTGTCGGTAAACACCTACCTTTGTAATTTAAGAAGTTCTCTCTGCACCACCTTGAATTCTTCTTGTACTATTTTGTGAAAAGATAAAATAGATTCACATCCAACATCATAATGAACATTCTTCTTTTATGTGAAGGATACAAAACTGAATCAGCCTTGAGTTTTTCTAACCATTTTGAATAATAATAAGTTTTTGAAAATGTCAGATGCTCTCATAACTATCATTCAGGCTATAGTAATACAAAAAAAAATGCAACAATATATATGAAATGAGGTATCATAATATAACATGTTTGATAGATAATCTCAACACACACACATTACACTTTTAATATGTGAAATATACCACATGTTGGACCCTATCTCTGAATCACTTTTTAAGTAACCCTGGCCATAGATTACTGTTCGATCGCATGAAACTTTCGCGAATTTTGCGAGTGGTCGAGATTCGCGAAAGTTTCATGCCGCGAAATAATAAAATCACAATTCAAACAACATAAATTTATTGCAATTCCATAAAAAAATTTCTTGCTGCAAAATTGGCTGTCATTAACAATTTGTGAAAGTTTTATGTCGCGAAAATTTCTGGTTTTGAACAGTTGTATTGCACTTTCCAGTTTTCCATTCACTTATAGGTATTTCAATCGGTGAACTCTCAGTCTCGGTATAGAAAGCTACTGTGATTACAAAATGATAATGTAGAATTCTGTGTATTCAAGTCAAATGATTGGCTGGTCGAGGGTTATGTGAATTACTATCGTTTTGCTGCATTTTTTCTGTTTTCCACTATTATTGTGCAATTTTGTGGTTAGTGTCCACTCATTTCAGCCGGTTCTTAGATTTCCTCTACTTTTGTTTCTTTCAATCTTACCTTTATGAAGTTCAGTCGTTTCGATTCAACATACCTTAAGGAATGCTTCATGGACATTAAGTAATGTCAGGTGATCACCCTCTTTCACTCCAAACTTTCGCTTAGCTCTTTCCTGGAAAAAAAAAAAGATTTGTAAAAGTTCCAGTTCACTATTTCATCGGCTTTGTTACAAAGTAGGTAGAAGATGAACAAAAAGTCAACAAAAGTCATGGATAGGACACTATTAGTCATTTTGACTCAAAACAAGCATTCATATTGACCCAAGTTTAGTTGATAGCACTTTTCCACCATTACTTCTTCAGTTCTTGCCTAGTGGAACGAGGAAGAGATTATATATACTCTAGCTATCAGTATCAAATGCATTCAAATGTCTTTGCAATGTAATGAATAATATTGATATTGAATTGTGTCATCACAGGGATGATGTTTGCATAGAGCTGCTTTCACACCTAATACATTTAAAGGCCAAGTCCACACTCACAAAAAGTTGATTTGAATAAATAGAGAAAAATTCATGAAGCATAACACTGAAAATTTCATCAAAATAGGATGTAAAATAAGAAAGTTAAGGTATTTTAAAATTTCGCTTAAATTCGCAAAACAGTATGGAAATGAGGGAACCAGTGACGTCACCCACTCACTATTTCTTTTGTATTTTATTATGTGAAATATAGAATATTTTAATTTCTGCAGATTTCACAATTAGGAAGCTCTCATTGAATTGTGTATAGGTTGCAACAATGGCAATTACACATGTTCAGCGAGGAATCAAACCTTGTTTCACATTATAACAAGGAAAAATTAAAATATTTCATATTTCATGTAATAAAATACAAAAGAAATAGTGAGTGGGTGACGTCACTGGTTCCCTCATTTGCATACTGAGCAGGATGTGCATACAACTCTTTTGCGAAATTAAGCAAAACTTTACAATACCATAACTTTCTTATTTTACATCCTATTTTGATGAAATTTTCAGTGTTATGCTTGTTGGATTTTTCTTTATTTATTCAAATCAACTCTTTGTTAGGGTGGACTTGGCCTTTAAAATCAATGTTAATAAATCAGTTTGTGCTTTAAGTTTAGTTTCTAAAGGGCAAAAAAAAAGTGAGGCCACTTACAAACCATATTTGTAAGCTCTAAGCAGGCATTTCAACATTGACAAGAACATGAAATATACTACTGCGCTATGTAAAGAAAAACTTACTGCTGCATTCCTTTGATTGGATGGACTCTGGAATACATTGTTGACTTGGAGCATTGCAGCAACTGTGAGGATCTCTTCTGAACATCCATACTCACCTGAACGGAAATGTAGAAAATACAAATATAGATCAACATGATGGTATCCAAACTAAATGGTGTTCACTGTTCAGGCAACTTACCCCCCCCCCCCTCACTTCTCCCTGAAAATTGGGCCAATCAGCTTTTGGAACAGAATGACATTGTATGACCTAAGCTCCAGCATAGGCATATGGGGCCCAGTTTCACCAAAGGGGCTCATGTCTCTTGTATGAATATCAGCTTGGTAGTTCTAAATTATGAATTCAAAGTGGCAAACACTTCATACAGTGTATCACAATTTGTTTTAAAAATGCAATTTCCAACAAAAATATATTAGTAAGATAAAAACAACTACACAGAGAGACCACATCACCGCGGGAATATGAGGTCCCAACACCCCCCCCCCCCCAATGCCCTGTACGCCTATTTTAGGGACACTGATTTTCCGTTTCAAAAAATCTGGAATTCCGTTTCAGATGGGCTAAAAAACTAAAATTCTGTTTACATAAGATATGCATACAAACATGAACTTGTAGGGTACAAATGTTCTAACATTACAGAGTCAGTCGAAATTCAGGTATTCGACTTGCATTTCACAATCATGACTGGATCAAAAAGGAATCTTACAATGACAAACCAACAATGACCAATCAAATCAATGATGCACAGATTCGATCGTCGTACATACATGTACCGTACCGACGTAGACGAAAACATATCAGTCTTGGCACACTGAGCTGTCATGTCAGCGATCGATCGATGTTAGGCGCACACGCCAGTCCCTTTCTTGAAGTGTACAACAGTGTGTGTACAATCGCGCCGCACTCGGCGCCCGTTGCTGGCGTGTGCGTGCCTAGTATTACATGTACGTCTACGTAATACTAGGCGCACACGCCAGCCCCTTTACTAAAATGTGCTGGCTGTGTACTGCAATCTCGCCTTACTTCCCGCTCAGCCGTATGAGTACGCGCCTTGCTTGCATAATAGGGATTCGCTGCTCCTATTGTATGTGTTTTGTGTCTCCATTGCTCCACCGAAACAAAATGGCAGTGCCCTGTTTTTAAAGAATCTGACGAATATAATTAACTATGATTTTAGGCCCGATATTTTTTCACTGCATAACGAATCACAAGATAGTCTAAGTTTTACGATTTTATTCTTGAAACAAGGCATTAGCGATAATGTGTCTCGCCCACATGCGATAACTAGAAATATCGTGATCTCTGTTGCCATGCAACAGGTCCCCCAAGTGCATAAATCTGCATAAGTTATGCTTGCATATATCTACATTACTAATGTTTGGAAAGTGACGTTTACAAAGTTATGTCATAAGAGAGTCTTGCGGGTAAACTATAATGTTTGACCTGAAATGACCTTTGACCTTACCATGTGACCTCTGATGGCAGCATAACATGCAGGTCCCCTTAGTGCATCTACAACCCAAGTTTGGTTGAAAAGTGAGTGACGGTTGCAAAGTTATCTGTCATAAGAGAGTCTTGCAGGTAAACTTTAACGTTTGACCTGAAATGACCTTTGACCTTATCATGTGACCTCCAACAGCACCATAACATGCAGGTCCCCTCAGTGCATCTACAACCCAAGTTTGGTTGAAAAGTGAGTGACGGTTGCAAAGTTATGTCATAAGAGAGTCTTGCAGGTAAACTTTAACGTATGACCTTTGACCTTATCATGTGACTTCCAACGGCACCATAACATGCAGGTCCCCTCAGTGCATCTACAACCCAAGTTTGGTTGAAAAGTGAGTGATGGTTGCAAAGTTATCTGTCATAAGAGAGTCTTGCAGGTAAACTTTAACGTTTGTGACGGACGACGGACGGACGACATTTGGATCCCTTAGTCTCGCCTTCACCTCCGGTGGGCGAAAAATAGGGGTTTTCCGCGACTTTCCGTTCAAAATTGCTTTTCCGTTTCAAATGGTCAATTCCGTGAATTCCGTCCGTTTTCCGTGATCACGGAAAATCAGTGTCCCTAATATTTACTCTGGTAACAAATGTTCCTTAGTCATTCGAACATCAGTTGAATTCCCTCAGCCCTGAACCCAACCCTAAAACTTAGTACCTAATCCTAATCTGAGCACTAGACCTATATCGGAGGAAAGAAAGGCTGGCAAGAAATGAGGGACCATCTTCACGGTAATAACTCTTTTATATTTTGAAATATCCTTGACCAACCTCCCCCCCCCCCCCCCCCCAAGAAAAAGAAAAGGTAAAAATGCAAAAGCATCATCACAAGATATGCATGATAAGAAATATCACTAGCCACTACAGCTTTACTGAATTTGGCATTTGGGGCAAAAAAGTAACAATTTCATATGATCTACCACAGGGAACCCAAAAAAATTAATAATATACCCTTTTTGCAACACTCACCGGATACAAGTAGCATTTTGGCTAGCATGGGATTGACCGGCAGCTCAGCCATCCTGACGCCCAGGGGTTCAGACAGCTTGGCATGGTCGTTGAGTCCACCAAGGGCATAGAGCAGCTCTAGACCTCTCACCATGGCCTTGGAGGAGGGAGGGGAGAGGAATGGGAAGCGTAGGACATTGTCAATACCCAGACACTTCAGCTGGAGGATGGCTGTACCAAGGTTACTCCTGTCGGTAAAAATAATTGTCCAAGTACACGGATTTAGAACATGATTTGGTTAAATCATTTAAAAAACAAACAAGTTATTGAAATATATTTCGAATTGAAATATATTTCGAATAGAAATAAGTGATCCCTATTTGGAGTGATCTACTACCATTACAGGGAATTATTGTGTACCAACCTCAGACTGATCAAGAAATCTGACTAAAAGAAATTCCAAGAGCAGTAGTCACTCTTGTTTATAACAGTACATTGCTTCAGGAAAATAGTTTCACTCTCTTTCGAATCTGAGTACAGCTACTGGTCAAGAATACCGCCATTCCAGAACGTATTCGAAAATCATTTTACAAAACGTTTCACTACTACTGGTGTAACCCTATTAATTGATATCTCCATTTCAATTAAATTTATTTTCAAAGTGCTTCTTCCAAATCTATATTCTCCTTTGTGACCTAAACTAGTGCACATGAATCTTAATATAAATATAAATATAAATATTACTTGTACATTTTATATCCCAACAAATGATAAACGTACCTTTGCATCTCAGGAACAGTAGTCTTGGGCAGCTTTCTGAAGTCTTCTTCGGTGTACAGCCTGTAGGCCTTCCCAGATCTGACCCGCCCTGCCCTGCCTGCCCTCTGCTGGGCCGACGCCTGGGACACGGGGACGGTGACCAACCCTTCAACGCCATTCTTGGCATTGAATGCCTTGATCCTCACAAAACCACCATCAATGACTGGAAAAGTATTGACATATGTATACCACATTTGTACTTGTATATTTCAATATTTTCTAGTTAACAATCTTTATATTTATCTTATTATTCCCTTATAATAAGTCATGTTCCTAATATGTAAAGAAACAGCTTTGTGACTTCACAAGTATCATAAAACTATTTCCATACTATGATTTTGTATACTATATCAAAATTGCAAATGATTGGGATCATCAAAATTAAGAGTAAACCAATTCACTGATATGAAGAAAAAATTAACAAATGTATTAAAAATAGCATGTATTCTTATCAGGGCATGATTAAAAGAAATATTCCCCATAATCATAGTGCATGAAAGTCAACATCTGGTGTGAAAGCTTGGTCACTAATACTTGAAATAAATGAAGTGATTAAATTCGGTGAAATGCTGAACCTATGGCAGGCAGTTGTCTAAATGGACAATATAGACCTAGATAAGG
This sequence comes from Heliocidaris erythrogramma, assembly GCA_025617745.1. Taxonomy (NCBI): domain Eukaryota; kingdom Metazoa; phylum Echinodermata; class Echinoidea; order Camarodonta; family Echinometridae; genus Heliocidaris; species Heliocidaris erythrogramma. The sequence goes on from CM046866.1 coordinate 29,305,225, forward strand.
AGTTTGTCTATGTGGTATTCATCTGGGGGTGGGATGGCAGTCCCTATGTTAGTTGTCCAAATTTCTATTCCAATACATACCATACACAATTCCATTAATAGTAATGGATGTTTCTGCTATGTTGGTTGCTATGACAACCTTCCTCGTGTTTTTCCCCACACGCTCAAAGACCCTCATCTGGTCCTGGGCTGGAAGACTACCATACATGGGCAGGGCCATCATCTTCATAGAGCTGTCCCGCAATGCTCGGATCTGGTCTCTGCATGAGGAAAGAAGAGAGTTTAATGCACAAAGTGCAATCCCATAAGTACAAGTCATTTTGTAATTTGATAAATTTCAAATTGCAGTTGAAACGAACCACATTTAAAAGTGAAAAAGAGTACATAAAGGATTTCCACTATGTAAGATGTTCGCTTCAGTTTAATTTATTAGGATGCAAGATAACCAAATGCGTTCCAGCTCAAGAATGCCTATTAGAACACATTTAGTTGTATATTCTCTGGTAGGTTAATATATAAACATAAGAAGTGATGAAGAAGAAGTAGACATAGAATAACAATTTAGCACAGGCCTTATCTGCGACAAAGCTAAAGGCTCATGCGTTATACAATCAAAACATCTCCTTACTCCCAATGCTGGCTATGGAGATGATCCATCATGGCTTTGAGGTAGTCTGGTACAGGCCGGTGTAATAAATCTTGGCTGATATTCATGCAATATTGGGAGCTTCTGGAAATATCAAGGGGTCGCTAAAGAGGCAGAGTCTAGTTTCCAAATTTTCATGTCTTGGGTTGCATCTAAATATCTTACATACAGGAAGTTTCAGTAGGTCTAGTTCTGACACAAATCCAACATAGCAAAACAAAATCTTCATGAAAAAAAGTAATGCACTCTCTCTAATTACATGACCATTCTGAGGACATTCTCGACCTCGTCTTGACCCGGAAGGAAAGCCAGGATATCACCCGCTGGTTCTGACTTATGGATCTTCATGATGGTCTCCACCATGGCCTTGAGGTAGTCTGGTACAGGGCTGGTGAGGAAATTCAAAATCAAACTCTTTATAGATCATGGAATAGACAGGAAATAAGACTTTGATTTGCAGCTTTACAAAAATGTTTGATAGTCTTTTCATAAGCCTTGTCTCTTAACAATGATATTTTGATATAAATTTAGATTAAAACTTAATAGACACTGGAGGTACTACGTAACATTATGAAGTGAAATTGCAAGTGAATAAAATTGTACATCATGACCTAGGCTAGCAATTTCATAACAATGAATTTGGAAATCAATCCTGTCATGGACATATTAACCTTAAATTATTATTTCATAGACCTAACCAATACAAATAAATTTATCTCAAGTAGTATCATTTGATTATATATTGGAAAATATTAAAACAAACACATTCTTTAGATGATCTTTGAAGGTTTGCATGGTGGAGCTTATAACGTGGAGAAGGTTTACGGTTCACCATGTGTGTTGGTAGGAGGAAAGGGAAAAAGAAAATTGGAGATGGATAGACGAGAAAGGATGACAAGAGAGAAAAGAAGAAATAATCTTTCGTGACACTGGGTGAAGTCCTGAAAAGGACTGTAGACCAGATGAGATGAGATGAGAAGACTTGGTTGATGACCGATGGATGAGCAGCGATGGATTGAGTAGCGAAGGATTGAGTAGATGAGGCTTGAGTAGGAGGTTACTTGAGTAACCTCCTACTCAAGCCTCATCTACTCAATCCTTCGCTACTCAATCCATCGCTGCTCATCCATCGGTCATCAACCAAGTCTTCTCATCTCATCTCATCTGGTCTACAGTCCTTTTCAGGACTTCACCCAGTGTCACGAAAGATTATTTCTTCTTTTCTCTCTTGTCATCCTTTCTCGTCTATCCATCTCCAATTTTCTTTTTCCCTTTCCTCCTACCAACACACATGGTGAACCGTAAACCTTCTCCACGTTAAACACATTCTTAAAAACAAATACAATTGAATTAATGCAAATACTGCATGAGTTACAAAGACTGAAGTAGTCATAACACACTTTGATAACGAACCTTGTTGCATAGAAAATATCCACTGGATATGTTCTTCCTTCTACTGTCAGTATAGCTGCAGTGTCCTCTCTATAAACAAAAACGAATGTGAAAACATTTTAAAAAATATTGAATTATTACATATAAGTAATATAAAAATATGATAATGCATTACCAATTATCTTCAAGTCTTAGTCCCATAATTATCTGTACGAGTGATTTAGAACAAGATTTAATTATTTTGCTTTCAAATTTGTAGGTTGAATCATTCCCATTATGCTAGAAATACGAATACAACAACCCTCAGATGATATCTATCCAACAAACTGCACATACCTTTACGTGTACATGCACTCCACATTATCTTTGACAAGAGTATTAAAATGTTCAAGGGTGGGAAATCATACTTCCTTTAGCTCCCTTCTCATAATATTTTCATAGATCAAGCTTTTTGCTAACTTTTTATCCCTGCCACTATTCTGGTTGAAAAAAAAATCCTGGAAGGATTCTGTGTTCAGATGGCAGAGTATTGTTAGAATCACAGTCAATTCCTTTGCTGCTGTTGTTGTTGCCTCTTCATTCATATAATATTTATTCACTGAATTAGGCAAACAAAATAAATCTATCACGAACTTCTTTCTGTGCCAGTTTTCTGGGTGAAAAAAAATCCAAAGATTCTATAAGTAAGTGGAAACCCAGAATTTTCTCTTTTTTGCACTCTTCATTCATTGCCTTTATTCACTGAATTAAAGCGAACATAATAAATGGTCTAACTTCTTATCCTGGGGGGTGTTTCACAAAGAGTTAAGTTTGACTTAAAGTCATGCGTAAGTCCCAATGCCCATCCGGTATTAAACGCGTAATCTCATTGGTAGAATACCCAATAGCGCGCATCCCCTGAGCATGATCTGACCAATGCGGTGATGTGTCATATACCGCACCCAACTAGGAATTTAAGTGCGACTGTTAGTCAAACTTAACTCTTTGTGAAACACCCTGTATTCTTATCTAGTATTCTGGTTGAAGTAAACCCTGAAAAAATCTGTATGTAGGTGCAGTGTAGACACAACCTATTTTTTTCTTTTTCTACCCCCCCCCCTTCATGCACTGTCTGTATTCACTGAACTAAGCTAATCCAGTCTACCACTTACTTCTTATCCCTGCTGTTATTCTGGTTGAAGAAATCCCTGAAGGATTCTGCATCGAGGGTAGCAGAAGCAATGATGATCCTGAGTTCAGGCCTCTTCTTCTGGATCTTCTTTAGCAGACCCACAATAATGTCAGTGAAAAGGGTCCTTTCATGAGCTTCATCAAGCATTAGAACACTAAATTTAGATTTGGGGGGGGGGGGGGGGGGAGGTAGATAGAAATAAATTTAAATGCTTCTTCTACTTATCAATCACAAACTCAGTTTTGGGGGATCACTGTATTTTGTAATAGAGTACCGAAGTGTGATGTCATCAAATTTTGATTTTTGTATTTCAGTATTTTTAGGACCATATTTAGGTAGAGCATGATGGAAAACGTTCACACATCAAATTTGACATGAATCAGTTCATGGTGGCCCAAGGTATGGCTATATGAATATCTAATTAGCCCCATTGAAGTCAGTGTAAATTGGCCTGGTTCTTAACAATTTAGAACCAGGCCAATTTAACACTGACTTCAATGGGGCTAAGGAGGTATTCATGGGGCTAAGGAGGTATTCATGCGGCCATATCTCGGGGCCCAATGAGCCAATTGCCATAAAATTTTGGATCTGGATGTTTTTCACCATGTTCCTTTGAGATATGGTATAAAAAATGTCAAAATGAAAAAAAAGCTTTTTGTGACGTCATCACTTCGGTACTCTATTTCAAGCTTTAAATGAAGTTCACACAAGATATTAAAAAAAAAAAAAATCTTTCCAGAAATTAGAATATATCATCTGTTCGGCCAGAAGGGGGTTGATTCCTATACTTTAACACAGAGTTAATGCCCTTCTGGCTCTCAACAGACGATATGTAGATACAATGTTAATTGAAATGAAGATTTATACTTGGTTGTACATTGTGAGTACCACAAAAAATGAAGAACAGGAATAAACTCTGCTTATCCCAAATCAGTTTATCTACTTTTGGTTTGACTAGACACGATAAGTATGTGGATAGTACACTAAAGACATGTTATTTGGCATTGAATTTCCAGCAAAAAAAAAAAAAGGACAATAGCTAAGTGGTCTGGGCAAATCTAATTCCACTGATGAAATCTTTCTTGTTCAAGCCTGTGCTGAGTTAGAATAACAACATTAAGGAGGCCATCCATTGTAAAGGTTATAATCTTAAAAGTAGAGTTGTAAATTCTCACTCGAAATCAATGCAATTGATCAAATCATTTAATTTGGCAAAAGCACTTTGATTCATACCTGTATCTCTTCAAGAGAGGATCTCTCATCATTTCCCTCAGTAGGTAGCCATCAGTCATGAACTATCCAGAAGTAATGAAAGAAAATACATGTATCAAAGAGTTACCAGATCGACTTATATCTCCCTTTTTAATCCTACTTAGTTCATTTGTTTTATCGGATTCTCATGATTACAACATCTATAATTAAAATTTGGTCGTTTGCAACAGCATATTAATCAATTTTGATTGTGTGTTGATACATTTTTAGTTGCATTTCTCAACTACTATCTATTAACCCCTACCATGCCGTGGGCAGCAAATCCCACCCCAAAGTGTTGAACATTTTGTATCGGCTCAGAATGGCTTGAAAATTCTTCCTCATACAGAAACCTGTGCCTTCAATATAATGTTTATTCCTATGCAATATATCTTTGCTCAGTTTACTTGAGAAAAAAATAATTTAAAGCTAATATTTAACTCTTGAAAGTTCATTGTTGACAATTGCTCAAAAATGCGGTGGCATGGAAGAGGTTAAGGATGTTCTCGCAGTTCTTACATATCATATCAAGAAGGATGGCATTGAGAGAAAGGCTGAAGGGATTCAGAACACTGTTAAGCCATACCTTGATCTTTGTAGACTGTGGATCAGTGCAATCTTCAAAGCGAATGGCATAGCCCACCTCATGTCCCACAATGGCCCCTCTCTCTTCTGCTACTCTCTGGGCTACCTGCAATGCAAGAGCATAATATTGGGTTGGACTCTAATAGATAATTGGTAGTGTTCATTTCACCATTCAAAGATGCTGATACCATTTGAGACTTAGGTAAAGCCTGAGTCATATCGATTATTTCATATCCGGGATTCAACGGCTTTGATCCGGTCGAATACAGGTGCATCGATAAATGATGGGCGGTGAAAACAGAGTTGCACACAGTTGCACGCAGTTGCACGCAGTGCATGCACCATGCACTGGTGACCTGTCCGCTGGCATCGCGGGCATATGTATGGGGCTCTCGCTGCTCGACATTAACGATAGCCCGCTAGCCAATGGCTAGTAAAAATCACGGCGGACTAGCCAAAATCTTAAGTTTCTAGTCCGTATGGCTAGCCAAAATATCACTCTAGTGTCGCACGAAGCGATGCTCATTGTCGACACATCCGACAATGATTCAAATTCAGAGAATTAATAATCTTACTTTGTCTTTGGAGAGCTGAATGGAACACGTTTGTTCGATGCAAAAAAAAAAAAATACGAAATAAACTTTTCGTCGCTCATGACTTCATTCAGCTTCAGATCATTTCCAAGAAGTAATTGCCAATTTGATGAGAGTGTGATATAGTTATTGCGAAGTTGGAACACTCGTACTCATGCCCGTATTTATCATGTTCAATTATACAATTGTCAAATTGACAATGCAGAGAGAGTGCAAGAATATTATTGTAAACTTTAGTTCGTAACGACAAAACGATTTTTCCATAGAGAAAGCGCGACGTCCTCCGCGAGCGAATTAGCGAAAGTTAGCCAACAGTTTGAAGTCGCCTTCACGTTCTCTGCTAGTATATATGCTGTACGTTATGGAGTTTCTTTTTTTATTTGCTTTTTTCATGGTGGCTAGTCAAAAATAAGGCGGAATACAAATCGACGCACCAAAACGAAATCGGGATTCGATGTCTTCAATCGAACACCGGTTAACCAATCGATTCGACTCAGGCTTAATTTAGGTAGTATCACTGATTTCCAATGAAACAAGTATCAAGTAGTAAAGCCAATGACAAAAAAAAATGTTCATCACCACTTGAGTTTTTGATCTGTAGTCAAGTCAAGCTTTTGTAGGCTATGCCTATTTACGAATTACACATGAAGAGACAACTAATGGATAGCATCTTGACATCAAATTGATATATTGCACATTTCTTTATCAGTTTTGGTAAAAACTAAATTGACATAATTTAAGATTGTAAACTGTTGGTTCATATATTATGACATTACTTTCGTCACTGGTACACTTTGCTGCAGTTTGAAATGGTGCTTCACTTCTACACTGCAAGAGTTTGAAAAACACTGCCACAAATGAAAGGCATTCGACCTCCACAAAAAATTTAAACTTACTGTGACAGCAGCCACCCTCCTGGGTTGAGTGACACCTATGACATGACCCTCGGCACCCCAACCAGCTTCTACCAGGTACTGAGGTATCTGGGTGCTCTTACCACTCCCCGTCTCACCTACCACCACCAGGGTCTGGTACTTCTCTAACAGGTAGAGGATGTGATTCCGGTGCTGGAGAATGAGAAATACAACCAAAATCATTTCCAAAATGTACTTCATCCAGCCTATGTACTGTATTGTTCATGTTTTGCTGCATCATTTTCATTATTAAAGTTTGTTTCAATTATTGTCATTAGTATTCTTCTGACGTGAAAAGGAAAATGGTTACCAACATCCCTAAAAAATACAAGAAAAAGAAACAAAAACTATTACCCTTTTGAGGTGTTTTATGGGGATTGACTGATGTCCCTTTATCTCTTGCACTCTGTATTTTGTCACAGCGCTGACTACACCTACCCTCCTGATCAACCAGTTTCAGTTGTTATCATAAAGACTTATACTGTATCTATAAGTTTGACTGTCCATAACTGACCAACTATGAAAACTATCAAGTGTTTCTTTAATTTAAAAAAAAATCATACATTTTTAGAAAGTAGTCAGTTCCAGGATGAGCTCAACAGGATGAAAGTAGACTTAGGAATATCACTGACCTTGAATACTGGTAGCCTCTGTCTCTGTTGTTCTATGGAGAGTGATACATACTGGTTGAATACCACACACTGGGTCTCTCCCTCTCCACTCCTTGTTGTTCTCTCTTCTTTCAAGCCTTCACCAGGTGCGGCAGTTCCTAGATAAGTGTTATAAAAAATAAAATTAAAAATACAGTGTCCGTGCTCTAGTGTATGGCATACAGGTCCTATGTAGTAAATATTGAATATGTAGTGAAAAATGATCATGCATACAATACCAAGTATATCTACTTAAAGAAATTTAGAGAATACAATTATCTGAAGTAGAATAGCCATGCCTACGATTTATTTTATAAACTTCAGGATATTCCATTTTTAAATCAAATATATATGTATGTAAAATTTAAATGTTATTTCCATCATCATATGTGGTCTATATTCATAAATTCCTCAAAATTTTACAGCTCAAATAATTCCTGGGTAAATCTCACAAATGACTTCATCATGTTGAGAGGGTAACTTCCGACAAAAATCAGAATGAAATAAAAGTTGCTGTTTTGATAGTTTTTCCATTGAGATTGCATCTTTTTATAAGAACCAATGCCTACCAGAGTTACTTTTGTCTGGACACAAAAATGTGCAATGCTGATGCCACAGTTAAGATATTGTGGAAACTGGGGAACAAGAATTGTGATTCATACTGAAATGACAAGAATAGCTCAAAACTCAATTAGGAGCGATAGATGTGGAACCGTTAGCTGAAAGAGGGCTTTCCTAGAACTTGGGTGATGGCTTACTTTTTGTGTATGATGGGGGACCTAAAGCTACGCACTTTGTTTCCAGCGGCCAAAAAGTCATTTTTTTCAACGATATTATGCGAATTTCTTTTATATAACTCAGTTCTAAATATTCTGATGTTAAATCGCTGAGAAAGTTACGACAGACAAATGTCAATAATATTCATTTTCAGGTTGATGTCGATGCCCATGTCAAATTTTGTTCAACAAACTGAAAGGGTCCTGAAGCTATGCACAAATAATAAATGAATGCAAATCTTGATTTTGAAGCCGACTGATGTGAATGTCACCCCGATTTCCAAATAGTGATATCACAAAAAATAAAGGAAAATTATTGATTCTTTTTGGCAAACTTAAATGATAATCTTGTTGCTCAGTCACATCAAAATTCTGGGGCATTTAACAGGTCGCATTTTCGCATATATGTGGGGTGCGTAGCTTTGGACCTGCTGACCCCTGACCATACTTTAAACCCAACGTCAAGATGAATTACATAAAGGAAAATAAAGGAGGATCGAGTGCCTGTTTACTTTTGGCTTCGGCCAGCAAGCGCAAGGCCATCATCACTCAGGCTTGGCACTTTGCATAGTTGTGTCTTTGAGCCTTGAGGATCCTCCAAAATGCCCTTTTCCCCTCATTTAAATTAACTTGAACTAACCATCAACATCACCACCGTGAATCATGATTTATCAATGTACCACCACCACCAGGCACCACCACCACCATCACATCATCATCATCACAACCAACAACAGGCAACACCACCACATCACAACTACCACCGTCTCTACGGACTACGCCAACATGGTGTAATCCACCAACATCATCAATCATCATCATCACCACTTCTGACACTTCATGCCAATCAACATCAATTCATCATTCATCATCTGCAACAAGACTTAAGTAAAGTGCAAGTCTCTAGTCTAGACTCTAGTTTCTAAATCTAATACAAGAATATCTAACAGTTAGTCTAGTCTAACTTGATCGTCATCTACTCACTGTTTCCATCACACCCAACAATAAACATATCAATATGTCTCACCTGGTTTCCAAAACTTAGGTACGGGCACTGCCATCTCAAGACGAGGAATTACCAACTTAAAGACATATGAAGAGGGGCTGGAGTATCTCGACACATGCTTCAACTTCAAGCTCTAGCGGTTTGTTCACGGCAAGCGTCGCGGCGGTAGATGGTTACCCCAGAACTCCGGGCGGGCTAATTCATCTAGCACCGCGATCCATTCAACGTTCTCCCGTCGACAGACTCCAACTCAACTCGTTCTCATTAACTAGTAGTCTCTCTAACAGTCGTTTGCGTGTGACGGGTCAGCCTACTTAGTATTTATTCAGTAAAAAGTAAATTTTGCAGATGCGGCTCCAGGATTTTATAAGAAGGGGGTTCCGATTCCCCAAATTTCTGACAAGCCACCCCCCAAAAAAAGGTATCATGAAGAAAAGAATAAAGGGGGTGGGGCAAATCCTCAAACTCTCTGCAAGAATAACAGGAAAGAAATAGAAAAATAAGACAAAAGAATATCAGGAAAAGGGGGTGGGGGTGGGGGAAGGGATCCAATCTCCCAATTTACAAAGAAACTCTGTCAAGTACCGTACAGACCCCAGTGACCACCAATGAATAGATCAAGAATAGATGAATAGATAATGCCCCCCACTAACAATGGATAATGCATGTCTAATCATGGCAGTTCCATTTTTTTAAACAATGGACTGTGGTGCCCCCAAAATCCGCTGCCCCCTTCTCTCTTCCTCAAGTTCTTCATTCACTTTTGCCTACACATAGGCCGACAACTCTCTTACACAATGACTTTGTACAATGGTAGCACATCCATTATCTCACTCATAAGACACAACGCACAACAATAATTTCAACTTATACATGTACATGTACAAATTTTCATCATTCAACATTTAATAGCACAATGCACTGCCTTAGACCAGAAAGTTGTGACAGATGAATGCATTCTGCCTAATCTGACTACTATACACATTATATCAAAAGATAAAATATATATTATAGGCCCACTTCTACAAAAAGCTTGTAGAATGGGTATCCAGATGATTTTCTTTTACAAAGGTCATATGTGAGATATATCAAAGTTAAGCTTCTTTTTTTGTTCAATGGTCCCAAAGAGTTTGTCCCAAAGATCGAGGTTCCAGTGAATTATTTATCCCCCCCCCCTATCCCCATTATATCTCCTGCTTTCACTCATGAACACTAACACCTCTTGATACTCTTAGCACCTACTCACAATAGCATCGCATGTTTTAATACGATACCAACTCATAAACTCTCAATCACAATAGCAGATGCTATGTCAGAAATGCTCCAGCATGACAGGAAAAGAAAGGTACTGAAAATATGTTGTAGGAAAACACGATGCTATTGTGAGCAAGTACAAAACAGAGAGATATTTTACATACCAGTGTCTTTTGTTTGGCTTGTTTTAGGTGACTGATGATTGACTGATGATGTCATGTGAAGAATCAGACTCCAAAGGATTTTTTAGGGGCGGGGCTTAGCAGGTAAAATAAAATTACAAAAATATTTAAAAATATATGACACATATTCAGATCAAATGGTTGTAAATTTTGTGATGTACAGAACAATACACATCATTAAAGATCAACATGTACTTGCATTCCATAGGTCCTTTAAAATTTCAAATTAAGACAGGATTCCAATGCATACATGTCATAGAAAATATTTAAGCTGGACCCCCTGTGGAGAAAAAAAAGTTAGTGTTGTGGACTGTGGAGCTCTGTAGTTTATACCATAAAATGTTAAAAAGATATACTTGTACACGTGCATTGTATATATCATTTTCTTCCAAATACATAAAACATACTTTTCATCTACATGTACATGTTTCAAATCAATTTCGTGGAACTAGCCACTATTGACCTTGATCGAATGAAGAAATAATTGAAAAGGGTCAAGAAAAAAGAGGATACATTAAAAAAAAAAGCCTGACAAAATAAGATGTGTAAAATTCATATCTTGCATTAATTTTTTACATAAAAAGAATACTAACTGCCTGCATTTTGCATATGAGATGATTAATCACATCAATTGTCACCATTAACATACATTTTATTCATGTAACCTAACACAAATTTACAAATATTGACAACAGGATATTGATCTAGCAGTTAAAAATACACTCTCAATAAACCTGGATATACTGCAGCATAAATGCTTTAAAAAAGGGTTCTATAAATACTTTCAAGCACCTGCATTATATATATTTAAAAAAAAAAAATGTTTTATATTTTAATGGCATTGCACATTACCTATCAACAACAAAAAAAGTATGAGATAGATCTTAGATCTTTCATCTTTCATCAATGTTTATTCCATTTTACCTCTATTCATAATATTTCTTATAAGTGAAAAAAAAATAGGATAAGAAAGGTGTAAACATGCAGAAGAATTGCAATGATACTCTAAACTGCATTGAAATTTTGCAGTTGGGCTTCCCTTATTTAGGCACTATGGTATCAATCTTGAGAGAAAGGAAAGATGTAAAAGTATAAAGGAACCCATCCTGATTTTTGTCCTGGGTAGGGGAAGGGGAAAGATGTATACAGCAGTAAAAACTGGCAAATAATATACAAAATGTACTTGACCTTCATGATGCAAAAAATGGGTGAACTACACATTTTTTAGACTGCTACAGCAGACAGTTAATAGCCTAATAAGCAAACAATTTTATGAGCTTTTTGCCCTATTAGTCTAGTCCTCTTCTATCAATAGTCAATACATGGACAATAAATATTGAGCAAGAATGAGCCAATAATAAATATATTCAATATAATGTTTAAGTTCAACTCTTATCTAAACTCTAAACAATTACAAACATGTAAATCCTCATGAAAGGAAAAAGCTTCTTCCATTTCTCTCCTCATTTAATGTTTCTACTGATTCCCAGTTCCCTGAAATGTTTGACTGCCTGATGGCATCCAAGACTGTCTGAACATAGAGGGCATCTTCAAAGGTGGCAGCAAATGCTACAGGTTCTCCATCCCAGTTGAGGCGCTCTTTCTTCCTCTCAAACGATTCTTTAAGGGCATCAGTGAGTTTCAAGAGCCCCTTGTAATAGGGGAGGGGCAGTTCTGGTGTCGGGGCCATGCTGTATTTCTGGCGTTCAGGTACATGCTGAATATCAGCCATAAGCAAAGTCTCCCTCGTGTGGGATGATGTCTGCCCATACAGGTCAGCATCCTTGATGAGCAGTCGCCCCTCGGAACCTATCACAAGAATCTCCTGCCTGAACTGTCCAGGAAAGTGTCCATTCAACGTCACAGTTGCACAAGCCCCACGAAATAGCTCCATCTGAAATGTGCAGAAGTCGTCGCTCGAGATGTGGCGGATTCCATTGATCCGGTCGTTCTGTTTGATAAATGTCTTTAGCATGCCACGAACTTTGGTTGCCCTCTGCCCAACTAGGAAGCTGATAATGTCAATGATGTGTGACCCCAGAATATTCAACAAACCGCCGCCCATGTTCTCATCACACATCCAGTTGAATTTGTCAGTCAGTAAGCTCCCACAGGAGAGCTTCACGTCACAGAGGAACACCTCTCCAATCTCGCCCTCCTGGATCATGCGTTTTGTTCTAACAAAGGCAGGTAGGAACCGCAATCCGTGCGTCATGATGGACACCAGAGAGGGATAGTAGCGGGCTGCTGTTACCATCTTCACTGCATCTGCTTGCTTCAAGCCAGCCGGCCGCTCACACAACACATGTTTCCCAATCCCAAGAGCCTTAGACGCAACCTCTCCATGAAGGTGAGGTGGGCACGTCACCCATACAAGGTCGACCTCTTGGTGTAGGAGAACCTCATCTACTTTGCTGGTATGAAATGGAATACGGTACTGCCGGGCCAACTCCTTAGCCTCCTGTTCTGTAGGACCCCACAGAGCCACAACCTTTCAAGACAAAACAAATAGAAAATTTTGAACTTTCTCTTGACATCAAAATGCTAAAGGAGAAACTGGCTGTCTGGGGCAAGGATTTTGTAAGACCAAATTTTCTTAATCCACCTACCTCATATAATGGTTACAATGATTCACTGATATAACAAAACAAAAAAAAGAACTACATGAGGCATATTCTACTCAAGATGAGAAGCTCTTGAAGATTTTCAGAAGTGAAAATATGTAATCAAATTAATCTCTGAATGCTGAAGATACTGATTAAGAAAGAAAGGTACTTCCAAAACATAAACCATATCTGATGAAATGCCAATGTATATATGGTTATCAATCATATACATGAGCATTGTGGACTCAAGAATAAATTGAGTTGCAACTACATAAATTTCATAAATAGAACAATATTAAAGTAAAGTCCACCCAGATATTAAGTTGGTTTTAAAATGGCAGTATACTGGCAAAACTTGAACAGCGCCACTAAATTATAATTTGAAAATTAATTGCATTTTATTTTGAATTTCGACAAACTGTTTGGAAAATAGGAACATTTTATATTTTAAGCAATTATTTTTGATGTTGCACATGTGGAAAATTGCCTACAGATAGATTCTAATCTTCTACAAACTAGAATGGGCCATGATGGGAAAATTAGAGGCACAGACACTTATCAAATCCTGTTGAAAGATGGCGCCATTAGGAGCTTCAATTTACTGTCACTTTAAAAGAAGCAGAAATATTAGAGAAACAGATCAATTAAATTTTGAGCAAAATCCGATAAGAAATAAGAAATCTGAAATTGTAATCAAACACAAATTGGCAACTCCTTAACGTATCTTGCGAGCACCTCTCCCATTTGCTCTGTACACAAAAATTCATAAATTTTCATTTTCTATGTTTTTGATGGGGAATAGATTTGTATCATACAGGTATTGTGTAAAAGCATTTACATGTATAACTGAAATGATTATATCTAGGGTGCACGTATGATAAAATATTTTCTTGCGAGAAAATGGAAATTTATGATTTTATCAGTACACAGCAAATAGAAGTGGAGCTCACAAGATACGTCACAGAGTTGCCAATTTGTGTTTGATTGATTACAACTTCAAATTTTGATTTCTTATCGGTTTTGCACAAACTTTCACTGATCTATTTCTTAAATTGTTCTCCTTTTAAAACCAAGCTGATATTAGGGTGTTCTTCCTTTTAACATAAAATATATGTTGGTACTTGGTAGAGAACATTGTCATATGATTTTATTGGCCAACTGGTCTCCTTCAGGCATTATATTACTAAGTGGCCCCTTCTTTGTGGAACAAATTGTAAAGTGCTTTGAAACTGAAAGGAAAAAGTGCTAAGCACAATTCCCACAATTCCCTGACAATGCCAAAATTATCCTCCGTGGATTGGATGGGAAAATATTTTTAATTTAATGTAGTAGAATAGGATGCACTTCAAGAAGAAAACTGAGCACTGAAGTAACAAAATTTAAGCTCAATAAATTAAACACCAACCTTAATTCCCACTGCCTGCAAGGTGCTGATCAGAATGCTCGTCAGGGACCCTGTCCCGACTACCCCAACCCCTTCTAACATGGTGTTCAAGTCTTGCGCCAGCCTTGCGCCAGCAAACCTGCAAAGAGAGCAGAAGCAAAATAAACAAAAGAATTATTATGATTGCTTTTCAACATCTTCATGAAATCACTGAAATACTTTTATCTACAATAAACAGGTGGGAAAAAGAAAGAAAGAAAAGATATCACATTTTTAAAGCTAATATAGCACAAAGATAAATTGGAATACAGTAAATGAATGTTTCAGAGAAAGTTGTTTGGATTGAGAGATAAAAAATCTGAGAAGCAAATTAGAGAACATTTGAGAAAAATCAAATAAACTTAGAGATTTTAATAAACAAGTATAAACTAGATGAATCTCCACCATCATCAGATTGGCAATGTATGGCATACATGTACACTTTAAAAAGGATTGATCCATCAAAATTACAAATCTTTCCACTTCAAAAGCACAGGAGACAGAAAAAAATTTATTTCATTTTATTTTCAAATAAAAAACTTAATTACCATTGATGACTTACAATCATCTATTACACCAAGGAAATAGATATTTTATAGCAAATAGACCACTGTCCCCTTGAAATTTCTAAAATAGGTAGGCCTAGACTCCATACATCACGAACCATTTTTATGTACATAATGACCTCTATGACCTTTGACCTTTGAGACCCGAAAATCTAATCAGTTCATCGTCCCTCCCATATGCAAACATGGGCCAGGTTAGAAGCTGATCTGTCAAATAGTTCAGTTATTGCGAGAACAAACCATTTTTATGTACATAATTACCTCTGTGACCTTTGACATTTGACCTTGAGACCCTAAAATCTAATCAGTTCATCGTCCCTCCCATAAGAATACATGGGCCAAGTTAGAAGTTGATCCGCCAAACAGTTCCTAAGTTATCACAAGAACGAACCATTTTTATGTATATAATGACCTCTATGACCTTTGACCTTTGACCTTGAGACCCCAAAATCTAAACAGTTCATCATCCCTCCCATATGCATACATGGGCCAAGTTACAAACTGATCCGCCAAACGATTTTGAAGTTATCGCGAGAACGAACCATTTTTATGTATATAATGACCTCTATGACCTTTGACCTTGAGACCCCAAAATCTAATCAGTTCATCGTCCCTCCCATATGCATACATGGGCCAAGTTACAAACTGATCCGGCAAACGGTTTTGAAGTTATATCGCGAGAACGAAAAGGGGACGGACAGACGGACGGACGACCCGAAAACATAATGCCTCCGGCACCACCTACGGGGGGCAGAGGCATAAAAACGCTTTGGAAGTTCAGATTTCCACATGTCATAAAGGGAGAAGTCTCCACTGGCTTCCCCAATTCTTAGTTATGATTGGAAAAAGAGTTAAACGACACATTATCCACACCACGAATAGTGGTCATATTGACCACTACGAATACAATATGCAAAAATAGTTGGTATTTTCTGTCGCGTGTAGTAAAGGTATGGGGGGAAAAATAAGGTAAATATTTTAAATACTTGCTTTCAAATTCAGGCATTAAAAATCTCACTCCTACCTCAAATGGCGGTTAGGAAGAACTTTTGATATTTTCAGCAAAATCCAAAGTCAAAATCTTGTCCAAAACCGGAGAAATCCCCGCCGATTTGTTTCGCGATCGCGCGTTGTTTACATACTGCCGATGTCTTAGACTAAAATCGGCCAATAAAATTTTTGTCCACGAAAAAACTCGGGATCGCAAGCGCACATCGATCTTTACGATCGTGCACACAGAAAATCGGGACTTTTCCGTGTATGCCACAGGGACCGAATTTTTAAGGACAAAACTCTTTTGGGGAGATGTCAGCGCCCGCGGCGACCAGGAAATGTACACATTGACTCCGATAGCTCGTTTCGCGAGAATCAACAGTAAATTACGGATTTGATTTTTGGAAATATCTTTTCCAACATCGGTGAGTTGAATTTATTGTATTTCTTGGATATTTTGTTGTCGGTTTTTGTAAACTAAATGCCGATTTTGAGTGAATGTTTGTGACTTTTGTGCAGTGGTGTTTTAAAAAGTTGAGGTGTATGACTGCCTAAATTATACACACGAAGTATAGGAATGTAGCTATGAGTGACATTATCGTTGATGTGTCGTACCTGCTGACCTGCCAAACTGAGCAAGTCTGCTACTTATACATCATTGTTTTAAGTGATCAGTTACAGTAGTATAAAGAAATAATGTCTATATATCTTTATTTTCCGTTTAATTAAAAAAAAAGTAAACACATTTCTATTTTACAATCAGAAGTGTCCTTACATGTATCTTCCATGATGAAGAGGGGGTGGTAGACCAATATGCTGACAAGATCTTTAAACATTTACCTAGATCTACAACAAAATCCAACAGAAACTCCAATTATCTGAATTTGCCAATGACAAATTAAAAATGACTCCTACATGTAGTTTCATTGGATATTGCCGAGTCTATATGCAAGGGAAGGGGAAAGTCGAAACTCGAATTAGAAAGAGGAAAGTCAGGAAACCATTGCCGGGCAGTGCAATGCCAATCCGTATGAAGCAATGAATTAAACCAAGCGCTGAATAGTTTCCTCCTCAACCACAATAAGCCTCAATAATATGAAAACACCCTACAAGTGACACAATCAACCACTCACACCTATGACTCACGCATATGCTTGGTTGTAGCTAAAAGTAACAGGTCAGTAACAACAAACATTCCGCTCGGTCAATTCAGGGCTCCCGCCCGTCAAGGAAATACAGACACAGTATTCAGTATGTGGGACAACATTAAATCCTCCAAAACACAATCCCGACATCATTAAAAGGAATACCACCACTTCCTCTGATAATAAATAGGAATCATAGCTTCCTATACATCAAAAATATAAATCACTGAATACGGCTTCAATTTGAATTAAGATTTCACGAACAAACCTTCAAAAACCCGCTTCTGTTCCTCAAAAATCTTTCTGAATCTGCCGACCACAACCTATTATCAATACGAATTTGATTGTATTTTAAAAACGCAAATAAAATGGGGAAAAAATGTTTTAACATTACCTGGTTAATGGTTAACTGGTATAACTAGTCCCTGGCGGATCCAGGGTTTTGTGAGGGAGGGGGCACAATATTCTGAAAATTTTCTGACAAGCAGAAAAAAAGGAAACATAGATCAATTTTTGTGTCTTTTTACTCCAAAAATTCTCTTACAAGCAAAAAAACAAAAACAAAAAACAAAAAACCCAAATAGAAAAAAGGTCACAGGCATTTTGTGGCGTCTTTTTTAGCCAGGGGAGGCCGGGCCCTTCAAAATAGATGTATCAGATGAATCACTTGCTCACTGTCAGTGGTGAGTAAAATCTACAGTAATTCTGAGTTCTGGTAATTGCAGAAAAATTATGTTCTGAACTTTTCATCATGCAGAGGAGCAACCCAAGGGTTATAGTGATTCAGTTTGTTTTCCCTCCCAGGCAGAGATGCCAAAATACTTGAATCTTGTGGGGCAAGTTCTAACATAACTTCCCTTACTGAAATTTTACTTTTGTCTATGCATAACAACAGCTAACAACAATTAAACATTTTTGACATTTACTAATTAACTCTCTTGTCTGGACTTTAGAATTATACAGCTTTTTTTCTTTATCATGTTAAAACAAAACCATCAAGTGATAAAAGAAGGACCTGGCAGGGACAAGAATGTAAGAATAAATTTAGTTGATTTTAAGGTCAAAGTTCAACTTGACTGACAGTACATTACTTTTCTTCATAATCTTCAACAATTTCTTAAAAAGGTTATCATTTTTCAGTTATACTTTTAATGAGGGCAGATTATTGTGAAAATTCCAAGAAACAAGATTATTAACAAACAACTAGAAAAATATAACCTGAAAATGAAATAAAACCCTGCCCAATTATAAAGCTCTGTCCGAATGAGATCAGAGTAGAACTTCAAGGCAGGTTATTGATGATAAATGAAAAATAAAAACAGCACTGTGACAAGCATTTTCCAGTGAATGACATATTGAGAAGCATAATTTCAAAGACACACAGTCTTACAGATTCGGGTCACTTGGAATATTACACTTCACCCGTCAAACCTGGGTATGTCTCTTCTGATTTCATGATATTCACAATTTCTACATTTCATAATGTATAAAATTATCATTATTATTCTTTGTTCTCTTAGAAAGAAAACTAAACAAATCTGTTCTTTGAATATGATTTCAACTTTTCAAGAATTACTTTAAACTTGTCAGCATTGGTATTCCAAGATCTTGGACAGACAGAATCATACATACAACACAAATCAAATTTCATACTAAAATCTTTTATTAATAAACAGATAATGCCAATAATCTTTCAAAATTATTTTCAGATTGATACATATTTCATATTTTGGGGAGAAAATTAAATGTATAACGTAAGTTAACATCAACACAAGAACACATTCAACTATTAGTATTCAATCAAACATGTTTTTATTTTTTTAGTACATAAAAATAATATAATCAAAACAATCTTGGAAGAATATTTGATCTGGAAAATGGTCATGCTGGTTCTAGTAAAATGATTTAGTCAAAGTACAGTTGCACCTAAAATTTGGCATTTTAATAAACTACAAATAAATTACATCCCCCACGATTCCAATTTAAATTAAACTGGAAGGTGCATGAAATAAACACAATTTCATCAGTTTAATTTAGGTTAATTTTCTCCAGATGTTCTAAGCATCATGATTTATATTTCTTAATGTGTCTTAAGCCTAAAAGGGCCGGGATATTTTGGCTATGCCACAGCCGGGGGGTGTGGAATCCATCCCCCCCCCTGATATCTCGACCGCAACGTAATCTACAAAACTACAGTTAAATGCTCCGAAAAATTTTCACATTAATTAATCATGCAAATTTATGCATGAATCAAAATTTTGCTCTAAATCATTAAATAAAGCTAAAATATGCTAATTTTTGGTCTAGACACTCTTTCCAGTATTCTTAGCAAATATACTTGAAAAAAATTCGATATCAAAATTGATTTCTTATGTATTTTATTGTATTTAAAATTTCTTATGTATTTCTTTGTTTTTTTTACCTTTTGTTTTTTATTGTTTTTTGGATGAAATTTGACGGGAACACTTTCGCGAACATAAACAGCCTAAAATAAATTAATTTCAATCAGCAAATGTAAAAATATTCATAGATTTCTAAATTTTGGCTGAAAATTTACATGAAATCCTGTTTTTGAGCAATTTTCGGTCTGACGTGCAAGTATGAAATGTTGCGTAACTTCGGAACCGCATGCCCGAACTTACGAATTTGGTCTCAAAAGATGCGTAAGATTCTACAGAAAAAAGTCATGAAACGTCACAGCAACTGCTTTGCGCGTTGCGGACATATCGCGAGAAACGTCTAGGGGGGTGGATTCCACCCCCCCCCCCCCCCGGCCCTTTTAGGGTTAATGATTGATACAATATGTGTTCATATGGCAATAAGCCAGTTCGGGGTTAGCGCATGGTACAAATGACCCCAAATATCCACAGATATTTTAGACATGGAGGGTCCCTTTATGTGCACTTCAGAAAAATAACTTTGGGAGTGATAGAGGTGCCTCATGAATAGCTTTTGTTTCCCCCTTTAAAAAGAATACTTCCACCTGGATATCATGGAATGCACCATTAGTGCATAATTGAATAATGATTACATGACATTCATGAGCACATATCGAATATTAGTGTCAGTGGGTTTTAGAATTTGGTACAGATGGCCTTTATCTGCTCATGCTCAGATTGCATCTCCGAAGTGGCTTATTAACATGCAAACAGACAATAAGTAACAGTTCTACCTTTTACACATCACAGTTGCAGCATGCCAAGGTAACAAATATTTGATGTGAGATAAATAATCAGGGAGCTCAATGATCATGCAAGGCATTTGTATTCTTTGCAAAGTCAAGGAAAAATTGGTATGGTCCTAATATATAAAGCAGGATTGACTTCTTAATTACTTAACCATGTAACTATATTTTAATGATGAGGGTTCATAGATAGATATGTTCTTATAAACAGTAACATACAATGTTAAAAGCTTTGTTCACTATGGAACATATCAGTATTCAAAATTCTTAGCCAGACTGTGCGCATTCACATGCAAAAAACTATGTGATTGACCTTTATTCTGATATCTAGTCTTGACCTCAGCAGGTAAATAATATTCACATCTAACATTTGGACGTGTAATAGAATTAATATCATCAGCCATAGATAAATCCATACATCTCCGAATAACACTTATTAAGGTACAGCGGTTGTTTAATAAAGATGGTCAATTGAGGTACATGGAAACCATCAAAAGGTATAGGGCAACTTAATAAAATAAAGAAACTTAGAATGCTTTCTACCAAGAAGGTCACTAAGACACCCACCTGCTGCCGAAGTGATAACTTTCATAAGGTATTTGAATTTAATGCACAACTTTACAATATTCTTTGTTTTTCCTAGTTTAAATGATAAGTGCCTGGTATAGCACCAATCAGTGTATGCAATACAACACAACCTGTGTTCTGACTGTTGGAATACAATACTTGTAAAAGGCGAATGCAGTACTTTGACTCTAGACTCTTGGGGAAGAATCATCCAATATAGTTCAGCACACCTGTGAAGTTGTCATTTCCTGCTATGGTGTCTGTAAAAGTGAAAACACAAGGTTTTTGTAAGAGTTCATGAACGGTTTGTCCAAAGTACGAAGATCCAGACGGCATCTTTGTCCTGCTCTCACCTCCTCTTGCCTTTGAATTGTTGCTTTCCTTTACCCTTTCCTTTTGAGTTTTGTTTTCCTCTTTCCTTCATCTTCTTTGCTTCATTGGCTCTGCAATGGGAAAGGAAAATGGTGTACAATAAAAGGTTAGGGTAATACAAAATATAATGAACATGGCTTTGTGATCAATATGCCTCCATCTATATCTCACTAATTTATGGCCTTTGCCGTCTTAAGATGATCCTAACGCCTAAACAAGTTCATCTACCTAAGAATACACTTCAGACATTTCCATTTTCCTTTGAATATCATGATACTGATGACACTAGAAATTGATCTACTATAAAGTGATCTACATTGCATTTACATAGGATCCTTTGACCTCTTGACATCTATTTCCACTACGTACCCAGCTTCAAACACATTTACTTTCTACTTAATTGTTTGAAAGATGGCCCGACTATTAAAATCTTGTAAGTATAGAAATACAATCCAATCTGTTATAAAATTCGTGAATAATTTATGACCTTTCACCTATGACACCTAATCAGACAAAGCAATTACAGACACACTTAATTGATCCTGATTTGCTTGATGGATGACAGACTGATACTGGTCGAATCTTGTAGGTATTGTATTACAATCTAATCTGCCATCATCTTTCCCCCAAAATATTATCTATGACCTTTAACTTAATGGCACCCATTCAGATCAATACTCAACTACAGGTAACACTTACTTGCTCCTGAATTGTTTGATGGAGGACCGACTGGTACTGGTCAGTTCCTTCTCAAATGATGTCTTCGGCTGTGACTGGTGTTTCTTCTGTTTCTTGCTCGGTGGACCTGCAGCAGTTCAAAAAGAATCAAAGATGAATAAGGAATAAGTACCCTGACTAAGAAGGGCTGATGAGCTCTGTTAAAAACTATTTTTGTTATCGAAATTTTATTTATGAATAAAGCGTTTCGAGTACACATCATATAACCTTACAAAAACTATACAAGCTCTGGAAAGGGCTGGTGAACTACGCTAAGAGCTGTTTGGTACTCCACATTTCAATCAGTGTATTTAAATCAGATTTCCAGAGAATGACTTAAAACTGCACAGTGGAGTTTATTTATTGAATACAACAGGATCCAGCATGCACACTGCTTATTCTGTTTGGTGCCCAATGGAAGTGCCTGCTGTTTTTAGCCATGCTAGCACTTGCAGAAATGTTTATATTCTGAAATAAAATATGAGCAAGCATGTTTAAAAAGTAGTCATTACTTGCTACATGTTTTTGTTACAGATATCACTTAAAATTAGGGAGTACATAAGTACAGGAATTGACATAGGAATGTACACTATTCGGTGAGATACAATGGTAGGTGGGATATATTACCTGTCCTAAATTGTGGTTCATCATTAGCGAATGCAGTGATCCTTTTCTCCTTCCTGGCTCGCTTAGCAACCCGAGCAGCATACTGTTGAGATTTCATGAGGTCATACTGTACTCTGTCTTCAGCCTAAATTAAGAAAGGAATAGAAGGGTTTTAACAAATTGTATGAATGAGTAACAGGGAGACAGCTACAAATGTTTTTACATGCCATTGAACTCTTCAAATAAAAATCTGAACCATCTTAATTTTAACAAATCTGACCTTTCCAATTCTAGAAAAAAAAAAAAATATACGATATAAGATTCAACTCACTAACATTCTGGTTTTCATAGCAGGACACATACATGTACATGTAACTTCAATAGGTGGCATTACAGTCAACTTTTTCATTATGTTGAATTTATAGCCAGCAGGAGGGGAGGGGGGAGCTTGAATAGGCAGGAGGAAACAACCACTAACTGCTCTCAAACAGGAATCAGCCAACGAAATAGTCAAGAACTAAACCCCCTAAATTGCTAGAAAAAAGCTCTTCTGAATAAAAAAAAGTGCCATCATAAAACAAGTTATCTGTCAACAATTTCTTTTATATAAAACTGCTGAATGCAAGAGTATGGCTTATAAGTAACTGTCACAATCACAAATGATTTTTTTTTTACTCTTTACCATGACAAACATAATGTAATACTCACTGTCATCTCCTTCTTCTTGCTCTTCTTTTTCTTCTCCACCTTGACTGGCTTGGTACCAGCATCTAGCCTCAGGGATGCTGAAAAATCATACGAGAGAAAGAGAGAGAGAGAGAGAGAGAGAGGGGGGGATAACAAAAGGTAAATTAATTTACTCATTAAAGAAATGGATTTTCTCCATGGTTTCCAGAATAGGAATTTTGTAAACTAACCAAAGCCTAAATTTCAACCCTAGATCAAACATTATTCCTAACCCTAAACATAAACCTGAGCTAAAAGAGGTGTTGTGGATCAGTGGATAAGTCCCCGGACTGTGAACCACGAGGTCCGGGGTTCGAATCCCACCGCAGCACTAGCGTCCTTTGGCAAGACGTTAATCTACATTTGCCACTCTCCACCCAGGTGTTAAATGGGTACCCGGTAGGATGGCGAAAGTTAATGTCCTTTGCTTAGCATGTGTGCGCTTAACAGGCGACTGGCTGGAATGCTCCCCAGGGAGTGGAGAATGTGCATACACTGTGTGCGGGCGTGCCAGAATCCAATGACCGGGGTAATAATATATATCAGCGCTTTGAGCCAGTTTGGGAAAGGCGCTTTATAAATGCCAGGTGTTATTGCATTTATATGGCGCTTTATACGGGCGTTTCTAAGCGCACTGGTTGTCTGTCTAAGTAAGTAAACTAGTAAACACGATAACATAAAAGCGAAACAGTAACTACATGTATGCGCCTCCATAAAATTACAACTGCTTAAAAAGATGGGTTTTTAGGAGGATTTTAAATGATTCGATAGATGTGGCATTCTGAATATGGGATGGGAGTTTCGTATTCACCCTTCTCTTGCATCCTCTCTCTGTGTGACTGGAACCAGGATCTCTTGGGTCGACTAAGAAGCTCCTCCTGGGGGTTCAGCATGTTCGTAGCTTTTTGGAGCTGGAGCTCAGTGGTCCGCATCTCCTTCTCTTCCTTCTCCAGCCTCAGCACTTCCTCGATGTCCTCCTCCAGGGATGCGATCTTGTCCCGGTATTTGGCGACCACACCTTGGTAGAAGATGGCAGAAAACATTGATGTAGAAATAATCAGAATGTCTATTTTCTAGTATTCAAGTCAAATGGCAGCTTTATTTGGAAATCTCATCATGGTAGGAGTTGTCAGACAACACAGATAGAATTTTTTTTAAAAATCATTCTTCAAAATACACTTGTTTACTAATGTCTTTAAATTGTATGCAAACTCCTGTTTGAAAAGAATTATCTAACATCCTTGCTATCTTGCTATAGCCCCAAACTTCCCCTAAGTTAGGGCCTGGATATGGCATTATAGTCTGAAGTAGAGACTTTGTAACATTGCTCCCGATTCTCTCAAGGATATGAACTAACCTTGTGGTATTATCCTGCTCTTTACAGGGTTCTTTGCTCTCTTCACCAGTTCCTTCAGCATCTTCCTCTCCTTCTCACCAGCAAGACTTACTGACCTGCATTGAAGGATCAAATCACAATTCAAATTTACAGGACTGTCTTCCTAGCAAGCATGAAACAGTGAAAATCTGAACAAACACAGAGCCACACAGATCCAAGCCCAGGATCACAAATAGGATTTCATGAAACAACTTACACTTTTTTTGTTTTGATAATTAAAAAACATTGTTTCTGAGCTTGTTCCCAATTTTAATTCACTAATAAAAAAATTAAGCAACAGAAAATCAAAACTGAGCTGAAATCAGCAAAAATCAGACAAGGGGACATCTCAAGCCTGTATCAGGTACAAACTTGTAAAAGACAGTGTAATTCATTCTTTTGACTTTCAATCAAGAAAAAAAAATAGATATTGGGAATCCGAGTCAAGGGCTGATGCCATACATGGCAATGCATTTTATCCACAGTTGCCTCACCTCCACCATGTGTGGCAAATGTACGTTTGTCAAGTTCCTTCATTGCTTTTTTTACATGTAGTCACCGTACATGTACTCATTGCTCCTTTAGTTTACATTGATAATGCAGCATGCTTTCATGGATGTTTTTCAGTTAAGGCAATATTCCTAATTTCATCCTCCCACCCCCCCCCCCCCCTCCCCCTCCTCCACAGGAGTCGGTTGTCTTCAAGTGGGTCATTCATTCATTCATCAGGTGCCGTCCAGGGTTGGCGACTATGCACTTCCCTTTTTTTTAATCATAAGATCTTATTTGAATGGGTGATAAAAAGAGTCAAAGAATGGACAGTCTTAGTATTCCTACACACAAGAAGTACAGGAGTGGCTGCTAATGCTAACTATTTGAAAGAGAAAAACAGCAAATTGTTCCAGAAACTCAGAAACACTCATATATATCTTACCTGCCACTCCTACCAGCCCTAGCAGTCCTTCCTACTCTGTGCACGTAATGCTTCTCAGAATTGGGCATAGTAAAATTAATGACCTGTGTAAAACATGAACAAACACAGAACAAACAAAATTCAAAAAATTGCAGAGGAATAGTACTTCTCTCTATGAATTTATCTATTCTGATTTGTTCTAGCATTGACTTATTTCATGTATGAACTTTTAATCTTTAACATAATAATGTATCATATTTTAGCTGCAATGTGAAGTATTATTGATTTTACCTCTTCAAATCAAATCAAATCAAATCAGATCAAATTAAGACCTTTACGGTCTGAAGGTAACGGTCTCCAAAGCTTGGTACAATACTGGAGCAGCCCACAGCACATCAGCTAATGATTACATGGGTAGCAGGTTCATCGGTCACCCCATGCCCCAAAAGACAATAGGACCCCTTCCCATACCTCCTGTCTATTCAGTGACCTTGTTAATTTGCATTTCATTAACCTAGTAAGATCAGTGCTCCCCCAACCTACAATGATGCCAACCGTTCCGGAATATGCATGAGGTCAAAATTAAAATGTGAATTACGCAACGGTTGAATGCTTGTGAGAGAAAACATGACAACAATAACCATGCTCTCCGCTATTCACTTGTCATGAAAGCCTTGAAATCCACCTCATACATATTCCGGAACAGTTGGCAACTCTGCAACCTACACCATGATGCCATTGTCCCTAAAGTGCCTGGACCCATAAGAGTAAAAAAATTATGTTTTGTTGACGGGGCTCTTTTTGGATTTGCAGGCATACAAGACTTCAATACAGTGATTTTCATCCGGTTTCTTGTATTTTTACCATAGGTCTTTTCCACTTCTCCTTTTAACCCAAAAAGGGCCGGAATCCACCCACCCCCCCCCCCCCCCCCACTGGACGTTTACCATATGTTCAAGGATAATTTTATTTTGCGCCGCGAGCTTTCAGGACTTCATTGCCTACAGTCTTATGCATCCTTTGATACCAAATTTATAATATTTTGACCATGTGTTTGTACACAATGCAGAATTTTTAATTCGCGAATATGTAAATAATCAATTAGTGATAATCAAAGAAACGTTTGAGATATAGATATGAAACTTTACAGGTTTATTCTTTATAAGATACTCTATCTGTGTGCCAAGTTGCAGAAATATTCATCACTTCACGGCCAAGATCTCGGCTCAGAGAGCGCCAAAATAACCTGGCCTTTTTAGGGTCAAAGCTTACCAGAACTGAATTGCTCACCGTTCCCATGTATTTTTTACACTGGGACCCACACTTTGCTACCGTTTAAAACACTTACCGTCTTCACTCCTTCTATATCAAGACCACGAGCAGCCAGATCGGTTGCCACCAAGATATCCACCTGATCTTCCTTGAACATCCTTAACATCTCCATTCTCTACAACATCAAGAAAATTCATCAAGGTAGTAGTCATAGTCAAATATATCAAATGAGCAACACAAAAAGGCATCTGTGGGAATCTCAACATATCAGAATATGAAGGAGAATGCTTACACTAATTACACTATGGAACAGTATACGCAATGATATGCTATTTCAGATATCATTATAATTATCATTATCAGCAGTACCTTCATTACATTAGTATTTACATTACTATCAAAGATCTTATTAGTAATAGAACTGCTATTATCATTAATGTTACTACAGCCAGTATCACTATCAAATCGGTATAATAATTGCTACTGTTGTTACCACAGCCAGTATCACTATTGAATTAGTATGATAAAATAAATATAATATTTTACATATTTACAATATGAGAGAGGGATAGAGAGAGAGAGAGAAAAATTAAAAAAAAAACTATCATCATTATTCATTATTAATATAGTTATTATCATTACTTTTACCACTATCAAATTCATTTTCAACAGTTTTCTGTACCAAACATTTTCCAACATTAAAACATCTATTTGGCAATAATTAGTTTTAAAAAAATAAGCATTATGCATATGCTAGTTTTTGAGAAACCAGCTCATATATGGTGAGTAGGTAAGCAGATGTAGATCTTACCTTGGCCTGTGACAAGTCTCCATGAAGCTCTCCAACTTTGATACCCAGAAGACCCAAGATGATGTGAAGACGATGAGCTTGCTTCTTTGTTTGCACAAACACCATACAGTGATCATGGAAATTCCGGCAACACAGGGCTTCACACACAAAAAAAATTGTGTAATTCATGACTTAAAACTGAGTTCATTTATTTGAGTGGGAAAAGAAAATTCTGCCAAAATATAACACAACAACTAAGATCAAAGGCATCAAGGGGCAGTCTCATGTCATCGATAACAGTAAAAATAATTTTAACTATGAAATCGGTCTATGCAGAAAAAGGTATTGGATGCGAGAAGATCAGTGCTAAAAGCTAATTAGCATAGATCAGTGACAGACCATGACATGTAAAACTTTTCTACAAACCGATTCTACATCATAGTTATCGTAATTGGTGATACGTGACCAACCCTTGATTTGCCCCAAAGCTAAAAAAAACACATCATTTACCCGATACTATTGCTTCTCTGTCGCCCTCTCTGTTCTCTCTGATGCGGATAAACTCTTGCTGCAGGTTGTATGCCACATCCGTGTTCTCATTGACAAATATTCTCACTGGATTCTTCAAAGACACCATAGCAAGATCTTTTACCTAGACAGAGGACAAACGGATCGACTTGTGTCATCTCACTCACACTCCACTTGTATTATCTAGAAATCGGCTTCAAGTACAGGTACTATGGTTTAGTGAATAAACCGGTTGGTAATTAGTTCATTTACAAATTACCCTGAAATGACCAACTTTTTTTGTGTGTGTGTTTATTCAATGAAAATACAGTCAAACCTGCTTTAGTGACCACCTGTATACAAAGACCACCTGTCCATAAAGACCATAATTTTTGTTTCCCTTGAAAAGTGTTTCTCATTGAAACATGTGTTTTAAAGGAACCTGTACATAAAGACCACCTGCTCATAAAGACCGCTTTTCTTGTCTCCCTTGAGTGGTCTTTATAGACAGGTTTCACTGTATAATCACAATATTTTAGACCCCAATTTGTATGTGCACGCGCATCTGTTTTGGTGGACGCCCTGCTTGTTTGACAGCTAAAATCATACCGGTGCACACACAATGACAGCGTATAAAGGTCAATTGTACTCGGTACAAATGCCCTTTATCTGCACATGATCTGCACATGCGCAAATTGCAATTACGAAATGACTTATTCAACGAGAGTCATTTGGAATTTTGATGGGATAATAGCCATGAATACAGTAACACCAATGTTTGGAGATACAATCTCTCCTGGAGAATGTCATTTCATAGTTACCTACACCTTTTTGGTTAAATTCAAATGTACATTGCTAAATTTTCCACAAATTTAATTTCATGGAGACTTCAAATTGCATGATGAGCCTCTTTTATAGAAGCGGGCATGAAAATGGTGCTAATACACCAGTGAAAAATTACTCTTGGTTTGCAAAAGCTCTACTTCAATTGCTCTCTAAAAATGAGCTTCCCTTTCGACAACGTGTATGTATTGTTTTCTTACAAGAGCTCTTTTTGATATTGCCAAAGCTATTTTGGAGCTATCCAATGCTAAATTACTCACTGCTCCAGTTATTTTGTTTCACTTCTATACGTTTTTAACTGCTGCATCATGCAACATAAATCCTCTTGTGTGTTATAAGAAATAGAAACAGGACATGCATAATTTTATTTTGCTGTGGCGATATTGTGGAGGTGTCGTGGTATAGTGGTTCATTCACTTGACTCTCAATCCAAGGGTTGAGGGTTCGAATCTTGGCCCGGCACTAGCGTATTTTGGCAAGACATTAATCCACATTTGCCACTATCCACCCAGGTGTTATATCAAAATTGGTTCCGGGCAAGATTTAATCCTTGAAGTGCACTGTGTGCTGATTATGGCTGCCGGAGCTAAAGCCAGGGTAATAATATCCAAACCCTTTAGAAGCGCACAGGGAAGTTACGTCATAATGTGATATGCGCTATACAAGAATAGTGGTATTATTAGAATATTATTATTTATTTTGAGGCGGTATACCACTCCATGAGTGAATAAGGGTTTAATGTAGCGAGAACTAATGTTTGCTGTGTGTTTTACCTGGTCTGTCATGGTAGCTGAGAAGAGCATAGTCTGTCTGGCTACAGAACACATCTTGATAATTTCTTTCATCTGCTCCTCGAAGAACTCATCCAACATCCTAGTAATAACAGACACAGAAATATCATTGGACAGAATGTACTACATAACAATATAATGATAATAGTAATAATGATCTTGGTAATCCCTTTCATTTTTTTTTTGGTAATGTAATGTTGTGTTTTGTATTGTTGTTGTTAAGATGGTACATACATTTAACTATTAATTATATTTGTTTAAGGTCAGCCACTCATAATGGTCACTTCCTTTCTGGCTGCTACCTGCCAAGCAACTTTTTATACTTTACTATTCAAATGTATATATTCTATGGGTGTATGTATATATGTATTCATAATTTTTTTTTCATTGCTTTGGTGCAATAAAATTGAATTGAGTTCTGCATCTTGTTACAGAGCAATGTCTGACAATCATTTCACAGCTCTGAAAATACACTCAAAATTAATTAATAAAAATAAATTTATAAGAGTGTCGTTTTGAAATGCATTATATTTTTATTCCAGCACTTGTTCAAAAACTTTGTTAAAATGGAGGGTGTTTGTATACGCAGAGATGTGGACGGTGTGGTCCTCAGCGCTTCGTTCGCTGTTGCAAGGGCCATGACCACGTCATGGAAATGGTGGGCAAGGAGGCCGTGAGGCAGCTAAAGATCCCTAAAGACGCAATCAAATGGGCTTTGGAGAATGCGGATAGATGTGAGTATTGTATAACCTTTGACAATGTTTATTGAAATCTCTTCTTTAATCTCTTCTTTGTTTACTTTTTGAATGTTTATTTGTCTTATTTTAAAACTTCTTAAACGTGTAATCATGTGGCTGTTACGTTGCATACTGTGCCTGATGTCACCTTAAATGTTCTATTTTTTCTTTTCCATTAAATTATGCAGGGTGCATGCCTTGTGGAGCCGATGCCGACAGTTCCGTCTAGTTTAATCAGGAGCTTCTGCTGAGGGTCAGTGCTTCCTGGGGAGAAGCCCTGTACACTGCGAGATGAATATATGTATTTCTTTCAAAAATCTCTTACCTATCTGCTTCATCCAGAATGAGAACCTCCACACTGCTCAGACTGAATGTTGGTGCATTGTGTAAATGATCAATCAGACGCCCAGGAGTTGCTATGACGATGTCAGGACCCTTCCGCAAGGCAGCTTCCTGGAGTTTGATATCCAGTCCGCCTATCAAAGAAAAAAAAAAAGATTAATAAGACCAGCATGGTGTATCCGGAAATGCCCCCTTGCTATATAGTAAAATAACTCTTGCACTTTTTTCTTAAAGATAGAGTAGAGTTCTGGTCATGAGATTACATTGTGAAAGAAACTGTCTCAAAGCAATTGGGAAAGGTTGATTATATATATATAGCACATAAGAATTGGTGTATGCTGTAAGGTTTTGGAATCACCAAATTGATAAGAAATTGACTAAATCCTGCCGAGTCTGCACTGCACACAGAAATGTGTATATGGGACTACACACAAATGTTCGGCCGGAACATTTCAGCCGTTTCTTGTCATATTTTGAATGTGAGGGCATTTGAAGAGCAATCTTTTTAAGGGGACATATCTACTGTGATAATCTTCCAAACTAACATAATAAGAATGAGAAATCACACAAATGACTTTTTACCTTTCCCAGAACTCAACCTTCCCTTTAAATACGGAGAACGGAAGAAAAAGTCTACTTCAAATCAGAACAAAATTCTTGGTATATTTCTATGGGTGGTATACAATTAAAATACAAGTAAACTATACCCATGCAATTTCATTCCAACACACACTAAACATAGAAGAGATAAGAATGCATCATGCATATTACTCAACATGTACATTACAGATTCAACCTTCAGGGTACGACATCAATCAAACGCAGCCTTGCATAAATTTGTAATTTATGCAATTTGAAAAAAACAAGAATTCACAAAAAAAATTGTTGCTATGGTAAATACCTTGCATCTATTGCCTGCAAACTAGTTTTATTAAAAACACAAAAATCAGATTTGCTGATAACTGATCACAGAAGATCAATTTACATGTAGGTCAAATGTAGATGAAAAGACACATATATTTCAATTTATTGCCCATGGCTGCCTTACTCTACATACCTACCCATTATGCATGGAAATGGTCCGCATCTTCGATAACTTCACTTCCGGTCCGTATTGAAATACTACGGCTTATGAATAAATATTGCACGGACCTTGAAAATCGCGTTAAGAACACAAATCCATCGTTATTTTTATGTAAATCTTTCTTTGTTAATTTAATATTATAATTTATGCAAATTTATGCATAAATATACATTTCCACTGATAAGGAAGTAAAAAAGGGGGTTGGAGATAAAATTTTAATGCAAGAAGTTTTTTTCAAAACCCTAACATTAGAAATCATTTTGATTTCAATCCTTATGTATTCTATTATTTTACGAAATTCTTATGTATTTCTTTGTTTTTCAACTTAACTTTTTTATTGTTTTTTGAAGTCTGCTGTTTCAGTGTTATCTGAACCAATATTCAGTTAGAATTAATGATAATTTCAAGCTTAAAGAACAAATTATAGGTGATAAAGGAGAATCATGAGGAAATGCAGTTTCGTACACAAAACTCTGACATGACATGAGGTCACAAAAGGTCACCTGACTCAGTAACGGTATGACCGATTTTTGAAAAATTGGTGTCAAAAAATGTGCAAGACTTGAAAGAACAAGATAAATGTGACTGCGTCTCCTATATGCCTCTCCCTAAATTCAGTTGATGGCTCAAACTGTTCTTGAAATATTGTGATAACCAGAATAAAAAACCTCTAATTACATGTTAATTGACCTCTTTGACATTTGACCTTACACCTTATAACCCAAAAGTCTGATCACTTTATCTCCTCCTAGTCATGAATACAAAATAGTTGAGATATGGTGATAACAAAGGTAAAACATCATTAATTCCACATACACCTGTATAATGACCTCTATGACCTGTCACCTTTGACCTACGCGAACAAAAATCTAATCAGTTCGTCTCACTATGGTGATGCATACTAGTTACAAGGTAGAAGTTAATAGATCAAATGGTTCTTGAGACATGACGTTAACAAGGCTAAAACCTGCAATTTCAGAATTGACCTTTATAACATTTGACCTGTTTCCTACGTATCCCAAAATCTAATCAGATCGTCTTCCAATGGTGATACATACTAGTACCAAGTTTGAAGTTCATACATAAAATGGCTCTTTGTCAATTTGTCATACCTGTAAATTTTGATAACTTCATAACCTCAAACACTGTTGTTCCGATTTACAACATAACCAACCACTAATAACTATAACTTTGGAATGATTCAGCAACATGCAATTTCAAATGTTACACAGAACCTTTATAAATGCAATATTGGAGTCAAATGAAACTTGCACGTACCAACAGCGAGACAGCACTCAATGTTTGTGAACTCGCACAGTTGCCTGGAGACACTGAATATCTGAACACCAAGTTCCCTGGTAGGAGTCAGAACCAAGACCCTCGTTACGGGGGCCTGCTTAGGTTTGTACAACAGACGCTCAAGCACTGGAAGCATAAAGGCTGCAGTTTTACCTAAACAGAGGAAGAGAGAGAGAGAGAGAGAGAAGGAAATACAATCATCTCCAAAGGTAATTTAAGTTCCAGTGCATAAACAGAAGGGAGAATAAAACTTGGACTTTCATTATTTCTGGATTTTTTTCCTTCATAAAATCAATTTCTAATTAACAAATAATTCAGATGACTGCCGGAGACCAACCGCCTCCCAAGGTAAATTTCGGGGTTTGTGTTTGCATCAGACACTGTGTAGTTCTGTACAGCGCAAAAGTCCTTTGGGTAACTGCAAAATAATTCAGATCAAGGAGCCCCAAGGCAAGGCAGCTAACACATTTCCTTAGTGTTGTGCCTAAGATGAACCATAAACCAGGTTGATCAGTTACTATACATACCTGTTCCAGTGGCTGCACATGCACATACATCCTTGCCAAGAAGGGCTATAGGTATTGTGGCTGACTGGATCGGAGTTGGCGTGGTAAAGTTGAGACCACTGACAGCCTATAAAATCAAAAGAGAGACACGCAAAAAAAAATGTACTATCTGGTCCAGGAGTTCCTTATAGATATCTTAGTATAAACACACAGTGAAGCACAGGTACAAGACAATTTGTAACATTTAAACACATTCCTAGCAAGTAATAAATGACACAGAGTAGTACAAAATGAATGGAAAAAAAATTACTATAAATAAAAGAAACAATAATAAAATATAATAATAAAGATATATGAAGTTTTCCAGCCTTCATTTGATTTGAATAAAGCATCCAGATAAAAATTCATTAATTCACTTTTGAAATCAAAGAGAGTTTTTGTGAGACAGGCTGTCAACACTCAGTCTTTGCTTCTCTATAAGTCGTGGTAAAATAGTCTTCAGAAGAGAGATGAAAAATTCATTATGGACATTCTAACAATATTTTCATATGTTTCTTCTTGGTCAACACTGCTCTACAATTTTGAGGTAGAGTGTGCCACATGCAGCACTGAAATAAAAAAAATGACTGACAAAACATGCTCCAAGCACTGACAACAAGGAAGCAAACCTCTGTGATGAACTTTTTTTTAAAACCATGTACAACCCCAACTCCAACCCCTTCCCCCCCAAAAAAAAGTGCATTAAAGGTGACCTAGGGTCAAGGTACATACATGAGGTTAAAAAAAAGGTGCTCTCTCTCTCTCTCTCTCTTGGTGAATACTTACCCGAAGAAGTGGTCTTGAGAGGTTCATTTCAGTGAAAGACAAAGCTTTGGCATCATCCTCAAGCTCTTGGAAAAATGGCTTATTCCCCTCGTCTCCATCATCACCTAGAAAAAAGGGTTACACTTGTTTTCTCCATGTGCATTGCACAATTCACATTTCATCAGCGCTTTAGTTGTGGATATAATTTGACCTTTGAACTATATTTTAGACAAGCCAGCTCAAAACCACCAATTTAGTTGCCTGAATGAATTTTGTATTTTGGTAATTTTCGGAAACTAGAGATTCCAAGCTTTCCAAAGATATAAAACACTTGTAATTTGTCCAGTAAAACTAACTTAGATAGCAAGTTATTCGAAGAATAATCAATAATATCTACACATATTCGGTGAATACATTCTTTTCTACATTTGCTATGTTGTAGGTTTTGAGATTTTTAGAGGCTCAGGCTGTAAGCTGTTGCGGCACATTTAGTCTTGCGAGTGGTTCTTTGGGAAATTCTTCAACCACAACGGAAAGGTAGCAAAGTCACACGGGTATAAACATTTAAGTTATTTTTACAACTGTTCGTTTTTTAACACTGAATTCTGATGGAAACAATCCAGCACAACATTGAATTCACCACATCAGGGTCCCGTTTCATAAAATTCATAAAATCAATAGCAAGTTACAATAACAGTTATAAGCTACTGAAATACTTGCATCTGATTGGCTGAGAGCAGATTTGCCATAGATTTGCGGAAGTTGTTGCTGATTATAAGTTTTATGAAACGGGGCCCAGTTCTCTGATGTTGTATAGCACAAAATATGATAACTGTTCATGAGACAAAGTCTCAAATTTCATC
Organism: Heliocidaris erythrogramma; assembly: GCA_025617745.1. Lineage (NCBI taxonomy): Eukaryota > Metazoa > Echinodermata > Echinoidea > Camarodonta > Echinometridae > Heliocidaris > Heliocidaris erythrogramma. Next base: position 29,340,675 of record CM046866.1, read on the forward strand.
GGTTGAAAGCAAGAAAGGCGTTAACTCTGTGTCAAGGGTTAATGACCTTCTGGCTCTCAGCAAGTGATTTCTACTCACCCTTCTTCCTCTTGAGTCGCTTTTCACTGTTTGGTTTGACCTTGACCTTATCCCACCTAGCAAAGTCATCAAAGCCCTGGACATCGTCCTCCTCCTCGTCCTCCTCTTCCTCATCTTCTTCCTCGACATCGTCGCCTTCATTTTCATCTCCATCGTCTGCCTCCTCCTTTACCTCGTTCTCTTTATTTTTGTCCCTTTCCTCAGCTTCTTTCTACCAGATGCAACGGTATATAAAGAGAGAGAGAGAGAGAGAGAGAGAGAACGCTGTCAAAATTTTTTGTATACCTGGGATGTCCGAATATGGAATTTCATCAACTTGATTTTGTACCCCTCTATCCTCTCTGATATCAAAGCATAACCCCTACTACAATGTTTAGTGACAAAATACAATTACACACTCAATGAATGTTAATGATATATCAACTTTCCATTCAGGTCATTGACCATTCAGGTCTTTCACCCTATTACCTGGATTCATGACATACCCTGTATTTATTTACTCATGATGGCTTAAATATTCTTTGTAATCAGCGAGTATATATAAAGTTGATTCTGTTGTAAAACTTTGGGCTGACTATGGAGTTTGCACGACTCCGAGACATGTACCATTCCTTAAAATGCTAGTTTTATTTTGAAACTGTTATCGTGTCGTTCTTTTGGAAACTTTAGTAATGTTTGACTGATTTTAATGAAATTTGATATGAAGGTACATGGTATCAAAATACAGCCTAAGTTCGATTTCGGATATGTAGGTCAAAGTTAATAGCTCATCGAATATGCGAAAATCCGAAAAATGTGGTTTCCGTTCGATAACGTTAGTAAATTTGCTAGACAGATTTTAATGAAATTCGGTAAGAAGGTGCATGGTATGAAGATATAGCTTATGTTCAATCTTTGAGTATGTCATAGATCATTAAATACCCGAAAATAGCTAATTATGTATGCGAAAATGTGGTATCCGTTTGATAACTTTAGTAATGTTTGACGGACTTTAATGAAATTTGGTATGAAGGTACATGGTATCAAATTACAGCCTAAGTTTGATTTCACAGTATGAAGGTCAAAGGTCATAGGTCATTAAATATGCGAATATAGCTAATTACTGTATGTATCCGAAAATATGGTTTCTGTTCGATAACTTAATATGTAATACAGATTTTAATAAAATTTGGGAAGGTACATGGTATGAAGATATAGCCTTAGTTCGATCTGAGTATGTAGGTCAAAGGTCAAAGTTCATTAAATATGTGAAAATAGCTAATTTTTATATGCGAAAATTTGGTTTATGTAATGTTGAGTATGTAAGTCAAAGGTCAAAGGTCACATCTCATTGAATATGCAAACATTTGCTAATTATGTACATGAGAAAGTTTATTTTCAAATCTTCTCATGGGTCACTCCATAAAGAAGTAAATTTTCTGTACGTCCAATCCCTAGGTATTAGTAACGTCCTTGCCTAGTAATATAATTCTATAGTCTAATTGAGTTAACTTGTTCTGACGTATATAGGCCATTTCTACCCAAGTGAGGGGATGCTACGCTTTGCGTTGCCCTTGTTTCCTTTAAAATGGGCAATTATCACGGCCATTTAGCCTTTCACCCTACCAATATACATCTATTTTCTCACAGCCAAAGAAATAGGGCTGGATCGTAGAAAGTTTTGCTCTTCAAAATAGCTATCCTTTATATAACCCAGCCTTAAATAGAGAATGAGCTTACCTTCTTCCTCTCTCTTCTAATCTTTGCTATCTTCTGTTCTAAAGATGTTGACACCCTCTGTGAAGAAGCTAGAGAGACTTGATCGGCAGACCATGGATCATCGTCATCAGAGAGAGAATTGGTAAACTCAAAATCCTGAGAAAAGTCCTGCCCTTCTTTCTTTCTCTTGGGTTTGTTGATCACTTTTTTGGGTTGTGCAGCCTAGAATTGGGAGAAATTTGAACTTGGTTTGATACTTTGAGAAAGAAAAAGAAGGAGATGAATATCACCAATACATGAGATTTTTATTAAAAATGTAGTTGTGGCCCACTCACACATAATTATATGCAAGGTTATTTCTATGACCTCGCACACTGAACCTCTGTAGCACCAGGACTGCCTCCCATAGGCAAGTGTGTGTTCTCGATCTCGTGTGAGAGCTCCACAGGAGCAAGATCACTGGCCAAATATAGCTAGGAAATTTCACTTAAGGTGATAGAGGCTCAATTGAAGACACTGTCTGGAAATAGGATATTTATTGTCTGGAAATAGGATATATTTTATCATCCTAAATGTAAAAAGATCTAGTTTCTCAGATTTCTGTTGATTACTCTGGTGTTTTTACCTAGAGATTCAACTTCGAGGTTGACCACTGCCAAAATTGACACAGCCCCACTTAGGAATGGTTCCTGGAGGGTTCCATGACATTTGCTCCAGTGAAAATTGCTCTGGTCTAACTTTGCCATGTTAATCCTAAACCTTAACCGAAACTTAACCGAACCTTGACCCTAAACCCTAATCCTAATCTTCACATTGTCCTTAACAAAAAAAACAAATGACCTTGACCCTAACCATTTGACCTTTTGAGATATGGACGGAGGAGCAAATGTCGTGTCACCATCCAGGAGTGGTTATGGTCAGTCTCTTTATTAGGAATTTTTTATTTTGTTTTCCGCTGGTCAAAATTATTCTTCTGACCACTTCTGCAAATGCAGGAGGTCCATGTGGAGTACAAAAGACTTAAGTATTTCCAATGTGTGTAAAACACCTGCAAAAGAATTAATAATAATTTCATACAGATGTAATGGTACGGTGGCAAAGAGTCATTACAATATAGAGGGGGTGATGAAGAAACAAAAACAGAACATGCTTAGAAACCAGAAAATAAAGATGAAGTCCATATTTTATTTAAAATTTTATTTTAAATGAAGATGAAAATGAAAGGAATTCCTTGAGTGTTCCAATCAAAATTACCCCAACTACATGTAGCTTGGCTTTCGAATTTATTGGATAAGTATGCAAATATTACTTCTTCGGAAGCTGGGTGAAGAGCAACACAATGTGACCAAAATTACAAATCATATCGATAAAACAAAAAGTGGCAAAAAAAAGGGGGCAAAAAAAAGGGGGCAAAAAAAAGGGGGCAAAAAAAAGGGGGCAAAAAAAGGGGGGCAAAAAAAAAGTGGCCATGGGCCACCCTTTGATATCTCCTCTTATACTCCAAATACAAAGTCAATACAAAGTCAACACAAATTCCTGTGTAGGCCTCCATCTCCAAAAGCCCCAACCAATCATAGACTGCACCGCAATACCTCTCACAAGGCTTAACCCAATCAGAGAACAGCCCAAACCAGTTGAGTTCATATACACAATAGAGTACATGCCGAGTTGTGGCTTAAAATAGGCGAAGCCTAAACCTACCCAAATATGCAGTGTTAGTGATAGGAAGTTTTCCCGTACATTTAGAAAATCTTGTTTATGATAGGTCGGGAATAGGTGACATCATAGGCGAGATGGTTTGGGGGATTGGTACATAATTGACTGATTGAGGGTGACATGGTTGTGATTTGACGTGTGTATCGGCATGCTACTGATTTTCCATGTTATGTAACGGTCGGACGACTGTGAAGTTGTGATGATAAATTAACTCTTTTTGATGAGCGCAACGTTGTAAGTAGACAATTATAACATTATTTCATAGATAAGTAAATTGATCAGCGATAATATCTATAAATTATGTTGATGATTAGTGGTGTAAAATTGATGCCAAAGGTTTGCATAAAAAGTTTATTGGGTAACATGTTGTATGGCATGTTAAGTATAAAAAGTAATGCTGTGCACGTAGAGTGTACATGTGTAAATTTACTGGAAGTACAAGTGGTTGCACATTTTTTGTTGAATGATAGATCACCATGATAAATAAGACTATGGAATTGGGGCATGTTATTTCTTATAGGGTTCAGTTGTTGACATGAATGTACATGTAATTCTGTTTAATGAAGCATTATGATATAAATGGCTCATTTAAGGGAATTTATTATGAAAGTCAGACATCATTTACAAGCATGTTATTAAAGGAATTTCAGGCCTTGTGGGGTAAATTTAGGCTCACTTGAGAGCACTGTATTTGAGCATTTAGAGCTGGCCAGTTATTGTTTACAAATTTAAGAATTAATTCCAGGATAAAGGAAGCACTTTATATCATTTATTGGCATTTGGGATCAGATATTTCAGGAGAATTCACACTGTATTAGATATAACGCATGAATAATTGACACAGACCAGTCATTTCATATTCAGATATAAATGTGCATTTATTGACTGAGACCAGACAAGATGAATAATTACTGTACAGTAACATGTTATTGCATAGCATGTATATTCCAATGTTGATTGGATGTTTTCTTTATTTGTTTGTTCAATTACAGATTGAACCGTGCTGATATGTGCTAGAAGTATCTTGTCAGCGTGGTCTCATTACGTGGGCACTCTATTACATCTTTGTCCAGCCTGTTTATTCATTGTCACATGGCTCCTACGGTCTGTCCCCCACATGAAGGTCACTGAAATTTTAAAGTCAGGTACCAAGGAGGCACCTTTTGTATTTGAAATACCAAAGATTCATAACGCTACTGACTTGGGGAAAAACACCTTTTGTTTACTAAAATAACATGAATACCAATAGACCTCTTTCACTAATTTTATGCATACTTCTTGAACAAAAGTTTCTCTTGATGACTCAAAAGCTTGCCAGAGGCTTGCCTGGCATAGCAACAACTAATGTATGCAAAATGGATTCCATCTCACCTATTCAAAATACTGTCTCAACTTCCATTAAAACCATTAATATTAATAACTAACCCCAGCAATCTTACTGCTATAACGCCGGGTCAATATTATCCAAAATGTGCATCCCAATACACAGATTATAAAAAATCAAGGAGCAGATCCTCTTAGCCTTAATTGCCATTGGGAAGATCTTTTGAATTTTGCAGGGAAATTATTAAAATGATTAAAACCATCGATAGGAAAACAAGACACACCAATGGAAACTCTGGGATTTCTTCGCTTTTGGACACGATTTACACATTGGATTATACTGGTACTGGCCATTCAAGGTAACATTGGATTGTTACAGAACCGAATTTCAGGCTCAGAGTAGTTATTTTAAATATTTACTTGTTTATTCCCCCATTCATTTTGAACACTTTTCCCCTCCAATGGCAATGCACTGCCACTGGCCACTGGCATGACTGCTACTAGACCAAAAGCTTCAGTCTCTCTGTATCGTCGGTTGTTCCGCTGAGATGAGACTACGTCTGGCTCCACAAGACCTCCGTACATAGAGACTGAATGCTCACATATCGCGTAGTGTGTGGACGGTCATATCATTGAATAGTCTCCGCCCATTGACCTCTGATAGACGCGGGCGTGGGCACGTTGCAGACGTATGTGCAGATAATAGAATTGACCCCGGAACCGGAAGCGGTTCTCGGGGAAGGATCGCCATTTTATTATTTCTGTGTGTTTGTGTGAACGTAGCATTGCATTCAGTGGCATGTACGCGTTAACAGTGCATTTAAAAAAACATAACCGAAATGTAGGTAAGTCCTAATTCTACTAATTATTACTTTATCTACTTTATTTTTCAAACTTTTAAAATATATCAAATGTAAGCTAAATATGGTCTAACAAACGTATTTTAGACCTTCGTAAGTTCAGTAAATACATCTACTATCTAGATCTTTTTCTAAAATAGTGAAAAACTATTCCGACCTAAGCTTCGGTTGGCTGTTCGGACACCTTGTTGGTGATAGACGGGTATACCGTCTGTCTATGGGGAAGGTTGAGAAATGTCAGAAATAAATAAAAGATTTCCCCATAACTAGTCGCACCCACGGACGCTAGATGGCACTATCGCGCAAGTACACAGATAGTCAATGGGTGATTTGGCCCGCTATGCATGCACACACTTCCGATACCGCCTGTGTTAAGCGAATGACAAGCGAATGAATCTGAGATTTTTTTCTTTCTGTGACTGGTCCCCCTATGTTTATCAATGACGTATTCTGCATGCCTGTGTGTTCATCGACCCGGGATGCCCTTTGCATCCCACCAAATCCAGGATTTTTTCCCTGAAGGAGCTAAGAAGTGGCGGTATGTATGCAATTTTAGGCATTTTTATCGCTACTTACCTTGTTCTTGTATAGTTTGAGTGGTTGATTTAGTGAAATGTGTCAGAATCTTTGTATTTTATGGCAGTTGAGTTCGTTATCTATCGATGCGTCATTGAATAACCGTGCCGCAGTGAATCGCCTATGCCTGTGAGAGGCATAGAAATGGGCTTGTCATGCAGTCAGCCCTTCGATTTTGGGTTTTGACTATCGATAGTACATGCCTAACATAGCAACGAAGAATATGTCAACGTATTTTTCAGCACATGATATGGACTATTTAGCCCTCATTTTTCACTATTTATGAGATTTTCAGGTAAGTTTTGAGCCATCTATGTGATAATTGGAATATTAAGCATTATTTAAGGCATGATTTGTGACTGTGAGTGCTGTTTTTATTTTTTGTGGCAGTGGCTACCATAACAGACGGTTATTTCACATCAGCAAGCAATGGTCATATTGACCATTAGGAAATATACATGTGTGTATACTGGGTATTGGGGATACAGATGTAATTTTGTTTCAAATGGAGGTTTTTGTGGGCAAACTGATACTTAGGTTTCAGTCTATATATATTAATTTATAAGTTCGTTAAGATACAAAATGTAGAAATTTATAAAAACTTACATTTACAGCCTTCCTTTTCCAACTTGTCACAGAGACATCCATCCGTATGACGACTGCTCTCAATATGTTGCGCACTAGTGAGGCCGCTCTATATGGTTACGCACCATAGATACGTACACAGAATGTTACGCACACAAGCTATACGGACAAGGTCGATATTACGACGGGTGGCCGTTCTCTCCCAAAGACTTTTTCAATTATTGCTCCTCGCCATTAAAGCACTTTGCTTAATATCCTTGCACCAGAAGGAATACAGCAGATTGTAGAGAATGCACGATGAGAAGCCTTATCGCTAGACTAAACTCATTAACAACCCCCAAGCTGTCTTAACAACAGGTAAACAACGAGGTGGAGATCGATGAACCGATCGCGCCGGTACCACTACGAGCGCTGAGGGCTCCCTTCATCATAATCGTGAAAACTACAAAATGGATCCTCTGACCGGATCTCGATAGATTTCGCAAGAAATTCCCCAAAATTTCAGGAAACCCTCTTCAAAGGTCACAAAACAAACTGGTAAGTTTTAATCATCTATTATTCACCATAATGAGATATCTTAATTTATATATGGCCCGTTTCACAGTTAGGCGCCACTTTTTGTCAACCTAGCTATCAAAATTTCAAGTTTTAGTTGAAATGTAGAGAAGTATGATTTTTCAATCCTGGGAATGTGAATTTAACAGCAAATGTGGTGCCACAGCTTAATTAATGCCATAACACCTGGCTCTGTAATGGCCACTTTGAAGTTTAAGGAAATTTGAATAAAAAACAACATTTAAATACCACAGACATAACTATAGGTCCATATGTACAAATAATATTATCACATGTTCACATGATGAAGTGGTATTCAAGCAAACTTTGTTCCAAAAATTGTGCCTTTCTGTACATTTGGTGTTAAAATATAGCAATGTGAAGAAAAAATATGCATTATAACAAGGTTTTGACTCTGAAAAGTTTCTCTCATTTTACACTTCCTCATTGAGGATATGTATTACTCCCTGGAGATGTTGATTGTGGTGGGGGACATCTACATCCTAAATAGTAACATTGCTAATATTCGTCTTTTAACTTTAGAATTTTAGCCACAGGGTGATGCGGATGTGACAAAACCAGATGTGAACAGACATTTCAAACATTCACCAATAATACACAGATATGAGCCCATCATTAGTTATTAAACAGTCTGCAAATTCAATTTTCAATCACAATGGGAATTTATTACTTAAATAGATTGTATTTTTCACAGTATGTGGTAACTGGCATGGCGGATGTGACATTATGCATGTGAACAGAACATTATCTTCCTTGTTTTCTTCAAAGTTTTACGCTGCAATCACTATAATAATGTCTAGCAATACTCCCAAGAATACCAATATTTGCAGAAGACAAGTCACTGCTCACAAGGTTATGCATTCTGTAAAGTTATGAAGTTACAAGTGGATGTGACAAAATCAGATGTGAACAGACACTTTCCACCTTTATCAATTAATACTTAATGATAATGCAAATAACCGAGACAGTGATATTAATCAAGCATAGCAGAGTTTAATATATACTGAGAATTCACAGCAATAATCTGTTGGTACACAGAGTAACTTTTTGTCGGAGTAAATGAATTCAAATACATGTATGGTGGATGTGACATTATAATAGTGAACAGACTTACCGGTTATAAGTTCATTTAATTTACTGAGAAGTAGATTTAAACCAGTACTTATCTTTAGCAAAATCACTAAGAATACTCATATTTCTAGAATACAAGTCACTGCTCACAAGATTTTCTATTTTAAAAAGTAGACTGCCTGAAACTCCTTGTGGCGGATGTGACAAAATCAAATGTGAACGGATATTTTACACTTTAATCAATTACTACTTGATGCAAACCTTTAGACAAGAATATTGATCAAGCAGCGGTGTTACATATGTACTGGGAATTCACAACAAATGGCATTTCTGTTGGTAGCAGTGTTAATTTCTCATAGTAAACGACATCAAACATGGTGGATGTGACATTACAATACAGTGCATCCCCCAAAAAAGTTAACAGATGGAAATAGTCTCCCCAAATAATTATTTTTGAATATTTTCAATAAATTTTAATTCTTGTAGATAGATTAGGGTCCCTCCTATACAATAACACCAAAAAATCTGACTAGTTATTACGCTTGAATGATTTAAAACCACTTTTGTGAAAGGGGGTAAAATTCAGACTTGACAAGAATTGGTGTTTGTTCAGACTGGTATAAAAAAAGTTGAAAACTGTTTGAAATTGACAGTCGGAAAATAGTCTCCCCAATGAAATATTTCAAAATATTTTCAGTAAAATTTCATACATGTGGTTTGCTTAGAATTTCTTCTACCAAATGACACTAAAATGTCTCACAATATTTTTACGCATAAGTAAGCAAAAGTCACTTCTGTGAATTGCTGCAAATTCCAATCTTTACAAAATGTCTATTGTTGTTCTAGCTGGTATGAGCCAAGCTGAGAGTCATGAAATACATTGTAAGATCAAGATTTATGTTTTTGTCACTATTTGTGAAAGAACAGACTTTGTTCAATGCATTTCCTGATATATCCCATCAATACTTTATGGTTAAGTGAGCAAGTCAGATGAAATTAAAAAACTCACCAAAAGCAACATTTTGAAACACTCAGCAAAATAGTAAATTGCTCACTCAAGCATAACATGTTGATGGATGTGTAATGATATAACAGAGAACATAGCCTGTTATTTCATAAATTGTCATTTATTGATCCGAATATGGAAATTTTAAGCCTTTAAATGTAAAGTCTCAGCTCAGCTGATACCAGCCAGAGCCAATATCAATACTTGTCAAGACTGGATTTTGCACCCTTTCACAAAATTGGCTTTTGCTCTCTCAGACGTAAAGTATTATGGGATATTTTTGTGTCATTTGATAGAAGAGACCATAGGTATCCACAGGTATGAAAATTTCTTAAACATATTTTGAAACATTTATTGTGGGAGAATTTTCCAACTTAACTTTTTTCTTGGACACACTGTAGTAAACAGACTCGCTAGTTCAGTGTTTCTTTTACTCATACATGTAATTAATTATAAACCAGTAGTAATATGTTCAGCAAAATCCTTCAGAATACTCATAATTCGCAGATCGCACAGGTCACTGCCCATAAGTTCTGAATTCTTCAAATTTTAGTATGAATTACTGAAATCCTTCTGGCAGGTGTTTAAAAATGACATGTGAATGCAAATGTCAACTTTCAACAATCGCAAAGTTAAACAATTCAAACATTTAATATTTTATCAAGAAGCAAATTAATTTGTAGCAATAGCACATATTCATGTACTATCCAATTTGTGTATGAAATGTGAATAAAAGAACACTAATTTGTTTTTCCAGATGCTTTACACAAACTGGTATGTGGTAAAAGCACCATAAAGTACAACAGTACTTGTACATGTATGTACATGTATACATTTATACCTGAATGCTTTAATGAGTGTATTGCCCAATATGTGTGTGTAATAGATATTTCCAATGTTAATCATACAAATGCTGCTTAGCTAGAAATTGCACTTACATGTACAACCATGCAACTATGCATTCTGAATTTACTGCACTGGTACAGTATACATGTACATGTAGGTACAAAAAGCTCTTACATGAAACCTTTCACTCACCCATCACTTTCCTGGATTCTACTATAAAGTTAGAGGTAAAGGCAGAATGTTTCATTTATTTGCTCCATAATTTTCTAAGTCACACAGTGATAATGTTCATTACAGTTTGTTTAAATGTATTCCTGTTATCTGGTTTGCTTATTTTCTTTCATTGATAGTGATTAAAAGTACTTATGAATACATATTTATTTCAAAAAGACAATTGTGCTTTCCAGCGTGACGTCACTTTCTTAACTACGACCCTAGTAACACCTCAGTGGGTGGAAACAAGGCTCGTTTGAGCGTCTCAATTAGTTGACTTCGTCTTCGGTCCCACACGTAGAATTTGCATGCAATAAATCCATTGCATTTTATTTGTATGCACATAGGACTCTCGCACAACGAACATCATCGGAAATTCACTCCTGGCAGGATAACCTTATACTGGTCGGAGTGGTTGATGACGTATTCAGGGAATTAAAAAATATATAAAAAAAAGCTTTCACAAAACTTAGTAAGTGGGACTGTAAAAAGTCCCATACCGTGATAATATGGAGTAGTGAACTGCATGAGCGAGTTATTGTTTTTGGTTCCCATAGCACATTTTCTGTCTTTGAAATCTATATTGCTCTATTGGAAAATATATGTACATATGATAATGAAGCTAAATATCAGCAGGATATGTATCTATTATGAAATGATCCGAACAAATGAGCCGAACGTATTACATGTACGTCGGTTCCCAGCGTTTGTTGTCTGGATTTTTCTTGCAGATTTCGATCGCGTTTACCCATTTTCCCCATCTTCACGCTATTTAACGCGAAAAGGAAAAATACAAAATGAAAGAATATCCCTGCACCATATTGTGGTTGTGACAACCTATGGCACAGCAAATTTTCGGCATTTTGAGGAAGAAAAGAAAAAAAACATTTTTATAGAGTCAAAGTGTGTGCAAAGTCAAATGTGTTGCTATGCATTGCCAAGCTATTGTTTTCACCCAGCGGCTGCAATGACGACGAAAGATCCCAGATGCCCGGAAAGGAGAATTCCAAAGTTTTTTTTTAAATTAGTTGGCACTTTTTCTTTGGGGGACCTAGTGTAGCAAATGGAGAATACACAATGTGTCTGTTCACATGGAAAAATGTCACATCCACCACACATTTCAACAGCATAGTATTCAAAGCATCTTATAAGAGAGAGGTGAAATGGTAGTATGTTAAATATAATAATAAATTTATAGCTTTTTACATGTCATATATGTATCAAGTTAAGTAAAATTCATTGAATTTTGGCTTTATCTGATATGACGAAAAATATATTTTACACCCTTACTGTGTGAAAATATTATTATGTAAAATAAAGGGATAGGTATAGTTAAACAAACTGATTACACTCCTATTACATGGTAAAGACCAGAAATATTTAATTTAGACGCCATTAGGTGTAAAGAAAAACCGAACTGTCCCAATAATTTGGTGAAATGTACGAAATGTCTGTTCACATCTGGAAGTGTCACATCCGCCACACCACTTTAAGCATTTTCACTTTTTTGTAAATTTATAATTACGCAGCAATCTCTTTTTGTATTCTAACTGCCAGCTCAATATAGAATCTGAAATTTCCTGTGATTTAAAGTCGATCACATTTGCAAGTACTGAGATATATATCCTGATGTGATTCTGGAAAAATAGACTGGTGGATGTGACAGGTGTGAACGGACACCATGTATTGTGACATAAAAGAAAAACTTGAGTTTGAAATGCCTAATTTTCTTCATTGGATATGTAGCTCACCTTTTCTCCTAAATCTAAGTAAAAAAAATCTGAAGTCACCAAAAACATAAAAAAGTAATAGCATTCCAAAATTTTGGTGGATGTGACAAAATTGTGAACGGACATTTAATTTCATTTTTCAAATTATCGACATAGTATTAGATTAAAGTGAGGTACAGCCAAACTTTCTACAGTTATTCGACCAAACCAAAAAAGTACTCAGACAACATTTTTATGAAACATCCCTTAAATATCTAATGTGCATGACCCTTATAAGTAGATGCTTAAATGTGAACGGACACTGTCACATCCACCAAGGGAATTTTGGAGTGAAAAAAATGTATAAAAAAGGAATCAAAATGTTTTAACACTAATATGATTTATTACAACCACTCATCAACCAAACATATATTGGTTCAGTTATGTGAGAGCTGAGTGTGTTTAGGAGTGGCACAGTTTTCAAAAAAGGTATGTTTGCCAGGTTGACATCAGGTAGGTCCAATTTGGGCACATCTCACCCTACTGTGCACAAATGCTTGGGAGTTAGATTTTCGTTATGCTATGGGAGGTAGACCCCATAGGGGCCTACCATATGCATATCAAATCATTTCATTAATCCGCTCATATTCTGTGTAGGAGACCCAAACCTAAAAAAAATGAAAAGTGGCGCCTAACCGTGAAACGGGCCATATACATTTCAAATTTTCACTTAAATATAGCCAAAAATGCACAGTGATGCATTATTAGTACCGTACTGTCACGACTGTGTATTGCCTGCGTTCCTACACAGTCGGCAATGGCGTGTGCCTATGAGTATGAGTAGGTTATTTCTGTCTAGAGTCACATCAGCAAGCAATGGTCATATTGACCATTAGAATCATATACATGTGTGTATACTGGGTATTGGGGATACAGATGTAATTTTGTTTGAAATTGATGTTTTTGTGGGCAAACTGATACTTAAGTATCATTCTTTAGATTTTAAGTTATCAGTTCGTTAAGATACAAAATGTAGAAAGTCATAAAAACTTACATTTACAGCCCTCTTTTTGGTACTTGTTACCCACATCTCCATACGGATCACGACTGCTCTCAATAATGTTGCGCACTAGTGAGGCCGCTCTACATGGTTACGCACCGTAGATACGTACGCAGAATGTTACGCACACAAGCTATTCTACGAAGACCTGGAAGGGCCAAACTGACGACGTAAAAAAATAAAAAATATTACGTACGTACGTAGTAATTATTACGTACGTACGTAATATTTTTTCTTTTTTTACGTCGTCAGTTTGGCCCTTTCAGGTCTTCGTAGGAGATCGACGAACCGATCGCGCCGGTACTACTACGAGCGCTGAGGGCTCCCTTCATCATAATCGTGAAAAATACAAACTGGATGCTGACGGGACAGTCTCGATAGCAGTTATCGACAAAAAGGACCCAAAATTTCAGGAAACCCTCTTCAAAGGTCACAAAACAACCTGGTAAGTTTTAATCATCTATTATTCAATATAATTCTTTGGATATAAGTAAACTGTAATATATTATATTCAATTAAATATAGCCAAAAATGCACAGTGATGCAGTTTAGGTATGGGATGTGTGTTGGCTGCGTTACTACACAGTCGGCAATGGCGTGTACCTATGAGTGGTCTCGATCACTCCCGGGTACATTTCTGTAAAATAGTTGGTATTTTCTGTCGCATGTACTAAAGGTATGGGGGAAAAAATAAGATAAATATTTTAAATACTTGCTTTCAAATTCAGCCCTTAAAAATCTCACTCCTACCTCAAATGGCCGTTAGGAAGAACTTTTGATATTTTCAGCAAAATCCAAAGTCAAAATCTTGTCCAAAACCGGAGAAATTCCCGCCGATTTGTTTCGCGATCGCGTGTTGTTTACAAACTGCCGATGTCTTAGACTAAAATCGGCCAATACAATTTTTGTCCACGAAGAAACTCGGGATCGCAAGCGCACATCGATCTTTACGATCGCGCACACAGAAAATCGGAACTTTTCCGTGTATGCCATAGGGACCGAATTTTTGAGGACAAAACTCTTTTGGGGAGATGTCAGCGCCCGCGGCGACCAGGAAATGTACACAATGACTCCGATAGCTCGTTTCGCGAGAATCAACAGTAAATTACGGATTTGATTTTTGAAAATATCTTTTCCAACATTGGTGAGTTGAATTTATTGTATTTCTTGGATATTTTGGGGTCGGTTTTTTGAAAATTAAATGCCGATTTTGAGTGAATATTGGTGACTTTTGTGCAGTGGTGTTTTAAAAAGATGAGGTGTATGACTGCCTACATTATACACACGAAGTATAGGAATGTAGCTATGAGTGGTCTCGATAGCAGTTATCGACAAAAAGGACCCAAAATTTCAGGAAACCCTCTTCAAAGGTCACAAAACAACCTGGTAAGTTTTAATCATCTATTATTCAATATAATTCTTTGGATATAAGTAAACTGTAATATATTATATTCAATTAAATATAGCCAAAAATGCACAGTGATGCAGTTTAGGTATGGGATGTGTGTTGGCTGCGTTACTACACAGTCGGCAATGGCGTGTACCTATGAGTGTCTAGGCCTAGAGTAGACTGCTGCATGCATCTGTTGGTCCATTTACATTTAAACCAACATGTCACACCAGCAAGGAAAATTATCAGGCTTCGTATTAAGTAGCGTTAGCTTTTACATCGGATCTTCCAGGCAAATCATGACGCGGAAACTCTGCTGAATCAATAATGACAATGTGTCGGTTTGTAATCTAGACAACATAAATACTGGTAGATGGGACTGAACTAAAATTTCATTAATCATTGCACTTCTAATTTACACATAAAGAATAAGGAAATTAATGTCATTATACCTCTTCATCGCTGCTGCTTTCTTCAGAGTCAATAGAAACATTGTCATCATCTCCAATCGTGCCAATTAGACCAAATGGCAGTTCCATTATTTTTGTGTAGATCGGTCGTCCGTATACTGTTCTGATGCCGATGATGGTCGTGATTTGATTGTGATATGATAGTACACGTCCACGTGGTTAACGTTGACGGGTGTGTGTTTGTGAATGTGTACATGTATAATAAAAAGATCTCTGACTCTGTGGTACACATAGCATAGAGATTTATAGGATCTCTATAAGGAGTATGGGGTTATATAACTCCATGATACGCCGACCCCTTAAAAGGTACTTAAACCATCTGTCATAATCGGCCATGTCATTCACAGAAGGCTTCCTTCTGACAAAATTTGGTCCATGGGCCCAAAATATGCCCCAATTTTTAGGGGTCGTCTGACAACCCTTCCCGATGCATGGTTTTGTCAGTTTCGGGTGTTTTGGTAATGTATTATAGTCATACACCAAACTTAGTGCTTATATTCCTTCTGACATGACAAAGTTTGACGCATAATGTTAGATGGGTTGAAATCGACCCGCTTGGGGTCCTTTTTTTTGGGGGGGGGGGGGGGGGGGGGGGGGGGCTCTGGGGCCAATCCCGGCGGCTTCGTTTGAGCTGACAATCTTGTTATGAATGACATGGATGATCCAAGTAACTTTAAGGGGTCAAATCTCATATATAATATGGGGTGACTATTTCGGGACAGACTCCAGGGCTATATTAGGCCTATAGCTACCGTTCGTTGTATGATATACACCGCCTATGATCAGAGAAACGAAAATAATAATATCCTCCCTGCAGTACTATACCATTTTCATTTTGTTTGATTGAATTCGATTCCATTCAGACCCATAACATAAGAAGAGTTTACTTCCAAACATAATGATAATGTATTGATTAGAAAGCCGGGTTAACATGTTGATATCATCAATTATTTCCATCAAGTTTTTTGTGTGTAGGTGCCCCTTTTTGGCGATGCCCCCTCCCCCCCCCCCCCCTTTCGAAAAACGGCGCCCCTGACCGATTTCCTTAGTGTGCTGAATTACCTAAGTAACAATTCAATAACGAGTCGATTCATAAAAACATGGAATCACGTGTCATGATCGATTTCCAGCTAGTTCTAAGATTTTCTGTTTTGGGGACTTTGAACTGTCAAAGTGTCGCAACCGTCGATACCGCAACCATCGGAAGAGTAGCCTATTTTGTTTACCATCGAGGCTATGAAAACAGGTAGGTAAGACAGTACAAAAACAAGTCTTACTCGGTTTGTTAAATGAAAATTAACTAGGCCATTGATTAGGGGGAGGGTGGGAAGGGTCACGTTCTTTTCCCTCCCTTTTTATTTCGCCCTTCCTTCTTTTTTTTTCGCCATCTGATAGATGCACTATTTGCATGATCATATTCTATATAGAAAATAAATGCGGGGAAAAAACACACTTGCTTGTATAGCGTTCAAAAAATGTCGATATATATTGTGTAAGGTCCCCTTTATATTATATGTTCGTATGTTCGTATTCACTTTATAGTTTAAGGAAGTTTGAACACCTGGCCTCGGGATTTGGTACGGTAAGAGCAGTTTGTTTCTCTTTTCTTTAATTCAGGTAGCTTCTCTTTTTTGTTGACACATACAGCAAACAAATGAATAAACATCCATGAAGAACACTCGAACGTTGAAATATTTTTTTTTTCCTAAAACACTTTTGTATTGCATTTTACACATGAGTTAAAGGGATACGCCACCGGGCGGCCGTGGGGAAAGTCAGAATTGCGTAAGCCCCATTCACTCGTACACAAAGTTTATGCGTCGAACGCGTCCGTTGGACTAAGTGGGATTACATTCCGACTGCACGAAGCCGACCGAATCTCGCACGGTACGAGAGCTCGAGCTCAGGCGGAGCGTGCATGTTTGTGCGGCGACCAGTCTATCCCTATGGTCTATCCCTATGGTCTATCCGAGGTTTGCGCCCCGCGGGGCAACGGCATGATTAGGTAACGATCACGGTGCCATCTCGCGGCATTAAAACGTCCACAATCTGCGGTTGAGTATCCCTTTAACAAGTGGGTGGCTTGGAGGCCCCAATGCCCATGAACCCCTAGAGCCTTTACGCGGACAACGGAAATACGACGTCTGGACTCTAAATGAGGATACAACACAAACAAGCACGTGTATTCCTTTTGATCTGACATGACCTTTACCATGCATGTTTGCTCATCTCAAAACACGCCCCCAATTCGGATTCTCACAAATGCATGTAAATGATAATTAAGTCAAATATTCTAGCCCAACTGTATGCAGTCAACCACTGGTAGAAGTTCAGTTCTTAAACCAGTGCCGATAAGAAACCCCTCAATATGTCGAAGGTGCAGGAGTATGATTATATAGTTGTTGGTTGTGGAGGAGTAGGAAGTGCGGCAGTATACTGGTTGGCCAAGAGTGCGGGAAAACGTGAGTATGATTTTAGACAAATGAGAATTACATTGTCCACTTTAGCAGATGGACAATGGGTGTGTTTACATAATCCTGACAATTATCATTTGACTACTTTTGAGAAAGCAATACAATTTTCACAATTTAATTATTTATCATTGAAATGATCATTTGACACCAAATTGCACCCCAAGAAACTTACAATGATCAATATCGTACTAGTATATGTATGTAAATTTAAATGAAAGACACATTTTGAAGTTATTAAAGTTGTAATGCCGAGAAATGTGTTTTCTCTACATCCAGAGGATTTTGGGCAGCAAAGCTTGGTTTAGGGGCACTTCGGTGTTTTTGAGGGGCGTGTTACACCCTCTTCCCGATGGAAATTTTTGTCAGTTTTCATATTTTTGTAATGCACACCTATACCTCTTCCTTCTGACAAAATTTGGTCCATGGGACTTAAGGGGAAAATTTGCCCAAATTTTTAGGGGCGGTCTGACAACCCATCCCGATGGAAAATTTGTCAGCATTTGTGTTTTGGTAATGTATAGTCATACACCTTCCTTCTGACAAAGTTTGGCGCATATGTTATATGGGTTTAAATCGACCCGACTTTGAGGCCCTTTGTGGGGCTGCGTTGGGGGCCAGACCCGGCGGCTTCGTTCGAGCTGACAAGCTTTTTGTGAATGACATGGATGGTCTAAGTAACTTTAAGGGGTCATATCTCATATGTAAAATGGGGTGACTATTTCGGGACAGGCTTCCAGACTATAATTCCAAAGTCCAAACATCACATACAGTGCGTACCAGAAAAAAAAGGAAACCGGGACAGTCAGTTATTTTTCCGGTGCAAGTAAACAATACATGAAATATTATATACATCACAGGCCCGTAGCCAGGATTTCTAAAGGGGTGGGTCGTTTTTGGCAAAAGTGGACCTTTTTGTCATAATCAATACGACCCCCCCCCCCCCCCCCTGGCTACGGGCCTGCATCATTATAAGTTGTTCTTCTTTCACTATTCCACTATTCTACAATACAATGGACAGTGATCCCCCACCAGCTCAGCACACACTCATGATAGAATTGCATGCTTTCATGCAATGCCTCCTTCATTGCCTTGTTTTCCTGCTGATGCTACAGCATGTCTGACATATAGCAACTCCTATATGTTGTTATTGTATGTTGTATTGTAACAGGTGTCAGCTTTGAAAAAGTTAAATACCAATTTCACTTGCAAAATCGCTATTAGCTCACTGATGACTGACAAATAAATGATGTCACAGGGGGCAAATGGTATGGGGGATTTTTTTAAAGTGGGGGGGGGGGGGGGGAGGGGGGGGCTTAGCAGGTTGTAGAAAATTATTTCAAAAATATTTAAAAATCTATGAAATATATTTAGAAGTTTAAATATCAAAATAGGAGATGTATATAGGACTGCACACCAACAGGTATCCACTTGCATTTTGATGGACTGGGCCCTTTAAGCTACACATGCCACATTTTATACCCACTTCGTAAACATGCCAAATTTTGTATGAATAAATTCACTCCGGACTATCTGAGTACGGAATTGTCGTATGCACTTTGGTTTAAAATCAGCAGTTCTGTATCAGTTACTTTATGATCAAATTCTGTGATTTCTAAGAAGCCAAAGGTGATAATGTAGTTTGCTCAGTATATACACCGAGTCTATCGCTCGCCCTAGTATTCTACTAATGACAAATCAAATGAGGTCACTGTGACATTCCATTCACGCTAAATCATTGTTATTCCTACAAATTAAATCCACCTTGAAAGGTTTGCATGTATTAGTTGTCTGTAATGTTGTTAAAGGAACTTTATTTTCGAAGCATGCACAAGCGAATTGTCATTTCTTTCATGCAATATCTGCATAAACTACTGGTTATCCTGATTTTTTTTCTTCTACGTCTAGGAGTCCTTGGTCTTGAACAATTCAAACTGGGCCATGACAATGGGGGATCACAGGATCATTCAAGGATTATGTGAGTTATTCATTCAATTCTGCTCAAAACGTATAATAACGTATCAAATCTGGCTTCGAAGACATCCCTTTTTTAGTGTTGTCGAGGAGGTTCATTATCAATGAATTATTATTATTATTATTATTATTATTATTATTATTATTATTATTATTATAATAACAATAATAATTATAATAATATATCACATATCGCATTATGATATGACATCTTTATTATTTGCACGGAATAAGAGTTGAGTTTTCATTTATTCCATAAGAAGAGAACGGCCATGTATTACACTTTTCTTAACTCAGAAAATTGATGTGATTATTAAAAGCTTAACCCTGCATGTGCGAATAATAAAAACTAACAAGAGAGGTGGGAGAGAAAGAGAGAGCGGAAGAGCTAAAGAGGAGTGAGAGGAGAGAGAGAGAGTTGAAGAAGAAGAAAGAGGGGGAAATAGGAAGAAGACGAGAAAAGAGAGAGAGAAGAAGAAAATGGAATTTTCCTTTAAAACAACAAACAACCTTTTATCTGTTTATGAATCATATTGTTTCTTTTAACAGTCGTCTAGCTTACAATGCATGTGAGTACATCCCCCTAGCACGAGGCACCTATGAAGCATGGGGAGAAGCCGAGAGAGAGTCTGGTGTCCAGCTAGTCTACAAGACAGGTGGATTGGACATCGCCAAAAAGGGCACTCCAGGTCATCCGGTGCTGGAAAAGTTTGCCAAATCTATGAAGGAACAAAATGTCGAGTGAGTAAGATAACCACGAATTAAAGTCTGTAAAAAATATATTACATTTTTTTATTTGAGCATGATAAAGTTATGACATAGCGCTTCCAAATTGATTAGGAAATTGTTACCCGAGCTCAAGCTCCGGCAGCCGTTTTCAGCGCATTTCGAGGCATTTCGAGGAACAAATCTTGCTAGGAATCCTGTTTACATCTTGGTCGAGGGAAAAGATAAAATCTGGATAAAATACCTTTGTATCGGGGCACATACGCACTGGCCCCGAGATTTGAACCCTGAACATTTTGACTGACAATCGAGTGAATGAACCACTTATATGAAAGGGGCCTTACCGTTGCATAGCGCAGACAAAAATAATTTTGGAGTAGACCTATTTATACAGAAAGCTTGGGGTCACAAGGGGTACAGTGAAATGTAAAGGGAAATAACTCCATTGTGAAGGAGGAAGATCGGTACACATTAAATCTTTTTGGGACACGGATTGTGATTGTTCTAAACCGAGATCAATGTCCAAGAGTAATAAACGTGAGCCATGCAAGATAAAACCATGTGATCTTATTGACTTGTACTACATGGCCTCCACTGGTGTAGCCGGTGGAGGCTACACCAGTTTTTTTTTCCGCTAAAAAAGAAGGTCATCCATGGAACTTAGGCGTCGAGTCCATAGCCCTATATTGGAGGTCACCCCCCCCCCCCCCCCACCGTTCAAAAAGTCTGGCGGCGCCAGTGATGGCTTCAACACAGCGCATACCGTAATGACAGGTTGAAATTATTTATCATTCTCATCTTGCTTACTAAGCACTTTTAATTAATAGGTCATGAATACAAGAGTATATCTATATCGTCGGATGTGATAGTCATGTAAGCCTATATTGTCAGTGGCAGTAATGGGCTTTCTGCGGGGGGGGGGGGGGGCGGGGGCAATTTGAAGCTGCCTTTATACCGTATAATCCTAGTATATAACTTGTAACGTACAAGAGCTGACAAAGGTATGTCGGAACATAAACATTCTCACATAATAGGCATGAAATCAACACAACAGGCATTGAATATAGTTCCTGTTTTATATATTTTATAATTTCCTGATTAAAGTCAATACTTAAAATTATTTTGTTCAATGGTTAATAAACGCAAGCTTCTCTGTTGTTGTCTCTTCTCTTGGTAAGCTAGCAATTGCATGTTTATTACAATACGGTCCTAATTAATGCAACATAACATTATCCTACAGGTACAGTTTTCCAGTAATAACGATAATTGTGTATAGAATTATCATAATAACGTTATCGCCATCGCTTTTATTATTTTTTATTTGCAATTCCCCTCACTCTCATTTCCCATTAATTATTACTTTATATGATATCTATTTCATGACTAATAAGTGCAATCTTGTTTCGTCCATTCTCACTCGTTCACATGGTAACAAAGCTTTGAGAGATTTGAAGGCGAGAGCGTTAAAAAGAAGTTCCCCCAGTTCGCAGCCACCCCTCAGTGGACCACTCTCTACCAGAAAGAGTCTGGGCTAGTTGATGCTGCTATGGGCAACGCAGTTCACATCCAGCTTGCCCGAATGCATGGGGCAACTGTCATTGATGATGCACCTGTCCTGAAGATTGTAAAGCAAGGCAATCTGACAAAGGTATTTTTATTTGTTTCCGTTTTTTTTCTGAAACCAAACCGAACCTTACTCGTACGGTCACAGCCTACTTTTTCAATACCGTGTGTCAAATAATTAAATGCCTTATGCATGTATATAACACTGTCGTTGAAAGGCATACGAGACTGGTTATTAAAGGAGAATTACGCTAAAAAATAAAGACGATAGTGTTCAAAGGTGTTATTTATTCCTACTTGTTAGACTATATGGCTTCTCGTCAAAATATACGAGATCGATACGAATCAAATTTTTCTGAGCAAAATTTACCATCTGCTAGCAATATGTATCGTCTGCTTGCAGCACATGGGGGCTACCATTTTGTTTATGTGTACAAGAAGATTTTCTTAATCCAAATGCTCAATTGCCTTTTTCAAAATTAAAAACCCATTTAAGAGATTAAAAATATAGAATAGATATGTCAATTTATTTTTAAACTGAAGATTTCCTTATATATTTCTGTTGAAAATCGATAATCGCTTAATAGAAATCTATTTTCTCGGCACTGGACGTATGGGACGGAGCAAATTAATTTCAAATTTTATGGATGCTTCTTCCCTGAGCATCTATAGCGGCAAACTATGCATTCACCTGCTTTCGGATAATGGACTTGAAAAGTCAGAATGCAAGCTGCATATATTATGCTCTGCTCTGTTTGGCAAACCCAAGAAAATAGATTCTTAATAAGCAAAACTAGACAATTTAAAAGTATCATTATAAAGATTTAATTTTTATAATACATGTAAACACCCACTTTATATTTTCCGTCACATATGGGATTTTAGGTAATGAAGAAAATCAATTTAGGATTTGGATTCAAAATATCTTCCTGACTGAAACATTTCTCAATGGTTCATGTACAACTCCAAATTAGCAAGAAAATGGCAGCCCCCATGTAAAGGAGTAGGAGACGATACCGGGTGTTGGAATATCTTTATTTATACCCTTTTC
Organism: Heliocidaris erythrogramma; assembly: GCA_025617745.1. NCBI lineage: Eukaryota > Metazoa > Echinodermata > Echinoidea > Camarodonta > Echinometridae > Heliocidaris > Heliocidaris erythrogramma. Next base: position 29,363,637 of record CM046866.1, read on the forward strand.
TGATATCTTATTAGAAAATGATTTAGGCCAATAAGTAGGAATATATTACACCTTCCAATATAAGTAAATTTGTAATCAGGGCTTAATTCTCCTTTAAGGTTTCCCAGATTTTCCGTCTCCTAAACCATAAGAGAAGGGTTTCATGATTCACGAGAGCAAATTATTGTTCGGTCTTGTTTGCTATTGATCTAGCGGCCATTTGAAAACTAGGCAGTAGCTGGTATTTCATAACTTTTACCCATCTCACTATGCCGTCATGTACGAGACCGTTGCACTATCATAATAGAACACAGTTCCTAAGGGACGACATCTGATATTACTGAAATTCCATTTTTTTTTAAAGCTTTGAAGGATTTTTTTCAACAAAGGACTTTGTCTCTAAACACACTAAGCTTTCAAACGGTATTGCTTTAACCACGGAGTTCTATTGTTGTTTTGAAAATGATGTCCCTGTAGAGAGACGAGGTAGATGAATTTATTGTTCGCTATTCCCAATCAGTTCTGAAAAGCATTTTTAGTGACTTCCAGAGAGGCCTAAGTATAATTTTGTTTCTAAACTCAGGTTTGCACAAGTAAAGGCGAATTCCTGTGTAGGAAGGTGATAGTGACTGCTGGGGCATGGATGAATGATGTTCTCTCTTCCATTGGAGTTAAAATACCACTTACTGTCACACAGGAACAGGTCACTTACTTTGGTACTCCTCATATGAAAGAGTTCACAAAAGATAGGTTGGTATAAATATGGTTTACAAGAATTGATAGATAGATGGATAGATGAATTGGATGAATAATGCAGATGCATGAGGTTTTCTCTTCCGTTGGAGTTAAAATACCACATCCTGTCACACATGATCAGGGGGGGGGGGGGTTCATGAAGCTGTTCGTAAAGTTATGAATGACTTGAACGACTGGAACATGTTCTTGGGTGCTATACTAATCATATTCTCAATCATTTAGCACAATAACTGATCACCAATCGTGCGTAAAGTTGTGCGTAACTTGTGAACAGCTTTATTAAACACCCCCCTGATCAGTTCTTGTGCTAAATGATTGAGAATCTGATTAGTATAGCACTCAAGAACATGTTCCAGTTGTTTGTAAAGTCATTCGTAACTTTACGAACAGCTTTATGAAACACCCCAGGTCACTTACTTTGGTACTCCATTATGGAAGAGTTCACAAAAGATAAGCTGGTATATGGTTTACAGGGATGGGTAGATAGATGGATATATAGAAAGATAGATGGAAATATAAATAGATAGATAACGATTAACGAGTCACCTGTATTTACGAGTCATTACGTTAGATACATACACAGACACAGAGTTTCGCTAAACCGTCGCCATTAATTGGCTCTTAGCGTGTACGATTAGCAGCAACGACAGAAGACTATTCATATAGATCGGTTTTACTTACCTACGGCCACCAGGATTGGCAATCTATACTTGTCATATGACATCATTTTGACCAATCGTGTTACAAGATTATTGGTACGTGGAATATAATGCCAAATATAAATATAAATATAAATAAGGTTTAGAAAATGAACTATGGCTTCGTTTTGTTTACACCCAGGTGCCCAATATTCATCCTCCATACGGGAAGAAAGGCGGAGCCCTACTTCCTCCCCCTCCATGGCAACACAGGCTTCAAGATCGGCCTAGACGTCGGGGGTCCCGTAGTCACTGCCCACACCAGGAACTTTGTACCTGATGAGAAACGACAGGAGATAGAGAGGAACTATGTTGCCGAACTATGTCCGAGGGTAATAGTTTTTACTATTCTTGTTTATTTTTGTATCGTGATGTCTATCCCCGATCAACAACCCACACAGGACATGTAATTATTTTTTAATCTCCTAGGACAACAAGGCCTATTCCGTAGGACAATTACCCCCGGACAACGAACCCCCTTCGGAATGCTACTCTAGTTTATTATCATTGATATTTTTTCCTGTGTGGGGTAATTGTGTAGGGTTAATTATCCATTGGGTAGGTGTTCTAGTGGTACTCTAGTGGATAGGCCGGTGTCCTAGAATAAGAAAATGAAAGTATAAGCGAATCAACTTGTTCTTACTTTTGCTGTTTTGATCCTTTGAAATTTTACGACGCTTTCTAAAAGTGATTTTCCTACTATCACCTAAAGGTATAACCCTAATAAATCCATGTTGCTGGAGTTTCAGTTGTCAGGGACAGTCCTCGACATAAAAATCCATCCGGTTAGAGGAGTTTTATCACATAATTTATTTTGCCTTTTGAAGGTTCCCCTGCATGCGGCGGAGACAGAATGAGTCTCAGCGAAGCATAACCCCGAACAAAATAGAACAATTTCCTTTTTTCGTTCTAGGGCAGTCCTAGATAGATTCCTCATTTTGATACTTAGGCTATTCTGGTATCAAATTTCAGGCTGTGGGACCCATCCTGTACACCAAGACGTGTCTGTACACAATGACCCCAGACAGAAACTTTGTGATTGACACCTGTAAGAAGACGGGTCATCCTAATGTCATATTCTGCTGTGGAGCTGGTCATGCTTTCAAGTAAGTATGGTCTACAGTCGAATTTATAGGGAAGGACACAACCGGGCGGTGCCCCCCCTCGAAACCAAATTGGCGTACAAGAAGTACACACACACAAAAAAAAACAAATCTGCCCCTTAATCATGTATTTTTTTTGGGGGGGGGGATTGAATTTGGAAATTGTAAGTGCGAAGTATATAGTCCCCATTTACATTAAAACAATTATGATTCCTATATACTGATAACTCAATTACAATATAATGTAGACCTGGAGCTGACAAACCGCAGCCACATTTTAGACCATTAGTAAGTACTATAGATCGAAGCACACAAAGGTCATTAGTATTTGGGGTCATGGTGATATTCCTGCTGATATGGGAAGCCTTTTTGCCATACAAAGCCTTTGTTTTTAATTAAATGTAAGAAACCAGAGATTTGCTTTTGCCAATACTCTGTACGCAAAGCAATCGCTAACGGTGTCCGCTCGCTATTCACAAGGACCGCTATTCATAGCAAACCGCGTTATGAATAGCGGTCCTTATGAATAGTGGTCCATATGAATGGAGGTCCTTTTGAATAATAGCGAGGTAATTTGTCTATGGTGTGCTCGCTATTTAGAAGGACCGCTATTCATACAAAACCACTATTCATTTAGTCACGCGTTATGGATAGCGGTCCTTATGACTAGCGCGGTTACCCATAGCTAACATACCTGGGCATTTTCTTTTTGCTGGCATTTGCTCATTTGGATTATGTGAAGAAGCAAGTAAAAGCCTGAAGAAGAAGTAATTGCTAATCATGATATTCGGCAAAATAAAAATAGACATGATAATAATAGGCATTTACATTGTTCCGTCTAGCATTTCTATTCCGAGACGCAGAAGGAAAAATAGAGATGAAACGATAGTCATATCTATTTCTCTATAAATTCGTGTGTGAATTTGCGAACTTAATTCCTTTGCTTAACCCTCCAGATTTGCAGCTGTGCTTGGTAGGATTCTTAGTCAGCTGGCCATAGATGGGAGGACGACCTTTGACATCTCCTGTTTCAACATGGACAGACCCGCCATCAATGATCCCAATTTCCCCGTTTCCTTCCAGCTTGGTGTGGACGTCGAAGCTAACACCAGGTCAAAGCTCTGAGCAAGTCCACACGGGCTCTTGGAATTCCATAATATTCTAGATGCTTCACTATACAAGGGTTTTAAAGACTGATTATAACAGAGGCTTCAACACTCAATTATAAAAGAGATGTTTTCAGGAAAATTAAAATATAATGTACCCCAAAATGTTAAAGGCCTCATATGATATTAAAGGCCAAGTCCACCCTAACAAAAAGTTGATTTGAATAAATAGAGAAAAATCCAACAAGCATAACACTGAAAATTTCATCAAAATAGGATGTAAAATAAGAAAGTTATGGTATTTTAAAGTTTCGCTTAATTTCGCAAAACAATTATATGCACACCCTGCTCAGTATGGAAATGAGGGAACCAGTGACGTCACCCCCTCACTATTTCTTTTGTATTTTATTACATGAAATACGAAATATTTTAATTTTTCCTTGTTATAATGTGAAACAAGGTTTGATTCCTCGCTGAACATGTGTAATTGCCATTGTTGTAACCTATACACAATTCAATGAGAGCTTCCTAATTGTGAAATCTGCAGAAATTAAAATATTCTATATTTCACATAATAAAATACAAAAGAAATAGTGAGTGGGTGACGTCACTGGTTCCCTCATTTGCATACTGAGCAGGATGTACATATAACTGTTTTGCGAAATTAAGCGAAACTTTAAAATACCATAACTTTCTTATTTTACATCCTATTTTGATGAAATTTTCACTGTTATGCTTGTTGGATTTTTCTCTATTTATTCAAATCAACTTTTTGTTAGGGTGGACTTGGCCTTTAAACAACAGTAGTATTTCTCTATAGTAAGTTAAAGAGAGAAATTTATTTTATCATTGCTTAAGATTGCATACTTCATTGGCATATTCTCAGTACAGGAGAGTATAAAATAGGGGCGTCGTGTGATATTCCGTTAAAATTCTGTTTGTTAATGATTACGGTCAATCGTTACACCTTTCATGCAAATGAGATTGAACGCTCTCGGGTCACTTGCCACGCAGCTATAAGGCGTCATTCTTAAAAAGAGCCACTATACGCGAGCATTGCAAGAAAGCCCACCATACGGCATTCTGTACTTTTCACAACTGCATAAGGTCTATTGATTCTACTCCCCTATGCGTTATGTTATAAAGATGTACATTAAAGACGTAATGTCATTTACTGCGCTTATTCTTATACGCGTCAAAGCACGTGGACCATAACCAACTACCTAAGTCCTATGGAGTATTTCAGCGAAATGGCGCCAAAGAAAAGGCGCCACTGGTATGCGGGTATGTACCGCCTACCGCATGGAATAACGTTTTACTTTTCATATTATATACTGTAAATGTACATGGGACCTAAATTTTCATAAGACGGGGAGATTAATGTTCTCTCGTTGGGAACAGGGTCAAGCATGTTGCATATTTTCGTCTTCCCGACATTGCAGGCATTATTATGCATGGCCACATTTAAATCCATGATTCATAACCCATACGTTGAATATGCAGCTTATGTGTAAAATTCAAAATACATTATAATTATTTACTTATGAAAGAAATGTTGAATGAATTCCAAGAACTTCAATGTGCCAAAAAATGCGATTTCATTGATTGTATATACACGAGTCATTCGGTAACCTGTACAAAATGCTCATATTATTACTGATGAAAATGTTGGCAGTTGCAATTAGTATTATTCTGTCTTGTATAGAATAGAGAAGAAAATATTGAGACTCAGCACCAAAAAGTTTTAAGGAATAAAGTTCAATATCATGACAATGCGTGTTTTACAAACAATGTGTCATTTGTATTAGTGGACATGTCCACAACAGATAAGCGTTAAAACAACACTAGTATAGAATTAAACTGATTTAATTCCAAATTTGTTGTGTTGTCATGATGGAATAAGATCAGTTTATATCGACAATGGTGTTGTTCAGAAACTCATCTTGTGCAGTGCAGTCATAAGATACCAAGAGGATGTTAAATTTACAGCTAGTTTTTGCAGTGTTCGCAGTATAAAATAAGAGTCGTAGGATTTAGCATTGGGTTTCCCCTACAGATATTGCCAAGTCATTTACATTGACATTTTCCGCATATAACCAGAGATGTTCATTGACTCAGAAAAAAATGACCTCATTTTTGTCATAAATAAAAAAAGAGAAATATGTCATGCACAGTTAATTTTTTGACCGCGTAAAAACTACTCATGGAAACAAGAAGACACAACACAATGTTTTAGTCAAAATCTTACTCTCTGATAATCCACTAAACAGATATATATATATATATATATAGATACATATATATATATATATATATATATATATATATCCAACGATGGAAATACCCACATGAGAGTCTACCCGGGGTAAGGCCCCCCCCCCCTCCCCCCCCCCCCCCCCCCCCGTAGACCAAGCCCGGGTCGACAAGGGAACTTGTACATTTTACATATGTACATGTATATTAGTAACATTATTGTACATACGTCCAGAAACATTTGGTACCAAACATTGTATAAGCTGCAGCCTCATTGCCTTCTTTGCATCCATACATTCTTTGCTGTGGCTTTGATTCATATAAAGCAGTCTTTAATGCCCCATTTACATTTGGTCTACGATCATCGTAGGGTGACCGTAAACTGATCGTATCCCTCTAATCGCACGATCTCCCTGGGGTGGCATAGGACGATCGTACGATTTTCGGATTCACGGTCTCCGTAGCCTGTACGATTTTGTTTAGCGCGGAGTTATACAAATTTTTCAAAATCGTAGGATCGTAGCCCTTAAAAACATTGTAGGTGGCATCGTACGATCAGCGCAGGGTCATTGTGCGGAGGCCTTGCGCTGATCATGCAAAGAGCATATGACTTTTTTTCAACAGGGGAGCAAAAAAGCATCGTAAAGAAATCGTAAGATCGTAAGGTATCCGCACGATCATCGCACAGCCTCTGTACGGAAATCGCACGATCTCTGTACGATTTCCGTGAATATGTTACTGTAACCGCGCAGAAATCGCACGATCTCCCTACGACCTCCGTACAATCTCTGTACGATCATCGCACAGCCTCTGTACGGAAATCGCACGAGCTCTGTACAATTTCCGTGAATGTTATTGTAACCGTGCAGAAATCGCACGATCTCCCTACGACCTCCGTACAATCTCTGTACGATCTCCGTACAGCCTCTGTATGGCTTTGTCTTTGGCCCCTCTACGATGCCCAGTACATGAAATCGCACGATGACCGTAAATAATGTAAACATAAAAATCGTAGCCCGTAGCCACCTACGATGTCCCCCAAATCGCAAGGAAAATCGTAACCTAATCCATCGTACGATGACCGTAGCAAATGTAAACTAGGCATAAAACATAATAATTGAGCTGCTTCAAAGGTCTAATTCAGTGTTTACTTAAAGGCATTCAGTAACTTTGTGGAAGCTTGATTTAATAAATTGTTGAATTTTGATATCTGTCTTGTATAATGATGTTCAGAAGGATAAATAAATAGCCAGGCGTAGAAAGGTTTTCAAATATATAATGCTATTATTAAGATATCTATGACTGAATACTCATATTTACGAAAGCGTATGGCCATACGCTTTAGTCTAACACTGAGTCAATGGGGAAAATGAGTCTGGCATTTCCGGTCATTTGCATATGTTTACTTTTGTGAAGCACATGGTGATTTTGAAGTGCTTTTTTCCGCATGGGCTTCATTTTTACACCATATTACATACACTGATAGCATGTAAGGCCAGACGGCTCAGATTTTATCAAGCCTCCACAAAGTTACTGAATGCATTTAATATTTAGGGCTCATCCTAGGGAGGAATTATGGTCATTAGAACAGCCGTAAAGTTTTCCGTGTATATAGCCTTATTCAAAGGCATATGTCATTGATGAAAATGGTTTCTATGGCATGCAGTGCAGTGTGGGCATAGCCACTCTGGAGTCTGGAACAGCGCGAGTTTTATGCTCAGAAACACGTGGCAGAACGTAGTCTTTCATATATCCTGCCGAGATATTTCTCGCTAGCGCTTAGCAGATATATCTAAGTTAGCTGCATTGTTCACGTACATCGGATCCGGAGCAGTCACTTTCCAGCCGTCCCGACATCGACAACTCCTTAGCTTACAATTGGCCAAATGCCCAATAATGTACCATATGCCAGAAGCATAGCTAACTTTGGAGTGTATAAATAAGTGAAGTGAAGATGGCACACTGCAGCATGCAGTCCTCGACGTCGACATATGACGGTTTGCAGTCGGGAATTCAGGTAAAACAAACATGTAGGTCAAGATCTAGATCTATCATATTGATCTAGACAACTCTGGGTTGACAACAAACTAAAATCTCTGAGATGCTTGTGATACAGACAATATGAATTAGTATCTACCCAGGGTTGACTTAAGGGACACAAAGATAACTCTTGGTTGACAACAACCTAAAACGTCTTAGATGCCTGTCATATAGAAAGTAGGAATTGTTATCTACTCTGGGTTTACTAAATGGCTACTAAGACTAGTCTGGGTGGACAACAAACTCAAATCTCTGCGATGATTGTGATATAGTGTGGCGACCAAAAAAATTTCACCAGACCTTCAAAATTCGCTCGGTGCGGGGGGGGGGGGGGGATGGGGGTCCAGTTACCCTCCATAATTCCCTGACAAGCAAAAACAAAAAAAATTGTTGGTCTGGAGGGGGGTGGGTTCGCACCCTCCGCACCCCCTGGCGACGGCCATGTCTTAGATGCTTGTGATCCAGACAGTAGGAATTGTTATCTTCCCTGGGTTGACTAAATGTCCACAAAGACAACTCTGGGTTGTTAACAAACTAAAACGTCTAGGATGCCTGTGATGCAGAAAGTTGAAGTTGTTATCTACTCTGGGTTGTTTAGGTCGCCACAAAAGGGAGCTTACGAAACGGGACGGGAGAGCAACAAGACGGGGAGAGTTAACCACCGTGACGGTCCTCGCACTCTCCTGTCTGTTTTTCTATCAAGTTACGAAAACGAGCTTACGATTTCAGGACGGGAGCCTTTGAAGACGGGCGAAAAATCGGTGTGCGCCTGCGCCAGTTCGAGTATCTCTCCGTCCTGTTTAATTTCAGGACGGTTCTCTTGCGAAATAACTTCCGGTCTACAGAGGGGACCGGGACGGGAAGCCGTATTGTAGTTGTATAACTGACGATTAAGGGCGTGAACACTGTGCAGTGCGTTGCCGTCCACTTTTACGTAATGATTTGAAAACAAGATTCTCCCGTCCTGTTAATCTCCCGTCCCGTTTCGTAAGCTCCCTAAAGACTACTCTGGGTTGACACCAAAGAATTGGTATACCCTGGGTTGACGAACGCTTCTCATTAATCTCTTCAAGATTACTAAATGGCCAAAAAGACGACTCGGGGTTGGCAATAAACAGTAATATCTTAGATGCCTGTGATATAGACTGCTGGAATTTTTATCTACCCAGGGTGGACTAAATGGCGACAAACACTACTTTGGGTTAACAACAAACAATAATCACTTAGATGCTTGTGATACAGACAGTAAAAATTTATTTATCATGGGTTGACTAAATGGCGACAAACACTACTATGGGTTGACAACAACCTAACACGTCTATGATGCCTGTCATACAAACAGTTGACATTGTTATCTAGCGTGGGTTGACTAAATGGCCACAAAGAGAATATATGCAAGGAAAACTTTACGGCTGTTCTAATGACCATTCTTCCGTAGGGTTCTTTTCGATAAAGATGAGCCCTAAATATTAAGTAAACACTGAATGAGACGTTTGAAGCAGCTCAATTATTATGTTTTATAGACTCCTTTATATGAATCAAAGCCACAGCAAAGAATGTATGGATGCAAAGAAGGCAATGAGGCTGCAGCTTATACAATGTTTAGTACCAAATGTACAATAATGCTACTAAAATGTAAAATGTAAAATCTACGGGGGGGGGGGGGGGGGCTACCCGGGTAGTCTCTCATGTGGGTATTTCCTATATATATATATATATATATATATATATATATATATATATATATATATATATATATATATATATACTGTAGTGTGTGTGAGGATTGATGAGACATGATACAAGGACGTAGCTGAATTTCAACTTATCAGCTCAAGCTTTCGGCCTTCCCGGTCTTCTTCGGGTTCTGAAGATGATAATACAAATATATAGCATATACTCCAATATACACACATATCATTGTGTGTTTTTATATTCCATTTGATAACCAAACAAAAATCCATATGGATTACGATAAGCCTGTAACGTACGCTCTCACCATTTTCAAACTAGGGAACTGTAACCCTGTTCAAACCATTCAATGCTTACTATTACAATTGGTTTGAGATCTAAATCTCAGTCGCAATTGCAGTATGTTTGCAATAAGTTACATTCGTTTGTATACTATACTTTTTCTTATCTACGTCTCACTCAGACTGAATCCCGCCTCTCTTTCCCTCTCTTTCTCTCTCTTTCTCCTTCATCCTCCCACACTCATCTACTTGCTATCCCAGTTTCCCCTTAGAAGACATATAGGAAAGGCAATACACAAACATACTGACGTCTACCAAGGAGGTACTACGCATTCCTATAGTACTTCCTTAGGCCTACACATTGGCGAAGCTTGTATCCAGTAATTGACAGGGCACGGGCATCATGGAGGGAGGGGGGGGGGGGGGGTTTGGGGGGCACCGGTCTTACTCGATGGGTTAAATGAAAATTTACTATAGGCCATTAATTAGGGGGTGTGTGAGGAGGGGTCACACTTTTTCCCCTCCCCTTTTATTTTTTCTTCTTCTTTTTCGCCATCTGATGGGTGTACTATATTTACATGATATAGAAACAAATGAAGACAAATGTCGGAATATTGTGTAAGGTCCCCATTTATTGAATATATTTATTAGATATATATTTATATTATGTTCGTATTCACATTATAGTTTAAGGATAGTTTGAACAATTGGCCTCAGGATTTGGTAAGAGCAGATTTTTGTCAGTCTGTAGTGGTATTATTCTTTTTTTGTATGTTTGTTTCTTCTTTTTTTTAAATTAAGCTAGGTTCTCTTTTTTGTTGACACATGCAGCATGAAGAACACCCGTACGTTGAGATACTTATTTTTCCTGAAACACTTTTGTATTGCATTTTGCACATGAGTTAAAGTGACAGTAAACTGGAGCTCCTAATGGCGCCATCTATTGACAGAATTTGAAAAGTGTCCGTGCCTCTCATTTTCCCATCATGCCCCGTTCTAGTTTGTAGAAGCTTACCTAGGGAATTTTCCACATTTGCAAAGTCAAAAATAATAGTTTGAAATTTAAAATGTGCCTATTATCCACACAAGCTATTTTTCAAAATCCGAAATAAAATGCAAGTAGTTTTCAAATTATAATCTTGATTTAGCAGTCATTGTAAGATGGCGATATTTTACCAGTTAAATGCCACTTTAACGAGAGGGTGGCTTGGAGGCGCCAATGTCCAACCCCTAAAGCCTTTACGAAAATACGACGTCTGAACCCTAAATGAGGATACAACACATACAAGCACATGTATTCCTTTTGATTTAACATGACCTTTACTCAGCTCAAAAACACTCCCCCAAATCGGATGCTCATAAATGCATGTAAATGATAATTCAGTCAAATATTCTAGCCCAACTGTATGCAGTCAACCACTGGTAGTAGTTCAGTTCTTAAACCAGTGCCGATAAGAAACCCCTCAATATGTCGCAGGTGCAGGAGTATGATTATATAGTTGTTGGTTGTGGAGGAATAGGAAGTGCGGCAGTATACTGGTTGGCCAAGAGTGCGGGGAAACGTGAGTATGATTTTGGACAAATGAGAATTACATTGTTCACTTTAGATTTGATCAGACCTACAGTACAGACACAATGACAGAGTGTTACACTTAGGTCTTAGGGTTGAAAGACAAGTGCCTGGAAGATAATTGGGCGTTGTAGCGTGCTCCTGTAATCCAGCAAACAGTGGAAGTTATAAACTGATTCAGCGGACCCAGGTTCGAGACTGAGTCACGTCTTTCGGATCGTGACGTTAAAAGTCGGTCCCCAGACGTAAATAATCATATCTGATTGATTGATTGATTGATACACGTCTGTAAAATCCTAATTACACACATAATAATTCGAAAGTCCAAACGTCACATACAGTGTGTCCTAGAAAAAAGGAAACCAGGACGGTTAGTTATATTTTCCGGTGCAACGAAACAATTCATGAAATATTATATTACATCATTATAAAGTTTTTCTTCTTTCTGTTATAACATAATACAATAGAAAATGTCACGCATAGATGAGCAAGAAGAGTTTAAAAATTAAATGTCAAAATCAAGTTGCGTAGAATAAGTGGTCAATATTTGGAAAGATGTAGCAAACTTGCCTAAGAAAGGGAAGGTTCATTAGCATTTCGTTTATGTTTTTTGTTATGTTTCTTTCACCAAATACAAATCTAAACATGAGTTTTTCACTTGCATGCAGCTTACAACAGAGCAAAGAGTTTTTTCTTGTCACTGAATGGAACCGCACTGGAAGCCTGTAGCACGTTGATCAGGATTTCCATCGTCGGTTTCCTGATCGGAATCTTCCGTGAAAGTCCACAATCTGGAAGAATGTCCGAAAATAGCAGAATGAAGGCACAATCTTTGAACCTAAACAAGGGTTATTCTGAGAGACCGAGGTCAGTCCAAACGGAGGATAACACCGCGGCCATTCAGCAGGAAGTAGACACAAATCATCATGTCTCGACGAGGAGAGAGGCGGACTTGGACTGTCGAGGTCTTCCTTCCACAGGATCATCCGTCTGGCCGTTCAGTGGTACCCGTACAAGATGCGCATCCTGCACTAACTGCTGGAAGCAGACAGGCATAGGCGACTACGATACTCTCAATGGCTGCTGGATCGTGGGCCAAGGTTTCCCGAAGACCTCATCATCGGGGACGAAGCGTCTTTCTTCATGAATGGGAAAGTTAATAACCACAACGTTCGGGAGTATGCGCCAATCCGTAACCCGCCTCAGTTCCACTACGAAGTCAACATGGTCAACATCAGTCGTGAAAATGTTTCCGTCTGGGTAGGACTCTGTGGTAACGGAGCGTTGATCGGATCCTTCTTCTTCGACGGAAATCTCGACGGAGAACGCTATTTACGACTTATCAACGAAGGGATCGTTCCAGAGCTTGATCAACACTTCGTTAGCCAACCCGGTGGCAGCTTCGAAAGAATCTGGTGGGCCCAAGATGGAGCACCGCCTCATCGAAGAGTGATCATCATTGTTTGTGTCTCTTTATTAAGTGTTACAAGTTACAAATGTCATTGGAATGAAAAACAAAGGAACATCAAAGAAAAAACAGAAAATTACCGAGACTGAGAGCAAGTGAAAAGAAACGAGTAAAGAGAGTGATAAAAGGTTGAGGCGAAAACGAAATTACATGAGAAATTTGGAATGAATTTAAGATAACTGTTTTTAATGATACAAAGAATGTGATTGACTGAATAAGAAAAGGGAATGAAAGACAGGGGGAAAGAAGAGTATATAATTATGAAGATTTAACAAAAATCGAAGAAAGAATAGTAAAGAAAGCTAGAAATGGATCCGAAAGTGAAAACGTATGTGCCGTATGAAAATCAGAGGATGAGCGAAAAGGGAAATGGAAAGAAAAATAAAGAAAATGAACAAAAAGATGAAGACTTACAAAGGCAAAAAATGAACCAAAGGCAGAAATAGATAAGACAAAAGAGACAGAACAAAACGTGAATAAAAAGATGAGAATAATAAAAACAAACTCGAAGCATCTGCTTGTAAAATCGTTCATCATTATTCTGCGCAAATCGTTTCTGACAGGCAGCAGTTGTAATTGTTCTTAATCCGTCCTCCATGAACGATTCACCTTGCATTTGGTATCAAAATAATGAAAGAAGAGATTTTATAGTTACTATAAGTGTCAATGTATCAATCAAATCATATTTGATGATTATGGTGTCTATCTCCAAAAACGGTTTCCTTTTTTCTGGGACGCACTGCATATTCAGCTACACATGCCACATTTTATACCCACTTCGTAAGCATGCCAAGTGTTTATCTGAATAAATTCACTCCGGATACATCTGAGTATGAAATTGTCGTATGCACTTTGGTTAAAAATCAGCAGTACTGTATCAGTTATTTCATGATCAAATTCTGTGATTTCTAAAAAGCCAACATTGATAATGTAATTTGCTCAGTATACACCGAGTCTACATCGCTCGCCATAGTATTCTACTTTAAAAATCAAATGAGGTCAATGTGACATTCCTTTCACGCAAGATCACTTTTTTAAACATTAAAAAAAATATATATCAAATGATTGTTATTTCTACAAATTAAATCCACCTTGAAAGGCTTGCATGTATTAGTTGTCGGTAATGTCGTTAAAGGAACTACATTTTCGAAGCATGCACAATTATTGTCTCTCGTCTATTCTCGTGAATTGTCATTTCTTTCATGCAATATCTGCATAAACTACTGGTTATCGTGATTTTTTTCTTCTACGTCTAGGAGTCCTTGGTCTTGAACAATTCAAACTGGGCCATGACAATGGGGGATCACAGGATCATTCAAGGATTATGTGAGTTATTCATTCAATTCTGCTCAAAACGTATAATAACATATCAATTGCTACTTCCCCCTATTTTCTTGGAGCAAATATTATACCTTTTTGTACTCTGAGAAGTTCTCAGATTTATCTGAAAGTTTATGTAAATAAGAATACACTGAGATGGAATTTGTTCTTTGTGTTCAAATAATGTTCATGATGTGGACCTATTATGAACTATATCGACCATATAAACATTTAGGGCTGCTTTGCACTGGGGGTATTGATAAAACACAGTTTATTAAACCTGATAAACCCAAAAATCTCTGATAAACCCAAAAATGTGTAGGCCTATATACTTACGCATGTATTATTGAGAAACGTCTTGAAACGTCAAAAATATGGGTTCATTAATAACGAACCTCCTCGACAACACTAAATAAGGGCATGTCTTCGAAGCCAGATTTCTTTTTCTTGTTTTTATACCTAATAAAGTATAAATAATAATAATAATAATAATAATAATAATAATAATAATAATAATAATAATAATAGTAATAATAATAATAACAATAATAATAATAATAAGAAGAAGAAGAAGAAGAAGAAGAAGAAGAAAAATATAGCGCATATCACATTATGATATGACATCATTATTTGCATGGAATAAGAGTTGAGTTTTCATTTATTCCATAAGAAGAGAACAGCCTTGTATATTACACCTTTGTAATGAAAAGTAAACATTCCCGGGAGGCATTCTAACTCAGAAAATTCATGTGATTATTAAAAAGTTAACCCTGTGCGAATAATAAAAACTATCGAAGGGGGGGGGGGTGGGGGTGGGGGGGGGGAGAAAGAGGGAGAGGAAGAGAGAAAGAGGAGAGAGAGAAAGAGAGAGAGAGAGAATTGAAGAAGAAGAAAGAGGAGAAAACTAGGAAGAAGACGAAAAAAGGAGAGAGAGAGAAGAAGAAAATTGAAAAATAACAAACTTTAATGAAGCATATTGTTTCTTTGAACAGTCGTAAGTCTTACGATACATGTGAGTACATTGCCCTAGCACGAGGCACCTATGAAGCATGGGGAGAAGCCGAGAGAGAGTCTGGTATCCAGATAGTCCACAAGATAGGCGGATTGGACATTGCCAAAAAGGGCACTCTAGGTCATGCGATACTGGAAAAGTTTGTCAAATCTATGAAGGAACAAAATGTCGAGTGAGTACGAATTAACGTCTGTAAAAACGATATTACATTTTTGTAATAAAGATATGATAATAAAGATATGACATTGTGTGCGGGCATGTCAGAATCCAATGACCGGGGTAATAATATATCTGTAAAGCGCTTAGAAACACAACCATGTATTAGGCGCTATATAAAAGCGGAATATTATTATTATTATTATTATTATTATATGGCGTCCTTATGCGCTTCCAAATTGATTAGGAAATTGTTACCCGAGCTTAAGCTCCGGCAGCCGTTTTCAGTGCATTTCATTCGAGGAACAAATCTTGCCAAGAATCCTGTTTACATCTGGATCGAGGGAAAAGAGAAAATGTGGATAAAATGCCTTTGTAGCGGGGTATATACGCACTGGGCCCCGCGATTTGAACCCTGAAGGTTCGTTTTTCCGAAGGTTCGTATTTCCGAAGGTTCATAATTCCGAAACAAAAATTTCCCATGCCTGGGGGTTCATAATTCCGAAAATGAAACAGGGTTCATAATTCCGAACATTTGTTGCATTATTCCGAAGGTTCATAATCCCGAAGGTTCGTTTATCCGAAGGTTCATAATTCCGAAAATGAATTAGGGTTCATATTTCCGAAGGTTCATAATTCCGAAAATGAATTAGGGTTCATATTTCCGAAGGTTCACAATTCCGAAAATGAAAAAGGGTTCATAATTACGAAGTTTCGTATTTCTGAAAATGAAAAAGGGTTTATGAAATAAATGAAATAAGGTACCTTAAAAGGAGGGAGGGGGTACAGAAACGACTGAGTAGCCCCCCCCCCTCCGTATCAAGGGTGATCTTTTCTTTCTAACTTTCCTTGTGTTATTCTTTGTTTTATCCTATCGTTTCCTATTTTGAATATAATGAACGTAGACAGAGAAAATGATTGAATAAACACAAAGAATAACATAAAGAAAGATTTTCCTCATGTTTTCTTTTCTCTTTTATCTCTCTCCCTTTTTCTTGACCCTTGATATGGAGGAGGGGGGAGGGGTCAGTCGTTTTGGTCCCTCCCCCCTGCTCCCACCTTTTTAGGTATCTTATTTCATTTTCGGAATTATGAACCCTATTACATTTTCGGAATTACGAACCCTATTTCATTTTCGGAATTACGAACCCTATATTTCATTTTCGGAATTACGAACCGTATTTCATTTTCGGAATTATGAACCTTATTTCATTTTCGGAATTATGAACCTTCGGAATTACGGATCTTCGGAGTAACGAGCCTTCGGAATAACGAACCTATCGGAATTATGAACCTTCGGAAATACGAACTTTCGGAAAAACGACATGTAACTGGCTACGCCAGTGATGGCTTCAACACAGCGCATCCGGTATTGACAGGTTAAACGGTTTATCATTCTCATCTTGCTTACTAAGCAAGATGACTTTCTGCGGGGAGGCAAATTAAAGCTGCATTTATACCGTATAATACTCAGGGGCGGATCCAGGATTGAGTAAAAGAGGGGGCCGAAAAATGAAAGTTTTTGAAAAGGTTGACCCGTATTTTTCGGTCTCGCCAGCTTCTTGAAAAGTAGCTCAGTGGGGGGGGGGGGGGGTTTGGGACAAAAAATTTTTTTCGTCAAACCTTCAAAAATCGCTCAGTAAGGGGTTATGGGGTCCTCTTTCGATCCATAATTCCCTGACAAGTAAAAAAAAAAGGAAAAATATGCTTTTACATATCCCCCATACTTCCCCTTCTCCTTCTTTTTTCTTTTTCTTTTTTTCCCCCTCTTTTTTCTTTTTTTTCGACGCCAATAGGGGGGGGGGGGCCGCGGCCGATTCGGCCCCCCCCTGGATCCGCTAGTGATACTGGTGTATAAAATGTAACCCACAAGAGTTGACGAAACTATGTCATAACATATATTTTTGTTTTCACATAACTGCAACATATGAATGTTTCTAGGCATGAAATCATCACAACAAACTTTGAATATTGTTCATGTTTTATATATTCTTTAATTTCCTGATTAAAGTCAATAATTACAATTATTTGGTTCGATGGTTAAGTTTTATTGCATTAAAAAAAAAAAAAATTAAATTTTCTTTTTTTTTCTCCCCCCCCCCTTTTTGTGGGGAGGGGGGGGGGTGTATTTTTATTATAATACGGTCCTGAAGAAACATAACTTTTATCCCAGACAGGTTTCCCCGTGATAATAATCATTGTGTATAGAAATATCATATGTTATCGCCATTTACCCACCCCCTTTTTTTTTTATTATTTTTTGCAATTCCCCTCACTCTAATTTCCCATGAATTACCGGTACTTCATATGATATCTATTTCGTGAATGATAAAGCGTTTCGTCCATTCTCACTCGTTCACATGGTAACAAAAGCTTTGAGAGATTTGAAGGCGAAAGCATCAAAAAGAAGTTCCCCCAATTTGCAGCCACCCCTCAGTGGACCACGCTCTATCTGAAAGAGTCTGGGCTAGTTGATGCTGCTATGGGCAACGCAGTTCACATCCAGCTTGCCCGCATGCATGGGGCAACTGTCATTGATGATGCACCTGTCCTGAAGATTGTAAAACAAGGCAATCTGACAAAGGTATTTTTATTTGTTTCCGTGCGACGTTTTTCGAAAATATTTGCAACGAGACCAAACTTTACACGCACGGTCACAGCCTATACTTTTCCAAGACCATGTGCCTTATGCCTTATATATAACTCGTTGAAAGGCATACGAGACTGGTGTTAAAGGTCCCCAGCAACCCAAATGCAAGTTGATTCATGTTGATGTGCAGGGATGCATACAACATACATTTTGTTATTCCAACATCTAAATATGTTTCATAATTTTTTTAAATATTTTAAAATCATTTTCTCAAACATGCTAAGCTCCACCCTAAAAAAAATGCACCAGATCTCATTCCTGCAATGACATCATCTGTCAATCATTAGTGAGCTAAGGAGAGACAGTGGTATGTAGCTTTGCCAGAGATGACTATCTTTTATAGACCACGTAATGCCTACATAGGAGTTGCTATGTCAGACATGCTGTAGCATCACCAGGAAAATATGGTAATGAGGAGGTATTGTTTGAAAGCATGCAATTCTATTGTGAGCATGTGCTGAGCTGGGGGAAGTTACATTCCACTGTCTAATAGAAAGTTATTGTAATTGATTGATGGTTGACAGATGATGTCATTGCAGGAATGAGATTGGAGCATTTTTTTTTTGGAGGGGGGGGGGGGTTGGAGCTTAGGAAGTTGGGAAAAATATTCAATCTACGAAACATATCTACAATGTTTCAATAACATAATATTATTCAACAGCAATAAACTTGCATTTGGGTTGGGTTTCGGTTGTATGGGCTTTTTAAGGTTTCCCAGCATTTGCTTGTGATGATAGCAGCCCAGAATTGCATGCGTATAGATGAGGATTCAGGAAATATATATAGAAATAATTTGCCATATTGTAAATTCAAGAAAATTGCATACATTGAGATTCACTTATAACTCGCCATATTGTAATTTTAAAGGAATTGCATATACATGTATCTGTGCCGTGAGTGCGCAGGTGCAAAGTGCATATAGCTGGGGATTATGGTTTTGCAGAGAATGTAATTGTATGGAGGGAAATTGAGTTTGGTTTAAGGATAACAAGGGATACAGGACAATCAGGGGTCGATATTCAAAGCAATCATTCATGGTTGTAATTTAGCAGCAGATGTTTCTTCATTAGAGCTTTAAAAGAAAAATGAGAAGAGGCAGTTTTTATATTTCCAGGTAGTGAGTTCCATATATCAGGACCATTGTGTCTAATAGTTTTTTGCGCTATTAATAGTCTGGGATTGTTCAAGTGAATATCAGAAGAATGACGAGCTGGATAGGAATGAATGCTGGAGTTTTGAGTGAAAGCATTTTGAAGAGTACTAGGTAGAGATTGTTTCGAGAATTTAAACATAAATCCCTGCATCCTTTTTGGTGCCCGCCTCCTTTGTTTTATATTTGATAATTTTGTAGAATAAAAAATAATTAAAAACCACTAACATTTGGTTGCAGACCCGTAAATTTAAAATGTAATGCATTTGGGGGATTTAAGGGACCCCAGAAGAATTCAAATATAACGGGAAGCCGTGCCCAATATGTGTATGTACGGCGGCCATCTTGGAAAATTTCAGATATCAAATAACACGGTATAACCCTCCTCCTCATTTCCGAAAAATCCGGACGGGAAACTAAGAATCAATTTTACTTGGCCTCATGGTTTTCAAATTACCGTCCCTGCAGAGAGACGAGGTAGATGAGATGCAGTTGGTAGGATTAAAAGATGAATTTATTGTTTGCTATTCCCAATAACTTCTGAAAAGCATTTTCGTGATTTCCAGAGGGCCTTAGTATAATTTTGTTTCTAAACTCAGGTTTGCTCCAGTAAAGGCGAATTCTTGTGCAAGAAAGTGATAGTGACTGCTGGAGCATGGATGAATGATGTTCTCTCTTCCATTGGAGTTAAAATACCACTTACTGTCACACAGGAACAGGTCACTTACTTTGGTACTCCTCATATGAAAGAGTTCACAAAAGATAGGTTGGTGTAAATATGGATTACAAGAATTGATAGATAGATGGATAGATGAATTGGATGAATAATGCAGATGCATGAGGTTTTCTCTTCTATTGGAGTTAAAATACCACTTACTGTCACACAAGATCGGGTCACTTACTGTGGTACTCCATTATGGAAGAGTTCACAAAAGATAAGTTGGTATAAGGTTTACAGGGATGGGTAGATAGATGGATATATATAGAAAGATATATGGAAATATAAATAGATAGATAACGAGTCACACGTCATATACGAGTCATTACGTTAGATACATACACAGACACAGAGTGTCGCTAAACCGTGGCCATTAAATTGGCTCTTAGCGTGTAATATGTCTAACAGCAACGACAAAAGACTATCCATATAGAGTAGGTTTTACTTTACCTAAGGCCACCAGGATTGGCAATCTATCCTTGTCATATGACATCATTTTGACCTATCATGTTGCAAGAATCCTGGTATGTAGAATATAATGCCAAATTTAATATATGTATTAGATATAATATATTTGATACATATGCCCAAAATATATAAGGTTTAGAATTTGAATTATGGCTTCGCTTTTTTACACCCAGGTGCCCAGTATTCATCCTCCATACGGGAAGAAAGGCGGAGCCCTACTTCCTCCCCCTCCATGGCAACACAGGCTTCAAGATCGGCCTAGACGTCGGGGGTCCCGTAGTCACTGCCCAAACCAGGAACTTTGTACCTGATGAGAAACGACGGGAGATAGAGAGGAACTATCTTGCCGAACTATGTCCTAGGGTAATAGCTTTTACTATTCTTGTTTATATTTGTATCGTGATGTCTATCCCCGATCAACAACCTACACAAAGGACATTTAACTGTTTTAACCTCCTAGGAAACTAGGCCTATTCCGTAAGACAATTACCCCCGGACAACGACCCCTTCGGAATGCTACTCTAGTTTATTGTGATTTATATATTTCCTGTGTGGGGTAATTGTCTTGGGTCCATTGCCCAGTGGGGAGATTTTCTGCTGGTACTCTAGTGGATTAGTGTCCTAGCATAAGGAAAGGAAAGTATAAGCGAATCGTTTTGTTGAAATTGAAATTGGAATTTTACGATATTTTGTAAAAAGTGATTTTCCTACTATCACCTAATAAGGTTACCCTAATTAATCAATCTTGTGGGAGGTTGTTGTCAGGGATGGCAGGAGTTTCATCATATAATTTATTTTGCCTTTTAAAGGTTCTCCTGCATGTGGCGGAGACAGAATGAGTCTCAGCGAAGCATAACCCCTAACAAAATAGAATGATTTCTATTTTTCGTTCTAGGGAAGTCCTAGTTAGATTCCTCATTTTGATACTTAGAATATTCTTGTATTCAATTTCAGGCTGTGGGACCCATTCTGTACACCAAGACGTGTCTGTACTCATTGACCCCTGACAGAAACTTTGTGATTGACACCTGTAAGAAGACGGGTCATCCTAATGTCATATTCTGCTGTGGAGCTGGTCATGCTTTCAAGTAAGTATGAACAGGTTCACATGGTCTTGTAGCGAATTTATAGGGAGGGGACACAACCGGGCGGTGCCCCCCTTCGAACCAAATTTGCATACAAGAAGTGCACACACACAAAAAAAAAACCAACAACAAACAAACAAACACAACAACACCTGCCCCTTAATCATGTATTTTTTTTATTGAAGTTGGAAATTGTAAGTGTACAGTTTATTTCGTCCCCATTTACATTAAAACAATTAAAACAATTTAGATTAAATCATGGTGATATCCCCGCTGATATATGAGGAAGCTTTTTTCATCCAAAGCCTTGTTTTTAATTAAATGAAAGAAAGCAGAGATTTGCTTTTGCAGTTCTCTTTACGCAGAACAATCGCTGACATACCGGGACATTTGTTGTTATTTGCTAGCAATTGCTCATTTGGAATATGTGATGGAGCAAGTAAAAGCCTAAAGAAAATGTAATTGCTAATCATGATGATCGGCCAGTTAAAAATAGACATAATGATAATAGGCATTTGTCTGGTTCCGTCTAGTATTTCTATTCCGATGCGCAGAAGGAAAAATAGTGATGAAACGAGAGTCATATCCAGGTCTGGTCATATCTATTTCTCTATAAA
This sequence comes from Heliocidaris erythrogramma, assembly GCA_025617745.1. NCBI lineage: Eukaryota > Metazoa > Echinodermata > Echinoidea > Camarodonta > Echinometridae > Heliocidaris > Heliocidaris erythrogramma. Next base: position 29,385,759 of record CM046866.1, read on the forward strand.
TTCGTGTGAGAATTTGCGAACTGAATTCCTTTGCTTTACCCTCCAGATTTGCAGCTGTGCTTGGTAGGATTCTCAGTCAGCTGGCCATAGATGGGAGGACGACCTTTGACATCTCCTGTTTCAACATGGACAGACCCGCCATCAGTGATCCCAATTATCCCGTTTCCTTCCAGCTTGGTGTGGACGTCGAAGATGACACCAGGTCAAAGCTCTGAGCAAGTCCACAAGAATGGGCTCCTGAAATTCCAGAATATTCTAGATGCTTAACTATACAAGGGGTTTAACACTGATTATAACAGAGGCTCCAACACTCAATTATAAAAGAGATGTTTTCAGGAAAATTAAAATTTAATGTTTCCCAAAATGCTAAAAGCCTAATATATGATATTAAACAGGAACTTATTTTTCTAAAATAAATTAAAGAGAGAAAGTTGTTTAATCGTTGCTCAAGATTATCAACATTGTTGATAACAATGTGCGTACTTCATTTGTATATTCTCAGTAAAGGAGAGTATAAAAATATATTTTAGGGGCGTCGTGTGATATTCCGTTAAAGTTATGTTTGTTAATGATTACGGTCAATGGCTACACCTTTCATGCAAAATGAGATTCAACGCTCTCGGGTCACTTGCCACGGAGCTATATTTTCAAATTTTAAGCATCAGAGGCATGCAACAAACGTTTTATGTCCTTCCTAACATATCAAATGATTTATGCGCAAAATTTCACGGTTGAGTGAACATGGGGTGAAAATTGCCAAAATCGCAGTTTTGACATCTTTCCCGTGGTAAATTTCTATCTTATGCGATTGAAAATATGTTTTGGAAAGGTGTTTTCGACTGTTGCAAACAATATCCATTAATTCAAGGTTGAATGAGCACATAATAAAAACAATTACCATATTAAAAATTATACAGTTAGTATTGCTTTGATATTTTGCACTAAAATCATTTGAATAACATTTATTCATTATGTTTATGACCGGTGTACATGTATCAATGATCCTGTGGCATTTCATTCAACATTATTAACACTTGGGGCTGGAAAAACTCTTTTTACGCCAATCGACCCAAATTCAATTGCTTCCTTTGGTCAACTATCACAAGTCTTCTTGGGGAGTTCGTCTGATTTTATTTTGATAAAAATTCCGATGTGTTACGCTTCAGTGAGCACAAGACATGAGCAAATTATGCAAATGAGAAGAAAGTTTAAGGCTTTAATTCGCTTTGATCTTGCTATTGGATATTAATTTGGCGTTAAGTTCCTGCTTACTGGTGACCTTTTGAAGATATGTCGACAATATAATGCAATAACTCCAGGTAGAATGAATATGAATCATCAATGAAAAAATGCCAAATTTCACTTCTGTTAAATATTGAGTCAGTGCAATTTTACTTTAAATTTATACCTTATAAAACATAAAATTTCATTCACTTGTGATAAAATTCAACAGAAAGAAAAAGGGTCGTGTTCTTGCATTATTGAAAGCAGTGTCGATTGAATTTAATTTATTGAATTTTATCAGAAGTGAAATTTGGTATTTTTTCATTGAATATCATTGTTAAGTTCTTATCATTACAATTTTAATTATAATGATAATTATTATCATTATTATCATTATTTCTATTGTTATAAATATTATTATTATTGTTATTTTGTTATCGTTATTATTAACATCATCATCATCATTATTACACATGTGCATATCTTTTAAAGAATAAATCAATTCGATTCAATTCAAATTTATTGATTATGCACAAAAATAAAGATACAATTGGCATCAAAATCATTTCCCGGCTGTTTCTGCAAAATATACAAAGCATCAATTTAACATACTATAAATCCATATAAAATCAGAAATAAATATAGCACAAGATAGGGCATATGAATACAAATAATTTAACTTGACAGTACGTGTGCCTATATAGAGAAAGAAAACACACAACATCAGAAGACGGCATAATGCAGAGGAAACCAGATGTTGGGCAGTTTCAGCCAAAGGAAAAGCAGATGGAAAAAAAATATGGAGGGAACAGAAGCAGAGTAAAGGAGAGAAAAGAGCGACGGATAGAAGAAAGCGACGGATAAAAAGTGGCAGATGTAGGGATAGGTAGAGAAAAGACAATCATAGAGTAAAAGAAGTAGAGGGATAGAACAGAAGAATCAGGCTGTGAAAGATAAGAAAGAGGATGAAAGGAATAGGAGGGAAGGGCGAAAAGTGGCTAGACATGCCTGTGAGTACAGTATTATAACATTACAACAGCAATATCCTTTTGAATTGTAATGCACATATTCCATAAATTTTTAAACAGACAAGATTTGCCTGGAGGATTTAGCATACCATGACTTTATACTTCAACATACCATTTATACTTTGTTAATAAAAATAGAACTATTGAATTAAAAACTAACTCCTGTTAATTTGAAAACAAATTGATTCAAATTGCACACCCTGGTAAAATATAAAGTAAAGTTTTGTTGAGAAATAGCAAATAGGAAATAGATATGTCATGTACATTTCCTAATTTTATCAAGTGACTGCATTCCTAAATAATGTTATAGACTGAAAAAGGATTAAAAAAAATATAAAGGTGCTTTCAACTCGGGTATAAGGAGCATAACACAAATAACTGGCATAGACATATAACCAAAATCATTGTTGATATAATCACTATTATGTAAGGCATATTAGCAAAGTATAAATGGACAGAATATATAGTCATCTTCAAAGCAATTCCATAACTCGCAATCACCTCTTGAACCTGTCATTGAACAATGTCATGGCATGTATAAGAAATGACCCCCCTGAATCTATTGGTTCTGACTCTTGGAACCTAACACGACCTGGGGGGTGTTTCATAAAGCTGTTCGTAAAGTTACGCATGACTTTACGAACGACTGGAACATGTTCTTGGGTGCTATACTAATCAGATTCTCAATCATTTAGCACAAGAACTGATCACCAGTCGTTCGTAAAGTCGTGCGTAACTTGCGAACAGCTTTATGAAACACCCCCCTGGGGTGTTTCACAAAGAGTTAAGTTTGACTTAAAGTCATGCGTAAGTGCCAATGCGCATACGGTATTTTAATACATATAAAAACGCGTAATCTCATTGGTAGATTACCCCATAGCTCGCGTCCCCTGAGCATGATCTGACCAATGCGGTGATGTGTCATATACCGCATCCAACTAGGAATTTAAGTGCAACTGTTAGTCAAACTTGAATGAATGAGTTTATTACCAAATCACAATGATACATACATCTTGGTAAAAATCACAATAACGTCTTGGTAAAGGGAGCTAACAAATAGCATATGCTAATCGAGGTTAGCCCCGTAAAATTGATTACATAAATCAATTTAGCAAATTAATTGAAAAATACATCTCATATATCTTCTTTTTTTTTAAATAACACATAACTATACATTATTTACAATCAATAAAAGTAATAACAGTAATAATAATAATAATATTGGATATTTATATAGCGCTCATATCCACCATGAATGGTGCCAATATTACCCCGGCTCTATAGCTAGGCTACCGAAATCGGTGCTCACAGCATTCAAGGAATTAATTCCTGCCGGTACCCATTTAACACCTGGGTGGAGAGTGGCAAACGTAGATTAATGTCTTGCCAAAGAACAGTAGTGCCGCGCCGGGGTTCGAACCCACGACCTTCCCATCTTCAGTCAAGTGTTTAAACCACTCGACTACGACACCTCTACATTCTATAATATAACTTAATTCTCCAATTAAGTATTCTCAGTACAACAACAACAATAACAACGAATATCAGGTGAGCTTAAAATAAATAAAATGAATGATAATGATCTTCATGAACATTCTAAAATTGATTTTCAAGTTGGTATTCTCCAATTAAGTATTCTTGTAATGCCCGTCCAAAACTTCTGCGACCGGTTATATTCCTTAATTCTTTTGGCAAATTATTCCATATAACAGGTCCTGAATATGAAATCGATTGTTTACCCGGATTCGTATTACTGATTGAAAAAGTCAAATTAGATTTCTCTATGTTTCTTGTACGATAAGGTTGATCTAGTACTGAAAAATAATCAGATAAAGTATGAGGCACACGGTTATACATTATATCATGCATAAAAATACGAATCACATAGCGATATTCTTTGAAAATATCTAGCACTTTAAGATCATAAAATAAAGGAGCAGAGTGATATCTCGAACCTTTGAAAGCAATTACTCTGGCCATTCGTTTCTGAAGCATTAGGACAAGATTCAGAGTTGTCTTACTTAACTTTTTGTGAAACACCCCCCAGATTTGTTGAAAACTACATGCTCATGCAGAGGATGAATCTCATCCTCAATGATGCTGTTCAATTTATCAATAACAGCTGACTTAGCTATCTCTTCAAGTTCCTTTACAGGCAAGCCAATTACCTTACTTACAGTTTTCATTACCCTCATTAGTTTCAATTTGTTTTGAGAAGTTTTTCCATAGAACCAGACAAGGCAAATACTTGCATGTCTATATAAACAAATCTATTTCTATAATAATGTACTTCGTGTATTATATATATAGTATAATATGATTATGATATATATATATATATATATATATATATATATATAATGATATATATATATATATATATATATATATATATAATGATATATTTGACTAACGGGTACATTAAGTCGACACCTAACAATGCAGTTTATTCCGTCATAATAGCGACCCCTACATTAGGTAGACAGTTGGTACATTAGGTCGACAGTTGAACAAAGAAAAAGAACAAAAACTGTCCTCCTAATGTACCCATTAGTCGTTTATATATATATATATATATTCGTGTTTACCGAGATTTGCTTCCTTTTAAGAAAGATAGCACCTTTATTTAAGAAATTAAATTATTTAAGAACACACAGGCGTTACCTGTACTTCAAGGTTTCAAGGTTTCTTTTATTTTCCACATGATGTCTTTGAGAGTTTTCCATATATACAAATTGGTATAACAAACAAACTTACGATAAGAAATGTTTACATAAATAAAAAATAAGTACAATAATTACATATAATAAACATCATAATTTCGGTAATATTAATTCAAATCAATTCAATTCAATTTTATTTTCCAACAGAAAGGTACATATCAAAGTGCATTTTAACAAAATAACACTATAACCAATAATTATGACAATTAAATAAATGGAAAATAACAGTATTATAATTAAGCATAGTAATGCTATGCCTAATTATATTAGGCATAGTAAAGAAACAAAAGTGGGGGAGTCTATTAAAAAGCACTTATGTATACCTATGCATGCATGTGTGCGTATGTATAATAATAATAATAATAAATTAGGCTTTTATAGCGCATAATATGCTAATAGGCATCTCTATGCGCTTTACAAAGTTCAAACAATGATAATACAAATAATTAATATACTATATCTTACAACACATCATCAATACATAAACATAATCGAAATTAATTCTTAAACAAAAATGTCTTTAGAAGATTCTTAAATGAGTCCAGGGTGGGTGCAGTGCGGATGGCAATTGGTAGCTGGTTCCATAGGGTGGCTGCTATATGCTGACAAAAGAGCGGTTACCATAATATTGAGTGTGAGATCTAGGGACTTGGAGGAGATGTTGTTGGGAGCAAAGGGTACGAGAAGGGGTGTAGGGCTGCAGAAGTGAAGAAATGTAGGAGGGTGCTGAGCTATGAAGAGCTTTGAAGGTTAGAAAAAGGATTTTGAAGTGTACACGTTTTTCAATGGGTAGCCAGTGTAGATTTTGAAGCAGTGGAGTGATGGGAATAGAAGGTGCCGCTCTTTCAGTAATACGGACAGTGATGTTTTGTATTCGTTGAAGTTTCTGAATGTCTGACTTAGGGAGGTTGGCAAGAAGGGCATTGCAGGAATCTAGTCTGGATGTTACAAAGGCATGGATTAAAACAAGAGTTGATTTTCTGTCGAAAAATGGGCGGATATGTCCAATTTTCCTGTGGCCGCCATAGCAGCTTGACAGACGCTATTCACATGGGCCTTCATGTTCACGTGACCATCAAAAATCACGCCCAAGTTCCTGTTTTGATCCTTCGGGATGATAGTAGTCTCGCCTACTGTCAGCATTACAGATTCAAGGGCTCTCGGGAGGAACTTTGAGGTGAAGTGTATTACTTCAGTCTTCTCATCGTTTATCTTCAGCTTGTTACTCCCGGACCATGAACGAATATCTCGAATACAAGCATTTAATCAATGAATAGCAGCGACCCGGTTGACAGATTTGATAGAAACATACACTTGTGTGTCATCAGCATACAGCATGGATTGCAGACCATGTGCAAGAATAATATCGTTAATCGGAGCTGTATAATATCATATATATATATATAACCCCCCCCCCCCCCTCTTCAGAGGTCATTTATTTGATACAATCAACAATACATTATTAAAATACATATAAATATACATTCACTTTACAGCGAAATTCTCGAAAGGAAAAAAATGATAATCGGGTGAAAATCACAGAGTAAAATGCTGCAGAGCATTTGACATCTGAAATGTTATCCAAACGCAATTCATTTTTTAACAACATGAAACATTGTAAAGCTATTGTACGTTTTCCCCTGAAAGTAGTGCAACATACATGTATACATTTTATATATTGCCTACTGTGCTTATGTAATGATTGTATTTATATCTTCAGCATTTAAACATTTAGAATCTATACCAACAATCAAGTGTTTTTCATTCAATATCGGTGTTTGTTCGAAGTCATAACGAATAAATGCAACAGTACATTTCCAGACTAATATTACCTTGGGGCATTCTAACGAAGGATGAACAAGTGTTTTTCATTCAATATCGGTGTTTGTTCGAAGTCATAACGAATAAATGCAACATTTCGTTTGCAGAATAATATTACCTTGGGGCATTCTAGCAGAGCATGAACAAACGATTCGGTTGTTTTGCAAAAAGCACACAAATTTTCATTTACAATTTTCCATTTACATAAATTATATCTGCAAATGCAAACTTACATAATATTGAAACAATAAGTGAAGCTAACATGTTGTGCAGTTTTCATATAGATCCCCCAAAGAAGCCCATGTCACCTTAAAAAGCAACACCGACTAGCTAACACGACAACCTTGTCCACATGGTAAACATTTACACTCAATATCTTAGTTTGCAAATATTCATAGAAATAGATCTATATTAACATTAACATGCAAGTATATTATTACAGATATAGATTTGTATAAATAGACATGCAAGTATCTTTTCACACATTGATTTATTCTTTAAAAATAAGCACATGTGTAATAATCATGATAATGATGTTAATAATAACAATATCTGCAATTTAACAACAACAATAATATTAACAATAATGATAATGATAACAATAATAATGATAAGTACTTAAATTCAAATGTACACTCCCATGTAACTGTACTATCACACCGGGCTTCCCGACCGTGCCACGACAGTCCCGACTCAAAAATATGGAAAATCGGGTGAAAAGTCGTGGCCAAGTCGGGAAGGTCGTGGCGTGATCGGGGTTAGTCGTGGCATGTTCGTGAGGGTCGGGAACGGTCGGGAGGGCTGTCACGACTTTTTAGGTCGGAGCTTAATAATCGGGAAACTCTCACAATTCTAAGAAATCGTGGCTATAACGTCGTGAGGACGTGGCGCGGTCGGGATAGTCGGGGCACAGTCTTGGCTCAGTCGTGGTGCAGTCGGATTGGTCGTGGCCCAGTCGAGGACGAATCGAGGGTCTTCCTTCTCCCGACTACACTCCGACAAAGCCACGATCAGGCCAAGACTCATCCGACGCAGCCACGTTAGTGCCCCGATTGCGCCAAGAATCTACCACGACTTAACCCGATTGTGCCACGACTGACACGTTCGGGCCACGTAAGAGACACGATCTAGCCACGACATCACCACGTTTTAGCCAAGATTTACCTACAAATGTTATAAAAACTCTAGTTTTTGGACATTGTCATCATTTGCAGGGAAGACAGCAAGCAGTACACAGCTCACCACTCACCACTCATCATGCCTCTGTTCAATGAAGACAATATTGAGTTGATCATCATGCATCAGATGTTACATTTGAATTATCTTGATGAAGAGACAGACGTCATTAGAGGAATAATTGAAAGGAGAAGGCAGAGGAGGAGGCCAAGAGAAAGGAGATGTTGGGTCCGCCCTTGGTTAGATGTTGGTAGAAGACTACAGTTTGGCCAGTTCCACCGTCTGATGCCTGAGCTGAGGCATGAAGATCCTGCCTCTTTCATCAATTTTCTCCGTATCCAACCAGAGATGTTTGATGAGCTGGTGCAAAGAATAGGACCAAGAGTCACCAAAAGAGACACCAACTACAGGAAAGCCATAGAACCACAGATGAAGATAGCAATTGCTTTGAGACATCTGGCCAGTGGTGACAACTATTCCAGCATGAAGTTTAACTTCAGAGTGCCACAGAACACCATATCTTTGATAGTCAGAGAAGTTTGTCAAGCAATTGTAGATGAATTCCAAGATGAAGTCATTAAATGTCCCACTACCTCTGACGAATGGAAGGCTGTAGCAGAACAGTTTGAGAAGAGATGGAACGTCCCCCATGCAGTTGGTGCCTTAGATGGGAAGCATATTGCCACCAGAAAACCTAACAGCAGTGGCAGTCTCTACCATAACTACAAAGGCTTCTTTTCCATTGTCCTGCTGGGCATGGTTGATGCTGATTACAAATTCTTATGGGCTGACACTGGTGGTTTTGGTCATATGTCAGATTCTCAAATCTTCAATGATTCAGAATTGAAAGAGTGCATCCTTGATGGTTCTATTGGTTTTCCAGCAGCAGACAAGCTTCCCAATGATGACAAGGACACACCATATTTTATCCTGGGAGATGGCATCTCTGCACTACGTACCTATCTGATGAAGCCATATTCTGTCAGAAACATGACTGTCCAGCAGAGAATCTACAACTACAGGATCTCAAGAGGGCGTAGAGTGGTTGAAAATGCTTTTGGCATTCTTGCACAACGTTGGCAGATCTTGCTGAGTACCATGATGCATGCACCATTAAATGTTAGACTCCTGGTTGATGCTTGTATATGTCTTCATAATTTGATGAGGATACGTTATCCAGCCTTGCAGAATGCTGCTGTTGACAGAGAGGATGAGAACCACAGAATTGTTCCTGGTGCCTGGAGGGAAGTTGGCTTGATGCATGAAATCGAGAAGATCAAAGGGGCTACACGTGCAACCACTGCAGGGAAGCAGCAACAAGATTATCTCATGCATTACTTCAATTCACCAGCTGGTTCTGTGCCATGGCAGAATGATATGATATAATAATGAAACAGTCCTTTTCTGGACTAAACCAACGGCCATTTTAAGGGCCACCACAACTTCCAAAGAAAATTAGCAAACCAAAAACAAACAAACCAAAAGTGAAATAAAAAGAAGTGAAGTCCCAAAAATCATATCTTTTGAAAGAATAAAGTCATATCCAACATAAAATGGACAATCCAACAAATGAAAAATTAATTTGTTGGAGTTATTTTTAAGTTGAATATGACTTTAATTTTGTTATTAATAGTGAGCTTTTCCATAGATATCATTTTTTGGGGACTTTAGTTTTTTTATTTCACTTTATTTTGGATTTCATTTGAATTTGGTTGTTTGTATGGAATTATTGCAGTTGGGTTTGATTTTATTATTGTATCCCCCGGCAGTATGCCGGAGGATACTTTGGATTCAGCAGCGTTTCGCCGCCGCCGCCGCGTCACATTCTTGTGTGCGTTCTAGCGGTCACATTTCTCGACGAATTTTTTTCAGACTTCCTGTGGACGTGTATCTTGGTAAAATCTGGACCCCTATAGTTTCTGGTGATGCTGCCCCCAGTGTTCCGTCTTTTATAGGGTAAAAGGCCATATTTTTGGGGATAGTTTGTGTGCGCTCTAGCGGTCACATTTCTCAACGGATTTTGTTCAAATTTTGTATGAAGGTGTCTCTTGGTAAAATCTGGAACCCTATAGATTTTGGTGATGCTGCCCCCAGTGTTCCGTCTTTTATAGGGTCAAAGGTCATATTTTAGTGCATGGCTTATGTGCGCTCTGAGGTCATATTTCTTCCGAATTTTCTATAAAAATGCATTATACTCTAATCTGCACAAATCGTTTTGGTAATGCTGCTCCTAATGTTGACAATATTCCGGGCCACTGGCGGCAATTTCTACACCATCCTTTTGTTTGAGGGAGGGGATGGGGGAGGGTCTTTGTCCCTCCTTCAAATCGCTGACAGTGCCGGGGGATACATTTCGCATTGCGCGGCACGAGCAATGCACATTTCTAGTTGGACTTTGGTTTTGATATGAATTTATGTCTTTTTTTTGTTTGGTTTGCTTTGGAAATTTTATTTAGAATAAGTGTTGGCCCTTAAAAGGGCCGTTCGGGTAGCCCTGAAAAGGACTGTTTGGTAGTCCTGAAAAATACTGTTTGTTTTGTGATGCTGGTTACTACTTGAAGAAATCACTGACATCCTGTTCACCAGGTTGCTGTGCACCGAGAGAGTATGGCAGAGATAGTGAGCTGAGGTTCAAGTCTGAAGTGTGAGGTGTGCTGCAGTGCTGATCAAGCAGAGTAGTAGCAGTGGACGTTGCAGTGGTTGGAGGTGAAGTACGTGATGCCACTGGTTGAAGTGTTGTATACTTTGGCTGGACTTGTCTTGCAATCCAATCTGGCTCCTGCGAATGCCACACACTTCTTGCAGGATCAACTTGAGCTGGCCACTGATGAGGAGGTGGTTGCCACTGCTGGGATGGATACTGCTGTGTAGATGTAGATGGGTAATGTTGCTGGTGTGGAGTTGGTACTGGTGCTTGCATAGGCTGTTGTGGTGGTGGCATGGCTGATCCTTTGGCCTCATCATTCAGTTGGCTGTACTTGAAGATCAGTTGTGTTTGCTCCTTTTGGAACTGGTGCCACAAGCTCTGGTCAAGGTCAATCATCACGCTCTTACACCAATTGGCATATGTTGTTCTCTCATTGCTGGGCTCATTGTCAGCGACAGGAATTCCCTCTGCAGCTTAATGCTCTGATCTCTGGCCTCATTCAGCTTGGACAATGTCTGTTCTTCATGGGCTCTCTCTTTTCTGCCACCATCCCTTCTTGGCCTCACATCTAACAACACAGGAGTAGTGGATGATGGAGTAGGTGTAGTAACAGGCCAGGGGCGTATCCAGGGGGGCGCAACAGGCGCGCGCCCCCCTATTGGCCGTCGTAAAAAAAAAAAAAAACTAGCCAAAAAAAAAAAATCCTCATACCAATTGAAAATATTGTTCATTAAATAGGCTTCAAAATTGGTCACATATAGCACTATTTTGCATCTCAGCCCTTCTTCAGAAGCAAAAATTTTCCAAAGACCCCTCCCCCATGACGGCGATTAAAAAATTTCTGGCGCCCCCCCCCCCCCCCTATTGGGAAATCCTGGATACGCCACTGGTAACAGGGGTAGTGGAAGCAGCAGCAGCACTATCACCAAGTGAAGAAACCATTGAAGTACGGAGCAGACTTGGCCTTCAGGCTACCCATGGTTCGTCTTGGACAAGGTGCAATGAACAGGTGGAGGCAGCTGAATTTGTCGGAGATCCATTGCTGCCTCTGGGTAAGATGGACCAAACCAGAACCAGACTTCTTCTCGTCCTTGACGATCTTTCCGTAACGAGTCCTCATGGACTCGTACCATGTTTGAAGGAGTTTGGCATCCTTCCCCAACTTAGCTGCAATCTCATCCCACAGTGTTTGCTTCTTATTCTTGTCCCGATAATCTTGCAGCTTTTTGTTGTACAATAGCTCGTGATCCCTCAAAAACTCCACCATGGCCTCTTCCTCTTCCTCATTGAGGTCCGCAGCCACCCTCAAGCGTTTCTGTACTGGCGGTTGAGAAGGACCAGGTTCACCAGCATCAGCAGTATCACCGGGAGAGTGGTCAGACTCTCGATGGTCAGAGTCACCTGTTGAAGGTGGGAGTGAAGGTGTTTGACGACGTGACCTAGTATTGGTCTTGCCCTTGCCGTTGACTGGACTTGCCTTGGCCTTTCCTGCAGTTATCTTCTTGCGAGGCATAGTGATGTGCTCTGTAGAACAACCAAAATGAAAGTGAGGTCTGCGTGTGTGTGTGTGTGTAATTGGGTTTTTACAGACGTGTATCAATCAGAAATGATTATTTACGTCTGGGACCGACCTTTAACGTCAACATCCGAAAGACGTGACTCAGTATCGAACCTGGGTCCGCTGAATCAGTTTATAACTTCCACTGGTAGCTGGATTACAGGCGCACGCCACAATGCTTGCAAATCGGCTGTATTTATAGGTCTTGGCCTGGACGTGGTAGAGAAGGTGTTAGATCGGGGCTGTGGTGTGGCTCAGTCGTGGCGCAATCGGATAGATCGTGGCGCTGTCTTGGCGAGAACGTGGCACAAACGGATACTGTCGGGACTCAGTCGTGAGAGTCGTGGGTATAATCGGGGTGCTGTCGTGGCTGGTACATGGCTGGATCGAGACTGTCGGGAATCAGTCGTGGCACAATCGGGGAGAGTCGTGGCAGCAACGGGAATGTATAATTTTTTAACCGGGATTCGGGTATTTTTACACGATTCTACCCCGACTCATACAAATGTTTCAAAAATTATAGAATCGGCGTTGTCGGGACGGTCGTAGCAGTCGTGGAGTTTGGTGTGATAGGGGCTTAAATATCAGCCATCATTTTGTGTTTTTATAGAGTCCTGATGAAGATTACAGATCGAAAGCTTGACGAATAAAGGATAAAAACAGCAACGACCGTCTCATAGTTATCATTTCTTTCAACTATATATATATGTATATATATATATATATATATATATATATATATATATATATAGGAAGTTCATGTACTGAATATAATCCATGTGATATAGAGAATCGATAAGTTAACAGCAATGCAATGGATAGAATTCGTGACACTTCTTTCGTTTTCTTATACTATTACCGTTACTTTAAATTTTGTTACATTAATAATAGTTTTTCATTACTTCACGCTTCAAGTCCGTCTTATTGCTGAAATGGACACTGGATTATGTTTATGCATGCAGCAGAAGAAAAATAAAAGATTGCATTGATAATATAGGGTGGCCCGTGTATGCATTCTGGCTAGCGGTATTCATCCTGAATTTCAAGATGATGAAGGCTAACGAAATAAGAGTATGTGATGGAGAGAGGAAGAAAGGAATGTAAGGGTCGGAGGGTAGGAATGCAAACAAATAAATATATAGGCACATTTTAAAACAGGAAATGGACACATGACTATGGGAGAAGGCGGGGCTGATCCCCAAATTATGAGCGTCCTACTACTTAATCATGTTAATGAAACTTCATCAAAGTGCAAAGATGGAAACCATCCCCAAGGGCCTTGCGCTAACTACTCAGTTGCGCTGTCGATCGCTCTCATACGATGCTTCAATAGGGACTTTTAGAAGCAGTGGACTAGTACTTCGTCCCAGTCGACTAATTCGCGCATGTCAACGTCGTCGACTGCCCATGTTGACTACAGTTCTGATCATTTTCTGAGTTCTGAGCATAATAGTTGAGCTGTTCTGATGACGTCATATACGTGAACCTCGTCGAAGATTTCGGAGCACCGCAAAAAACGAAGTGAACACGTTCTCGATTTTGCAAGTCAGGGAGGAGGACAGGGAGAGGGCGAGTGGCGCATGCGCAGTGGCGTAGAATGATGTCCTTGCCTACCAGTCGACTAAGTGGACGTGCAAAAGTCCCTAATGAACCTTCGTTTGCAACGGCCATTATGAATGTACTCTCTGTAAAAATAAGAGTGAATTTTCACTATTTTTTCGTAGTGATCACTTGTTTAGGAGTGAATATCGAGTGACTATCGAGTGGTCTCCAAAGGGAAAAGTGTGGAGTTTCACTCTATTTTCACTCTTTTTTCATTTCCCCGGGGAGTGACGTCAGTGATCACTCCATTTTTTTTTATTTTTTTTTTAGAAACAGTAGATTCAAGATTCAAGATTCAAATTTATTTACTGTTTTCAATATACTGTAGTACATAACACAAAATGATTACAATAACAATAATGACAATTGTTTCATAGATCTGTATAGTATAATATAGTATATAGGCCCAGACGCAATCTCTAGTTACAGACGCAACTCCTTGACGGTGCGATGGATCAGCGCAAAATCTTGGATTTGTCCGAAAATCGGTGTCGATGGAACTCTGGCGTATAAATTGAATCTATCCAAAGGGGCGAGTGTGCAGCGCCATCATTATACGACTGCACACGCAGAGTAAAAGCAATGCTTTTAATCATCATAATCCCTTCCAATTAGACTTACCTCATCATACATTACCTTACCACTGTTCTGACACAACCACTGAGTTTGTATCCGGTAGCTGTTTACTTTATTTGATGTCGTGTAATAATTTCAAATTTGCTACTTATTTATTGCCCAAGCTTTATGCAGTTTTATCATGTACATGTATGAGCTATAATTATTGTCAACCTTTGATATGTATTTCTTTGTATTCTTATTTGCATTCGAAATCCAACTTATGGTTGCAATAATATAGGTTTTCCCACTCGATTTCATATTTTTGTTAGTCAAATTAATTTAGATGCATTCAAATACAGACACTCTAGTCTAACGATCGATATCGGTCTTTCAAATTTTGAATGGAGTCATTGAAATTCTTTTCGAGACAAGCGGATTAATTTATGAACACTGAAATTCATTTATGGACAAGATTATTTCAATTAATATCATTCCATTTTTCTTTATCCGCATTCGATTTATTTTCAGGGCATTCAAATTAGTGATCGTTCTTACGAATTCGTTTTAGTATACGGTTTCAAATCTCGTGCATTAGATTTCAATGTTCATGCATTCAAATTAAGAAAGTATCACAGAGGGGCTTGTTTGGGCATTCACTTTCATTTTAAGGAATTCATTTTAAAATCATAGATTCGTTGATCAACTTTCACGGATTTCGTGGTTTTTAATGTTCTCAAACTTATACTGTCTCGTATATTTAAAGGGAGGGAATTCCAAAATTTAGGAGCTGTATATGAAAAAGTATTCTGGGTTAATGCCGTACGAGTTCTTGGCAAGTGATATAGATTGATTTGTCTGGTGGGGGTAAAGATGGATCTCATTATTTGCTGTAAATATATTATTGAAGACAGTGGGCAATTCATGATTATGATACTGAAACATAAGTACAGCAAGATTGAGGCGGTAAATATCATATTTTTTAGTACATTATTAGAGTGAAAAAGACCATCAGTGTGGTGGCGATAATTAACATTACTTATAATTCGCATAGCCCTTTTCTGTAATAAAAAAACTCTGTCTAACAGGCATGGCGCACTGTTTCCCCAGGCTAATATTCCATAATTTAGATATGGTAAAACTAGTGTGGAGTATATAGTTTTCAAAAAACTTACAATACACAATCAATCGAATGCACTTATTTAAAACTTGCCAGCCTTTTGATGAAATTGAATGATAGAAGAGTAACAGAAGCCGGTGGCAGGTGAAATTGGATGCTTCGATTTCAAACTTTTGCTTGTAAGTCAAATTTGAATCAAGAATTTCAAGAATCTGTTGCACAAAAAGTTAATTTGCACGTGTATAAATGAATTTGGATGCTCACTGGTTAAATCGTTTGTTCTTTCTTCAGATGAGAATGAACCATTTGAAGAATTTGTTGCACGAATAGTGAATTTGGACAAATCAAAGTGAAATTGATTGCTCTTTCCTTAAATCGTTTGCTCTTAATAGGAATCTTATGATGACCCATTTGAAGAATTCGTTGCACAGATCACGAATTTTAAGGAGTAAAAACGAAATTGAATTTACATGTACCGTGGCGATCATATCGTTTGTGAATTCGAATGCTCGAAATGTGAAATAGATTGAACAAATTGTGAAACTGAACGGGAAAACCTATAAAGAAATATATAATTATACATGTATATAAATGCACTTCTTGGCGATCACCAAGTAATCGAAAGCACCACATTCAGATGGTGAAAACTTCAAGAGTGTTCATGACGAATGGCTACATCCCTCGAGACCGACAACTTTTCTGAGTTCACAAGAACGACATTGTCGGTCTCGCGGCCTATTGGTCTACTAGGATGTCCCCATGTCGGCATTTTCAATGGCTTGCCTCAAATGATTTTAGTAGTCGCTATGTGTGATGTCAGAATGGGATACCCGATGAAACATTGTACCAAATGCCACGGAAGGATCTGAGAAAAGGGACATTTCATTTAATAATTACTGCACAACATATATGTTGAATTCCTCTTTAAGATCAATTTTGTTTAAACTGTATTGCTTGAAAATATGGGTTTTAAAGGAAAATATGGCTGTTAGTAACTACGATGACTTCAAATTTCGTCATCAACTTGATCAAGATTAGTTTTAATTAATAAGGTACATTTTATTACGAAGTATTACGAGGGAACTACGTCTATGCTTATTTGCGAAACAAAACCTAATTTAAATATTGGGGATGAATTCGACCTTCGTCGTAAATTTCATAAATTAAGGTCCCTTCCAATCGAACTGTAATTTGATAATAATTCAAACTATTTTGTTATCAAGAAATATATGCAAGGCAAGAAATATATAGATGGCCTTAGTAGTTAGTACCCATTAGATTTGGATTTCCTGTTTATGAAAGTTGGACCTAAGGAAAATCGCTGCCTTCAGGTAAACGGAACCAACGCCCCATTATGCATCCATACCCATTTTATCGTTTAATGGGCTGTAGATTATCTTTGCAGATTTCTAATTCAGTATTGCGGGTTCATTAAAGTTTATTTGGAAATTTAAGTCTTGAAGCATGTCTACTAAACGTTAACTTCAGCACTTTGTTTATCTAAAAGTAAGAAGGATTTTGGGGGCGGTAGCTAGCGTTTGCTTGTGTTTTGTTTTGTTTTTCGTTTTGTTGTTTGTTTAATTGTAGAGGATCCTTACCCGAGTAACATACTATAGTATGATTGATAAAATATTAACCCAGAATATTGTAAAGGTCGACCAATATTTCATGGAATTCCAAATTTTGCGATGCACCCATGGGGTTACAGTAAGTATAATTCAACAGATTTCGTCCTAGACTCTTCTGTATGCGATTGAGACATCGAACAGAAAGTATTTTTCTTCTCTTTTAAAATAACTTGTTTCTTTTCTCCACCCTTAAACATCAGTGACAAATCTTTAGGGACGGTGCCAGAGATTTTGTTGGGGGAGGGCTCACGTTTGAAAAAATATCTGAAAAGAAAAAGGAACAAAAATAGTCTCAGTTCAGTGAAGGGTTGTATGTTGCAAATTTCTCTGACAAGCATAACAAAGTTTCTCACATTGCAGTGAAGCGTTGTATGTTGCAAATTAATATCTCTGACAAGCATATAATTCGAACAATTTTATGAAGCGTTGTATAATTCATTTTTTCAGCATGTTTGGTCAGGTTTGAACAAATATGTAAAAAGCAAAACGGAAAAAAATTGTCTCAGTTCAGTGAACGGTTGAATGTTGCAAATTTCCCTGACAAGCATAACAATTATAGTGAAGCCTTGTATGTTGCAAATTTCTCTGACAAGCAAAACAGGTTACTCACATTATAGTCAATCGTTGTATGTTGCAAATTTATCTAACAAGCATGACAATTCTTACATTTTTGTGAAGCGTTGTATAAGTCATTTTTCAGCATGTTTGGCAAATCTGTTTCACCGCGATAATAGATGCATGGTAAAGAGCACTGGCTCTTGAAGTATTAGAACCTAATAAAATTTTAATCTCTCAAGTCCCCGCTTTTCAGTTTTCTCTAAGAAAAGGGCTCTTATGTACATCAAAACATTCTTAGAAACCGCCCTAATTTTAAAGCAGATAATAGGTAATATTTAGAGCGTATCCTTAATTTAGTTTTTAATGCATATACAAATCATAAAATCAGTATAAAGAGACATTATGACATTGATTTACCTTGTTTCATAACTGAGGTGATGATAAAATATGATCAGCCTGCCAAAAAAAAATTGTATCCCCACAGGAAAAACACGTTTGGAGCCTCGTGATGTCAAGTTTTATCAACTTGTTGATTTTCCGCGCGCACACGCCAGTGACACACGCTCCTCACGCTTGATTTAAAATCATGGTTAATTATTCTCACTGGAGATTTTCGTCGATTCGGTGATAATGCGCTAAGTCGCCCTTCCTCCAACTCCATCAAAATTCATCTTTTCGTTGCATTTTGTGTGTTTTTCTCTCGACATCGCATTTCTACTTCAAAGATGAGTGGGTACTTCATGTCCGTTGTTCCAGGCTCTTCAAAATTGATTGCGTTTTGAAATTATTTAGCGAGAGTGTGAACGAAACGTCATTATCTGCAGGGAGGAGAGACAATATTAAACAAGATTGAAATAATCTCCACTTAAAAAGCACGGAAGCACATAATTTGTTCGAGAATAGTAAGTAAAAATATCTTTCTGTTATTTGTGTTGTGTAATTTGATTCGGTAGACTGTACTTAAAATTAATGAGTGTTTATAAAAGGCCATTGCTGAAGAGAAAAGAAGTACTAGTTCCTTTTCTTAATACCGTTATCCCAAGTAATGGTAATACGAGTATTGGCTTGAAATAATTGTTCATTTTTTTTGTAGAAGTAAAATTAGTGCATGGAAGAATATCTTTCTTATGAAAATCAAAGGTCGTATTCCCCTTTTCAAAAACATGTCACTATACAGCTAACGCCATTGTGACCGTTCTAATGCCTATCATCAAAATAGCTTCATTGGCTAGTATACAAATATTGACTGCTCATGAGGATGATGGTGGAAAATATCTCTCCCAATGTGGTGTTCATACCGGCCCTTCTATCACCCCGAGGCGAAGCCGAGGGTGTGATAGAAGGGCCGGTATGAACACCATCAGATTACAGAGCAGTCCATATTTGTTTTATATTCCTCATCCTTTTCATTGATTCATGTTGAGGTTTTACGCGCTGCGCGTATATTGATTAACGTAGTCGAAGCCTAGCTAGCAATTCTCGAAAGCGCTCTTAAAAATTGAACCCAAAACGTGTGTGTGCAAAAGTCGCGGAGGGGTTACGCGCTCTAACATTTGACCTTACGTCAACTGATAGAACGCCAAAACCCTTTATGGCGCAATGATAGATCGAGATCATGTGATATAGTTTTGACCAATAAGTGAATAAGAATCTATGTATGAGGTATCTATATTATTATTACGCCAAGGATATGAGGCCTTTTTTTTTTGTTCTAATAAGCGCCTCCCCAAGCCCTTTCGGTCCCCTCCTCTTGGTACCAACGGGCGGGGAATGGTTCTTAGAGTGGTGGGAGGCACCTCTTAAGGGCTTGGTTGCGACCTGATGACAGTGCGATAATTGCCGAACTTACTCCCGTTGGCTTCTCGTTTCTTCATGTGCCCCGACAAGGCAAGCAGGGCGGGGGAGTTGGTCTTCTTCACAGATCAGATATCTCTATATACCAGAAAAATGATCATGTTCAATATGTCACTTTTAAGTCTATTCACATGGAAGTTACGTGCAATTCAAAGTCAGTCCATCTTGTGACCGTGTACAGGTCCGGCCGGGACAATAAAGGGAACAGTGTAGCTTTTGGACAGTTTTTGAATGAATTTGAAGATATGATTGAAGACCTACTGTTTAATCCATCTGATATTGTAATATGTGGCGATTTCAATGTTCATGTAGATAGCTCTAATGATGTAAATGCTAGTAACTTTATATCTGTATTGGAATCTCATAACTTAATTCAACATGTTAAGGAATCAACTCATATTAGGGGTCACTGTCTTGATCTCGTTCTTACACGGACCTCATCAGATGTCAGGTCTGGGTACATCCAGGACTCTCTGATCATTATGGAGTCGTGGCACAGTTAAACCTCACTAAAAACCTCTTTTGTCATCTACCTTAACAACTCGCAATCTGAAACAGGTTGATGCAAACCAGTTTTCAACTGATGTTGGCACATCCTTGAGTAACTTTAATTTTGAAAATGTTACAGTTGATAGTGCTGTTACATATTATGAGAGCAATCTTATTGATATCCTTAACAAACATGCACCAATTAGCACAAGGTCGGTTAGACTGCGACCATCTAGTCCGTGGTTTAATGAAGGTATTCGTGAAGCCAGACAGTCTCGTAGAAGGCTAGAACACAAGTGGCATAAAACCAAAAGTACTACTGACAGGCAGCTGTACAACAAACAGAAAAGTGTTGTTTGCAGGTTAGTCAACAAAGCAAAAACCTCACATTATTCATTGAAAATTGAAGAGACAAAAGGTTATCAAAAGAGATTATTTAATATTGTTCATGGATTGTTAAATATTCGTAGCAAGCCTGTTCTACCTTCATCTTCGACTGAAACAGATGAAGAGCTAGCTAATAAAGTTTCAAAGTATTTTTCAGAAAAGATTGCTAACATTCAATTAATGTTTCGTCCCAGTACCAAGGTTCATTTCAGGTGTGGTCATGAGCTGTCTCCAGGAGTTTCCAAAAATATCACATGTTTTAAGCGAATTCTCTCCAGCAAATATAGATGAGATTAAAGAGTTCATTATGAAGTCAAATAATAAGTCCTGTGAGCTAGACCCAGTACCCGTTTCTTTAATCAAAGCATGTGCTAACAATGTTACACCTTTTATTATAGCTGTTGTTAACAAATCTTTGTCCGCAGGAGTTTTTCCAGACAATTTGAAAGTCTCACACATTCGTCCACTCTTACAGAAAACAGGATTAGATAAAGAGAATCTTTGCAATTACAGGCCTATATCAAATTTGAATTTTTAAGTAAAATACTTGAACGAGTTGTTTGTTCAAGGATTCAGAAACATGCAAGTGAGAACTCTCTTGGTGATGTATTCCAGTCAGCATATAAGCCAAATCATGGTATTGAAACAGCCCTTTTATGCGTTCATAGTGATATAATGTGTGCTCTTGACAATGGAGAAGTTTGTGCTGTGGTACTTCTTGACCTAAGTGCCGCTTTTGATACCGTAGATCACAATGTATTATTATTACGTTTGGAGAGTGAACTGGGTATTCGTGGCCAGGCTTTAAACTGGTTTGAATCATACTTATCTCGCCGTCCTCAATATCTTATCAAAGGTACATCAAATTCGAAACCATTTTATCAAGAATACTCGGTTCCCCAAGGTTCCGTACTTGTTCACTGTTTATACATGTCCTTTACGTGATGTAATTCTCAAACATAATATACATTACCATTTTTATGCTGATGACACGCAATTATATGTTAGATTGAAACCATCTCAGAGTGATGTTGACGCAGGCATAAAAAATATCGAAGAATGTCTAAAATCAATTAGTCAATGGATGAATGATAATTTCTTAAAATTAAATGAAAATAAAACTTAATACATGCTTGTTGGGTCGACCAAGCAGTTGGGGAAATTTTGTTCTGAAAAGATAACAGTTGGGAATTCTGAAGTAAAGTGTGTTCACCAGGCTCGCAATCTAGGAGTGATATTTGATTCTGGAATGTCCATGAAGCCACATATCTCGAGAGTTATAAGTACATCATCGTCACATATTCATAATATTTGGAAAATTAGGAAATACTTAACTAGGGAAGCTACTGAGCAGATTGTTCATTCTTTCGTCACCTGTCGGTTGGATATGTGTAATTCATTGTACATAGGACTTCCAAAAAAACAAATTTCCCGTCTTCAACGTGTCCAAGACATGGCCGCGCGCCTTATTACCCTTCGGAAGAGATCAGATAGTATTTCACAAATTCTAAAGTCCCTTCATTGGTTACCAGTCTCAAAAAGAATTATTTTCAAGATAATCACTTTTAATCACTTTTAAGACACTCCATTATTCATCACCAAGGTACTTACATCATATGCTGTAGTTTTACAACCCTGTGAGGAATCTAAAGTCAATAACACAATTAAAACTATCTGTACCCAGAACTAGAACCAGTTGGGGGACAGAGCATATAAAAATGTAGCTCCAAAGATGTGGAATGACATACCTCTGCACATAAGGCAGTCTCCATCAGTTGAGGTGTTTAAAAGGAAATTGAAGCATTATTTGTTTTCATCATGATTCCACTTGTTATTGTTTTCCCTCCTGATTATTTCCTAAGTATGTTTATACATATAAATATATTTGCTGTGTTTGGAATGTATTCATAGGGTTGATTGTTTATATTCTGCGCCTTGAGCACTCTAAGAGTGGATATGTGCGCTATATAAGTCTCCATTATTATTATTAAGGGCTGACGTGCCGTCCATATTTCATAAATTCATTTTTAAACATTGAATTTCCGGAGGGAGTAATAATTCTGCCAACACATGAAGCTGGTTTGTAGCTTCATGCCCAACCCATACCATTTACCTGTGAAGGGGAGAAACCTCAACTGGTGTATTGCAAAGAACAGCGTGACGTGTACTAGCTCCAAGGCCATATCCGCATGCATGGATGGCTTCAACGTACAGTATATACGGCGCAACAACACACGTGTTATTCGTTCGCACAACGCACTTCTACATGTACTGCATGTACTATGTTTCTACGGAAGCTTTAAAGTGCCATTCGACTTGGAGACTTGGCGAGATAATTTATCTTTTCAAGTCAACATAATAGCTCTATCATGTCGACATATCAAGTTAATAAGTTGACATGGAGACAAAAATTATCATGTCAAGTCGATTTCTAAAAATTTAAATGTCGTCATGGCAACATAACATATCTTGTCAAGTCGACATCTAAAAAGTTACATGTCGTCATGGTGACATAAGGTATCTTGCCAAGTTTACTTATAAAAAATTACATGTCGTCATGGTGACATAACTTATCTCGCCAAGTCGACATCTAAAAAGTTACATGTCGTCATGGTGAGATAAGTTATCTTGCCAAGTTGACTTATTAAAAAGTTACATGTCATCATGGTGACATAAGGTATCTTGCCAAGTCGACATCTAAAAAGTTACATGTCGTCATGGTGAGATAAGGTATATCTTGCCAAGTCGACATCTAAAATGTTACATGTCGTCATGGTGGGATAAGGTCATGGTGGGATCGTCATGACGACATGTAACTTTTTAGATGTTGACTTGGCAAGATACCTTATGTCACCATGATGACATGTAACTTTTTGGAAGTCGACTTGGCAAGACACCTTATGTCACCATGACGGCATGTAATTTTTGGTAAGTCAACTTGGCAAGATACCTTATGTCACCATGACGACATGTAACTTTTTAGATATCAGCTTGGAAAGATGCATTATGTCACCATGGCGACATGTAACTTTTTAGATGTCGACTTGGCAAGATATGTTATGTTGCCATGACGACATTTAAATTTTTCAGATGTCGACTTGGCAAGATACCTTATCTCACCATGACGACATGTAACTTTTTAGATGTCGACTTGGCAAGATGCATTATGTCACCATGGCGACATGTAACTTTTTAGATGTCGACTTGGCAAGATATGTTATGTTGCCATGACGACATTTAAATTTTTAGAAATCGACTTGACATGATAATTTTTGTCTCCATGTCAACTTATAAAGTGGATAAGTCGACATGATAAAGCTATTATGTTGACTCGACAAGATAAATTATCTCGCCAAGTCTCCAAGTCGAATGGCACTTTAAAGCTTCCGTATGTTTCTCCAAGGAGGTAGAGTTACATCATTATTTTGTAGCTTCACATACACAGTTTTGTGTGTATGTAACTCGATTTCACGGCGGTCGCCGGAGGGGGGGCATGTCTCACTGAAGCGCATAACCCGGGTTACGCGTTCATGGTATCTAAAAAAGCAAAAATCAAGAAAAAGGATATCAAATTCAGAGATGATAAGAAGAAGATCCGCGGAAGGGGGGGGGGGGGGGGGGGGGGGGGGGGAGGGGAGGGGGTAGGCTTTGGAGTTTAGGGTTAGTGTTTAAGGTTTACCTAACCGCACATTTGGGTGGTTGTCGCACAAGTCATTCCTATATCGTGTGTTGAGAGCCAGAAGGGCGTTAACTCTGTGTTAAAACATACGAGTTAACGCCCTTCTGGCTCTCAACACACGATATATTATCAACAGCTGAATTGACATGAATGGGGAAAATGGCCTTCATACCGTTGGAAAGATGTTATTGTATATCGCCTCAATTCATTCCCTTATATGACAGACTAAACCGATATGTAGACATCATTCGGGGGAGGGGAGGTGTAGGAGATCACGTCACTTAGGAATATCGGTTGCAACGGTGTAAAGTAGGAGCCCCCCCCCCCCAAAAAAAAAAAAAACAACAACAACAACAACAACAACAACAAACAAACAAAACAGTAGGGAAAAGTCAATCCGTCGGTCCTCCCAAGACCCATATAAGGGGGCCATAATCCCCCTGAAAATAAAATGACAATAAATTCATTTTTTTTCTCATTTTTGCATCCTTTACAGGGGACGTACCGCTAATTATGCATGTTATGTTTTCATGGCCTTAATTTCTCTGAGTATTAAACCACAGAAACATGGCAAGATCAAATGGATATACATGTACTTTAGTTGTTATGCTTGATGTTTCGATGTATTCAATCGTTATAAATGAAACCATCAGATTATTACCCTAAGGGTGTTTCTACGTATTTAGTTATTAGAAATGTAACTATCAGATTAGTGCTCTAAGGATGTTTCGATATATTCAATCATTTAGAAATGTAACCATCAGATTAGTGCTCTAAGGATGTTTCGATATATTCAATCATTTAGAAATGTAACCATCAGATTAGTGCTTTAAGCATGTTTCGATATATTCAATCATTAGAAATGTAACTATCAGATTAGTGCTCTAAGGGTGTTTCGATATATTCAATCATTAGAAATGTAACCATCAGATTAGTGCTCTAAGCGTGTTTCGATATATTCAATCATTAGAAATGTAACTATCAGATTAGTGCTCTAAGCGTGTTTCGATATATTCAATCATTAGAAATGTAACTATCAGATTAGTGCTCTAAGGGTGTTTCGATGTATTCAATCATTAGAAATGTAACCATCATATTAATACTCTAAGGGTGTTTCGATATATTCAATCATTAGAAATGTAACCACCAGATTATTACTCTAAGGGTGTTTCGATATATTCAATCATTAGAAATGTAACCATCAGATTATTACTCTAATGGGGTGTTGCAAGAAAGTTGCGATTGATTGCAAGTTGCAACTGATCGGTACTGACCAATCAAAATCATTGTTGCAAGCGCATCTTCTTGAATGGGCAGATCCTGAACCATTCAGAATGGTTGTTCCAATTTGCTTTACAATTTGCAATTGATTGCAACTTTCTTGCAACACCCCATAAGGGTGTTTCGATATATTCAATCATTAGAAATGTAACTATCAGATTAGTGCTCTAAGGGTGTTTCGATGTATTCAATCATTAGAAATGTAACCATCATATTAATACTCTAATGGGGTGTTGCAAGAAAGTTGCAATCAATTGCAAATTGTAAAGAAAATTAAAACAACCATTCTGAATGGTTCAGGGTCTGCCCATTCAAGAAGATGCACTTGCAACAATGATTTTGATTGGTCAGTACCGATCAGCTGCAACTTGCAATCAATCGCAACTTTCTTGCAACACCCCATAAGGATGTTTCGATATAATCAATCATTAGAAATATAACTATCAGATAGTGCTCTAAGGGTGTTTCGATGTATTCAATCATTAGAAATGTAACCATCATATTAATACTCTAATGGGGTGTTGCAAGAAAGTTGCAATCAATTGCAAATTGTAAAGAAAATTAGAACAACCATTCTGAATGGTTCAGGGTCTGCCCATTCAAGAAGATGCACTTGCAACAATGATTTTGATTGGTCAGTACCGATCAGTTGCAACTTGCAATCAATCGCAACTTTCTTGACACACCCCATAAGGATGTTTCGATACAATCAATCATTAGAAATGTAACTATCAGATAGTGCTCTAAGGGTGTTTCGATATATTCAGTCATTAGAAATGTAACCATTATATTATTACTCTAAGGGTGTTTCGATATATTCAATCATTAGAAATGTAACTATCAGATTAGTGCTCTAAGCGTGTTTCGATATATTCAATCATTAGAAATTTAACCATCAGATTATTACTCTAGGGTGTTTCGATATATTCAATCTTTAGAAATGTAACCATCAGATAGTGCTCTAAGGATGTTTCGATATATTCAATCATTAGAAATGTAACCATTATATTATTACTCTAAGGATGTTTCGATATATTCAACCATTAGAAATGTAACCATTATATTATTACTCTAAGGATGTTCCGATGTATTCAATCATTGGAAATGTAACCATTATATTATTACTCTAAGGGTGTTTCGATATATTCAATCATTAGAATGATAACCAGCAGATTATAATTATCATTATCTGTTTATACATGTTTGTTGTCATTGATGATACAGTATGTCCCAGAAAAAAGGAAACCGGATGTCATGGCATCAATTTTCTATCACAATGAATAGTTTCCTTGAGATATACATGTTTGAAAATCTCTGCTTCTCTTCTTTCATGTGATGCACAATTTATTATTCATAATTCACACATGATTGAATTAAAACAATGGAAAGTGGTGGTACCAAAATCTTATTTGCAAACACAAATTGCAAATTTGAGTGAGTTTATAGGGTAGTAAGCGTATTCATATTAAAAAAAGGAAACATCACTTAAAAGGTCATAATTTTCTCTTTTATATGACAGCTTATGCGTAGAGAATCAATGATGTATGCTAGAGAACAAGTAAAATGAAAACATACTTGATTTCTGCCAAAATGAGTGGATAGTTGATTAAGCTGACAATGGACTTAATGCTTGGGTGAATTTTCACAAACATGGGGAATGAAAAGGGACATTAGAGATGGTTGGGGACTTGGGGTATAACAAGGCTGAAAATTACGGATACTTGGTGATTCTCTTGGATGACAGGCCTTACAGGCCACATTCTCTTCCGATATGGCAATTCTTCTTCGACAAAATCGGCCCTTGTTGACATTGAGGCTCGTCCCTCCCTGCTGATATTTTCTTACGTTTCTCCATAACGTAGACTTCGCAGGAATGTCGCGATCTGGAAATCTCTCATTGAAGGCGGCAGCAAGCTCCCTTTACTCTGGTCAGATGCATGTTCACGCAACCTAAAAAAGATGGTTTGCTTAATTTTCAGCCTTTTTATTACCCCATCTTTAATGTTCCTTGTCATTCATATGCAAAGCTTATTAGTTTAAAGCTCTTTAAACTAATCAGCTATAACAGAATTTTACCCCTGTGTGAAAGCGGGGCTAGTTTACCCTCTTACGGTGTTTCTCTCGTAAAATGTGTTTTCCACCTCTTGCGAAAAAAAGAATTCACAAAACGGACACTATATGAACACGATGACAAAAGAGAGCGGACAAAATATACAGCTCCTCATTGTAGTACCCTCCGAAATTGTTCTGGTAGACAAAAGAACATCCCTTCATTGCTATTATGTAAAATAAGTAGAACGGGTTAATATGCATGTGATACCTGTTCTACATATTTTTACATAATAGCAATGAAGGGATGTTCTTTTGTCTACCAGAGCAAGCGTGGAAAGTACAATGAGGAGTTGTATATTTTGTCCGCTTCTTTGTTCGACATGTTCATAGTGAGAATGAACTGCAAATGTTTTTTTTTAAAGAAACCTCACCACTACACCTGAATAAAAGTGATTGGGAAAATAGTTGCACCTTGATCATCCAACTGCCTATGAATCTATTTACATTCCATTCGCGTATGCCCCAGATTACCTGACGCGTATCAGCACATCATTATCGTGTTGATCTAGGACATGGGAATATTATCTGATTTGGCGCAACGCTACATCAATATTGTATAAGTTGAGCACGAAGTCGAGCTATGATCCATTTTCCATTTTTATTACCATATAAATTGTTTTTATAAGCGTATAGACTTGATGGAGAGATTGTAGATGAATAGGCGACAGGACGAGCAATTTCTGATGTCAATGACGATGGGGAACATGGTATAAAACGTGGACCATATTTCAAAAACCTTTATCATTTCATCAAAATGAAGGCCTTCAGCGCTCGATTGAGTATGCAA
The DNA here is from genome assembly GCA_025617745.1 of Heliocidaris erythrogramma. Lineage (NCBI taxonomy): Eukaryota > Metazoa > Echinodermata > Echinoidea > Camarodonta > Echinometridae > Heliocidaris > Heliocidaris erythrogramma. The sequence goes on from CM046866.1 coordinate 29,413,988, forward strand.
GCGGGAATCCTTTGCACGAGATAACATGTACAAGCGTGACTTGTTCTGGTGTGTTTGCTTCCCCACGTGTATCTAACTCGTTATCTTTTGCATATTAAAACCACGGCCAAATCTGCGTAAAGTAAAGAGTGACGTAAGAAGAGGAGACAATAACAGTTCGGATTGAGAGGTTTTGCATACTCTTGAGAATGCATTTGCCTACCGGTTGATTAAGCATCAGGTGTTTCATCTTGAAATTAAATTTCAAAGTGTTAAAAAGAAGAATAATAAAACAGAAAAGGAAGAAGAAAAAAATCACGCGTTGAAGCTGCAAAGGAGTAAAGTAGATTCCTCCCGGCCCCCCCCCCCCCCCCCCCCCCCCCACTCGGAGGTCGAAGGGACCGCATGCGTGTTCCCAAAATCTCCGGCCCGTGAATTGTAAAAAAAGGGGGTGTTTTTTATCTTTCACCCGGAGATTTCATTAAAAAGGGGGTGTTTTTCTTTCTCTCTATTTCTCTCTCTTCGACACCTGAGAAATTAAAAAAGGGGGGTTATGAAATATCTTGAAAAATTGATCAAATCCCAGGATCAAATTCCTGAAATTCCTGCTAGTTTTGATAGCTCATTCAGCCAGGATTATTTCATTTTGAAAAGTAGAAACACTGGCCCCCATCTCTTCCAAGGTATTGTACTGACAGCTTACTTGGGAGGGGGGATGGTGTCTGTCCTGAGATATGGGGTTGGAATGAGAGCTCACCTGAGATAGGGGGTACATTGAGCAGTGTTCTGAATTTAGGGGGTCTCCAAGGGAGGAAAAGCCCGCGCAAAGCCCGCGAGAAGGGGGTTCAGAAATGTTGGCAGCCCCGAGATAGGGCGGTGCTTTCAAAGGGAGGGAACAAGCATACGCGTACCCTAAATAATACTGAGTGGGGGGGGGGGGGGGCGGCGGGAGATTCCTGTTTGGTAAAGGGTTATTGCATTAGGCTATATCAGCCATAGATTTTATCTTCGCTAAGGGCAGGGAACTCTCGTATCACCTACATAAAGAGAGTAGCAACAACTCATGATTTGAACGCCATTTTATTTCATCTGCTATGCAACATTTCTATTCAATTCCGATGAGCACCTGGGTGTTCTCAATAGAAAGAATTCAAACGCCTTTTTATTTCCCGAAAAGTCAGACGTCTATGTCGCTACTCTCTATTTAAAGGTACTCTAGTTACGCCGAATAAAATAATGATTATTATTGTAATGCGGGGAAAGTGATTTTTTTTTTTCGAACGGTAGAAAAGCAAAATCAGTAAATAAAATAATCCTTGCAAAAAAGTGTGAATGTTGAATTTTGATAATTTTTCTTTTCAATTATCATGTTAATTTCTGAATTCTGGTGATTCTTTTTTTCTACATTATTCATTTGGTCTCCTTATGCAAACAATGAATTACGAATTTCCCGCACAAGCGAAGCAAAAAGTGTTGATGCTTGAACGTTTCTTAAAGCTCAGTCATTGTTCCATTCTCTGCCTAATTAATTCCAAAGAAAATCAATGAAGTTGGATTATTAAAAAGAAAAGGTCAGAAGATGAAAAAGTGGTAACATTTATGTTTTTGCCACTGTCGATACGCAAATTGGCTCGTGTCGGCCAAAGCTGTCACGTCATTGCAGCACTTTGAGTTTCCACCACAATGCGTGTGCGTTACGCGTCCGTAAAAGCAGACGATAGCGCATTATAGCATGCATACATATTCGTGGAGTTGCAAAAATGCCGTTGTGCCAAGCAATTTACTGTTCGAATCGTCGTGAAATTGTCCGGTAAAATCCTTTTTTGCCATCCCTGATCCGAAGAAGGATAGAGAAAGGTGTGCTGCATGGATAAGGAACATTGAAACAACCAAATTCAACGTCAAAGCATACATTTATTCCCGTTTTCGAGTGGTCTGTGAAGACCATTTTGACGTTTTGGCGTTCGAGACCAACCTACAAGCCGTGTGCCTGGGATACAAACCCAGGAAGCTGCTAAAGCCCGACGCTGTACCAACCATATTCTCCCACAAAATCTTTACAAGCAAGCAATCTTTCTTCGCCAAGAAAATCCCTCATTCATCTCCTTAGGTTAGATTACAAGCTTATTGAAGAATGTGATCAGATTTTACTTGAAGATTAACCAGGAATTTATGTTAATGTCGTACTTGCTATCTATATCGCGAACGTAAGAACGTAAACAATGCAGCTTGCTGCATTAGCTTTCCGCGCGTGCCTTAAAGTACACGCGTTAATGGTAAGCACGTACGAACGGTGACAAACAGTCAAAAATCAAAAAATTTAATTTTATTAATTCGATAAATTGTGAAAAAAATTTGCTAAAGCACTTTATTTTTTCAGTAGAAAATATTCAAAAAAAAAAAACTGAAAAATTAATAAAATTTTCTTTGTGTCATACATAGGCCTAATTGTCTCACAAATAGCATTTTTATAGGCGCTGTGAAAGCGATCTGTGTATTGCTCCAAATCGGCATTACCGTGATTTGCCGTGGTTTTTGAAGTAGTGCTGCAGTGACGTAACGGATTTTTGCGGCTCATACTAGTAGATATTGTAATATTTATTTTTTTAAAATCGAGATCTATGATTTTATCGACCTGAGCGATGAGTTTTTTGGTCAATCTGACTAGTTTTATAACATTAAAAATTGTAAAGGTGCTAAAAATTTTCAGTGGTGTCTTCTTTTAACATTCATGTGTTGCCTAACTAGACGCATAGACAAGAATGCGTGGCCCTAAAAGCACAATCTTTAATATTAACAAAATCAATTTTGATAATTTATAAAATTAATCAAGAATGGAAAGATATAATATCATAAAGGACTTGCCTAAATGGTGAGACAATAGGTAATAGAAAGGGCACAATGACTTTTTAGAATATCAATTAATTTTTCTTATGACCAATGGCGTAGCGTGCTGATCCAGCTATTGAGGAGGCACCGGTGTCATTGGGGAGGGGGAGGGGCATCCAGTGACGGGAGGGTGTCGTACCTTCTTGATTCCCCTCTTATTTTCTTTCTCTTTCTTTCTCTTTCTTTCTCCTTTTTCATTGGAAGGGTGAGCTATTGCCCATGCCATATTAAAATAATAATGTCTTGTATAACGCATATCACAGTATGATATAACGTCCCTATGCGCTTCCAAAAGGTTTGGATATTATTACCCTGGCTTTAGCTCCGGCAGCCGTAATCAGCGCACAGTGCATTTCAAGGATAAATCCTGCCAGGTACCCATTTAACACCTGGGTGGAGAGTGGCAAATGTGGATTAATGTCTTGTCAAGTGAATGAACCACTATACCACGACACCTTCTGTTTTTGAAGCATATTTTTCATAATGTTTTATCGTTGTTCAAGGTATTTAAACTTCTTGTTGTAAATCCGTGCTAGATCTCAGAATAAACCAAGTTAAAAATTTAGTTGCTTAGATCTTGATTAGATATTTACTTACTATCGTGCCCCATATATGTCGTTTACAGAAGTATGCGTGTATGTGTGTGTGTGTAATTGGGTTTCTATACACACGCGTATCAATCAGATAATGATTAGTTACACCTGGGGACCGACCTTAAACGTCATAATCGAAAGGACGTGACTCGGTCGGAGTCGGTTTGTGTAGGCGAAGGCAAAGATCTGACCGCAGAAGTACGTAGAAGTACAGAAGTATGGCTTTTTTTATTATGTAGCTGCAACTGCAAGAGACCTAGTGTTAACGTTAAGAATTAGCATAAATGATTCCTGAAAATGTCATCGACAACTATAATCGTGAAATTAGTTTCATCTCATGTCAGATGTAATATACACGTATCATTTCAAATTGACAACCATAATCATGCCAGTTGGTTTCAATTACGATGTCGAATATAATAACTATAACTATCCATCATTTCAAATGACAACCATAATCAAACCAAATGATTTAAATTCTCATGTCACTTATTATCATCTGCATTCATCATTTAGACAAATCCTAATGTATATCTAACATTTCGAATGAACAACCACGATTATGCCAGCTGGTTCCAATTCTCATGACGAGTATAATCACTATCAATCATTTCAAAATGACATCCATGATTATGCCAATTGATTTTAATTATCATGCTAGTCGTAATAAGATACACCCGTAAATAACGAGACGATCAGGCAACACCAATTATCTTTAAATCCTATACCCTCATGGAAAATGATAACTACCTACTTTATGTGTAAAATCGCGCGAGAGTGTGACAAAAATTGCAAAATTATGAAAAGGAACACTCGTATAAAGCAAAATTATGAAAAGGAACACTCGTATAAACCATGTAGACTATTAAGAGAAATACACTTTTCATATGATGTTTAAACATGGGAAATTCAATGCCACATTGGAAAATGGGCACAATTTTATTCAAAGTTGATTTACATGATTCTTATTTTTGTGCAAAGTATTGATGTCTTCATCACAAACAGCAGCACATAATCAGATAATCTATAATGTTTGCAGTCAAGAGGAAGGCTTTCTTTCTCAAGTTGAAACACAAAATATGCGAAATTATCGAAGCGACCTATCAGATATTTTGACACTTTGTCATATAAAGACAATTAAATTTCGTCAGAAATATACGACATTAGAAATAAGAATTACAACTAGACCACCTCGCTGTCCGAATGTTAGGTGGGGGTTCCAAGAATAATGATGAGGATTGACGTGATTGGTAATTTCAAAATTCCGACGGGGGTGGGCAAGGGGTGGGGGCGGTGGCTGCAGCACTACCACTGCCTTGTACGCATATGATAGTTACATCAATCAGTTGGATTATTACTACCCCATACCACGCAAATTTGTGGCTCACAGGCTATTTCCGTTACCCCCTATTTCCATATCGAAATTCATATTTTTTATAAGGCAAAGGAAATGCTTCTCTGTGCTACTTCAGGTCTTAGTATTTGTATTCTTATTGATCTGTTGACCCAAAAGGAAAGGTTACACCGGATTTCGTATTATCCTTTACGTGGCATGCACATTGTCTAATCTGTGGAAATAAGCCACACCGCATAATTTTCTCGACAGAATTAAACCGTAAAATAAATCATCCGTTAAATCCTTTCTGTTCGACTGCCATCGCAAAGCGTATAAGTGCCTAAAGAAGCAGAAAATCACCTGACATGCTTGGGGAATTAAAGTTGGAAAAAATCAATAATGTATTAGGGGTCTAAATTTTTCTTTGCCTACACAATCTTTAAAGTGGAAAACAAGTCACACAACAATCAGAGGCGTAGGGGCATAATTCATAGGTGAAGGCGAGTGGGGGGGGGGGGGGTGGTAGCTAAAACCTCTTACCTGCGTGAATATGGAATTTTCCAGTTTTCTAAATTTTGTGATCCTGAAAAGAGAGCCAGCAAAATAAATGTCACTCTATTATATATAGAAATGTTAATTCACGAATTATACTAATATTCATTTATGTCATTTAGTTGTTCAATCACTATCCATTTATTTTCTGATTCCCGCGCAAAAAATATTAAAAGATGACATCAAGATGTGTTTTATGAATAAAGAAACAAATCACGGATAGTGACAAAATAAGGGGGGTATAGAGAGATGAGCGGCTCTATAATCCGATATTGTATTTTTGTATTTTCATTTTTAAAGATTAGTCAGCTGCCATCAATAAACATAACTTTTATCCATTTTGAAAATTCTGCATTGATGAAAAACAGTGGCGTAGCTACGTGGACGCGAGGAGGCACGTGCCCCCTACTCGATGGGCGAAAGTGATAAACAGAGGGAGAAAGAGAAAGAGAAAGGGAGAAGGGAAAGCAATTCGAAAAGAAGATGATACTACCATGAAGCTACAAACCAGCTTCATTTTACTACCCACCCCCTCACTTCATGTGCTTGTTCTTCCACTTCTCATAAACATGTGAGACCTTGACACCAGTACAGTGCCCCCTCCATGGTGGAACTCAAGCTAGGCCACTGGCACTGTAAAAGAGAGCTCGAATTTGACACATGACGTAAGTAATTAGTTAATTGCAGCCTACAAATACATTTTGCAGAATATTTCTTCTTTGTTGTCCATCAATGATGCCAGTTGCTGTGGATTAATTAACAGATGGAATTTTCACTTGGCTCCGTATGCCGAAGGCAAAAGCGCCATAAAAGATCACACCGGTATTAATGCTATTTGTCTAAACTGATCGCGCGTGTTTTTTGCACGTGCGTGTCCGCAGCAGCGAAAGGCAGTGGGATACTTCCTGCGATTCGTATTATGTCACGGCTTTGTATTAAGCCATGCATGAAGTACGATGGCTGCGCGTGTCACGTGCGTTCATCAGAATACATAGCCACACGCAGAGATTGTTGGACATGTCCAACAGCCTCCTTGAGTGTCCTGCGTCCTCCTACGTACCGTAATGGCACCAGTCGTGGCGCGCCCTTGTAATACAGCTTCATTGCTGCAACGCCCTGTGTCAACTGCCCTAGTCTCAGCGGAGCGAAATGAACGGATGCGATTGACTAGAAGATATTTTACCAAAATAAATAAGGAACAACTATACGGAGTTTCGCTCGCTGCTGATCGTGCAAAAGATTATGGCAAGAAAAGTTTGTTTCCAAGAGAATTATCCACGGGGCTTTTTAATGTTCTGCTAATTGTTTTATAAAACAAGAACTTCCTTTTTAGCAGACTGAAACAAACAAAAAATATGTACCATATTTTCTGTTTTCGATGTAACAGAGCTTAAGTTCCATAGATGTTGGCCAGACAATTGTTTTTGCATGAAAAATTATTTGGAAATAGATTATCTTTCTTCAAAGTTGGCTGTCTCGTCAAGATACTATATGCTCCAGTCTTGACGCGCCATTCCTACAACACGCAAATCATGACGTAGCATCCCGACAAGCGCATTCTAGTGCGCATGCACATTTCCCCAAAGACAACGCGATAACCATATATAGCTTCGTGCGTATGGTTTACGTAGCGTGCCATGTACTGAGAATATTTTTTACAACATAATGATTTATCTTAGATTAATCCTTGCTTTGCAATATCATTTGCGAAGGGTGCGCCACCACTGGTGCCAAGTGCGGCGACACTGGAGCTGCAGAAGCTCTGCAGAATCACCACAGTAGCGTTCGCGCCGTAGAAGCAAGATGCAATATTTCGGGTGGATTTTATTCACAAGCATTTTCGGCATCGAATGGTGGGTGATTCCTCAACAACCGTGGTATTTTCTGAAAATTTTGAATCTAAAACTGTCGAACCCCTCCACGACTGGTGCCATTACGGTACTTGGAAAAAAACGTGCAGACCTTTGCGTCCGACGCAAGGATTCTGCGAAATCCGTCCTAGACCACACCCATGCACGTGCACGACTGGTGGTGACCAACCCTTAAAGTCACGTGCGTGTCCGCAGATGCAATCGGCTGTGGGCCAACTCCTGTGACTCATACGTCCTTCGTTCGTCATGGTCACAACCGGTTGTGCTTGCGACGCAAAGATTTTATGCGAAATTCGTCGCAGACCATACGCAAGAAGGTGAACGATCGGTTGTGACCAACCCTTAAATGGGGCACTGTAAGCCAAGGGATTTGATTGGAACGATGCCCCCCTGGCGACAATTTCTCGCAGCTGCAAGAGAATTTTGCATGATTAGAATCTCCATACTGACACCATAACATAACGATTGGGAAGAAACGTTCTCGGTGGTTTTGCATGTCATGTGTTTGAAGCAGCTTGGAAATCCCGTAATTATTGAATTTCAGGATTACGAGTTTCTTCGCAATGCTTTCCAAAGTGTAACCCATTGTCTCTTTTCGGAGTCTTTTTCTTCGCACTGTGAGACGAAACTCAAGGAATCCATTCTGGAATAGATGTTTTGATGATCTCTCTTCAAAAATTTAATGTTTATCCTTCATCTTTTTATCCTCATATAAAGAGATCGGTTCTAAACACGCTACATCAATCTTTTTTTTTTAATGGTTTTTTTTTTAATGAATGTACTTATTTGCAGTAGCTACATACCTTGACACATTCAAAAAGTCGAATTTCCTATGGGAACGTAACGAAAAATTGGCCTTTAAAAGCAATTCAGTGAGCTGTTAGCAGGTTATGGTTTGGTGCAGCATGTTTCCACACCTACCCATGACAAGGGTCACATTCTGGACGGTTTTATTTCACGACAATCTGACGATAAGGTGTTTTCAGATCTTCAGATTGGCCCAGGTATATCGGACCATTCTGCAATTTTGTGCAAAATACATCTGCACAAACCTACATTAGCAGTACATCATCGAGTTATAATATTAGCGCTATTGACAGAACATCATTTGCAGCAGATATGATGAACAGCGATCTTGCCTCTAAGTCCTCACCCACTGACGATGCAACAGCTAGAGTCAACTTGTACAATACGGTTCTGGGTGACTTGTTAGATGTCCACGCACCAGCTACATCCCGAATCGTTAAGTCGAGGCCTTACACTCCTTGGTTTACCCCCGAGATCAGAAAAGAGAAACATGAACGTCGGCGCTTGGAGAAGAAGTGGCGATTATCGAAGCTAGAGATTGATCATCAACTGTTTTGCCAACAGAAACAACATGTGAACTCTCTTCTCCGGAAATCAAAGCATGTCTACTACCAGCAATCAATAAATGATTGTGGTAACGATTCCAAGAAAATGTTCAAAATTACCAATACACTCTTGAATCGCAAACGGGCATCTCCACTTCCAGCGAATGCATGCAGTAAATCCCTTGCTTCGCTCTTCAGCCAGTTCTTTGTTTCCAAGATTGACAGCATTAGGAGACAACTTTCCACCGATGTTTCTCCGCTACCTCCACGTTCTTGCACTGGACTTTCAACCCTGACAGATACAACTTCGGAGGAAATTGAGTCACTTATTCGTAACAACCCTGTGAAATCGTGTGAGCTTGATCCCGTTCCCACTAAGCTTCTGAAAGAAAATGCTGCTATCATATCTCCTTACATCGCTGACATGGTGAATTCGAGTCTGCAGAGTGGGACAGTTCCTGAAGCTCTGAAGATCGCTTATATTCATCCACTATTGAAGAAGCCTTCGTTAGATCCGGAATGTCTTCAGAATTTTCGTCCAGTGTCGAATCTACCTTATTTGTCAAAACTTCTTGAGCGGGTAGCTTTCTCCAGGTTGTATAATTACTTGCTTGAGAATGATTTACTCGACAATCACCAATCGGCCTACCGTGCAAATCACAGTGTTGAGACCCTGCTCCTCAACCTGTCCAATAACGTGTTGACAGGAATGGATGCAGGTAAAATCACAGCAGTCGTGTTATTGGATCTGTCAGCTGCATTTGACACTGTGGACCATTGTATTCTTGTCAATGTTTTGTCATCAATGGGAATTTATGACCGCGCACTTGAATGGTTCATGTCCTATCTGGAAGATCGCCAGCAGTTGGTATGTGTAAATGATGAAAGATCCGACCCGGTCAAGCTAAGGTGTGGTGTTCCGCAGGGATCAGTCGGAGGTCCGTTGCTGTTCTCCGTGTACATCACTAGGCTCAAGGAAGTTTTACAGCGACATGATGTCCAGTATCACTGCTACGCGGATGACATCCAGATCTATGCATCGTTTTCTCCAAATCAAGCTGACGCAAGTCGAACTGTCAAACTACTTGAAACTTGCATCAAAGATGTACAAACTTGGATGAACTCGAACTCACTCAAACTAAATGACAGTAAAACTGAATTGATACTATTTGGTTCCAATTCTAATCTTGCTAAGATAGAGTCGTTTGATATATCAATATCTGATTGTGTAATCAGTCCGTCCTTGAATTGTCGTAACCTTGGTGTTATGTTAAACTCTTCCATGTCACTGTCAACTCATGTGTCTAGTATCTGTAAGTCGGTTAGGTATCAACTGAGAAACTTAGGTTTTATTAGGAAATACTTAAGTCGTTCAACCACAGAGAAACTTGTTCATGCTCTTATCTCATCACGCTTAGATTTCTGTAATTCCATCCTCTATTTGCTCCCTGACACGCAACTCGTTCGTCTCCAGAAACTACAAAATACTGCTGCGCGTATTGTCACACTTCGTAGAACTCGTAGAACTCACATTACCCCCATTCTCAAAACTCTCCACTGGCTCCCAGTACGTGACCGAATCATTTTTAAGTTGTTGCTGCTAGTTTTTCGTTCCTTACACGAGTCTGCTCCTTCCTACAATATGAAGTTGATTGTTAAGTATAAGCCTACAAGACGTCTTCGTTCATCTCAATCCTCCTTATTAGTTGTCCCTAGAACACGCACTTCCTGGGGGGATAGAGCTTTTTCTCATTCTGGTCGGTCCCTATGGAATAAACTACCACTCAGTATTCGTAGCCTTGCATCCCTTCAGGACTTCAAATCTGCTCTAAAAACCCATCTTTTTCGAAACAGTCCTATTTAATGAATACAGTTATAATTTATGTTTTTAGTGTACATATAACTCTACTTTAGTGTAAGAATTCGATATACATGTATATATTTGTTCATTATTGTTAAATTGTAAAGCGCCATGAGCGTCAGAGCCTGGCGGATACCGGCGCTATATAAATGTTCATATTATTATTATTATTATTATTATTAAAAATGGGAGTGGTTCCAAAACCTGCTACATCCATATCAGTTTGGCTCCAGAACATGCTACATACATAACACAGTGGCCTTTCCCCGTAACTGACCAATCACAGAGCAGCACGACGAGCATCAATGATCGCGCAGTGACCTTTCCACTTTAAAAGATGTTTTGCTGACTGTGCGTATAGGGATCGAGATCTCGGTTCCGAAAATATTCTACATCGACAGATTTTTGAAAATATTTATTGCTTCCAAAAAACTAAAGCACCTGGATAGTTCAAAATGGGAGGATTAAACATTCTTTTTTTCTCTCAGATTTCATTTCCATGCATGTAGTATTTCTTCTAGAACATAACTCTTCATTATAATGTTTTAAAAAGTCATTTCTAAAAGGTGGCGGAGAGGTGGGCCGAGGTGCATATCCTTCTCCAAGGGTAAGAAGATTGAGTATTTTTTAAGTAATTACCTTTTTTCACAAGCTTGAAGAACTTTATTTTCTAGAGCACTACGTCTACATACAGACAAAATTCCAAGCAAGTCATATCATGCACACATTGAGAAGCATTCCTAAAATAAAGAGACCTTCTGCATATTTCTTTTAAAAATGATTTATTCATCATATTGAATAGGGAGCGATGTGACTGATCGAGACTTTTTAAAATATTGCATTCTAGAGCCTTTTTACACATTTAATTTAAGCCTTACGTATAAGAGGGTTGATTTCTGGGAAAGGTTAAAATAATTTGTGAACTTTCTCATTCTTTTTATGTCAGTCTGGAAGAATATCATGACTTGACAGAAGAAATGTCCCCTGGTATGGATAGCTCTGCGAATGCCCTCATATTCGAATATGACAAGAAATAGCTGAAATGATTAATAATAATAATAACAATAATAATACAATACATTTATTAGGCGCTTAATACGAATGTTTCTAAGCGCACGGTTTACCGGAAAGTTAAGATTAAATCCAAAATAATACAAAAATACAAAAATTATTAGAAACCTTTACGTAATTCAACAATGGATACAGTGTATAAATACGGTAAATGAATACAGAAAATCAAAGTCGGTGTCCACCTCCATTGATTGACCCACAACTGGGCCATTCCAGAGGACTATCTACTAAAAAGGTAAGTTTTCAGCAGGGACTTAAACTGATTAACGGAAGTGGTAAGATGTATATAGGCAGGTAGAGAATTCCAGAGAGAAGGGGCAATTGTAGAAAAAGCACGATCACCATATTTTGTCGAAGTGCGAGGTCCAGGAGTTAACTGCATTGTAGAGGATGAACGGAGGGATCTTGAGGAAGTAATGGAACGTAAGGAAATGAGGTCTGTGAGATACTTGGGGGATTGCCCATTCAGAATTTTGTACGTAAGCAGAATAACTTTAAAAAAGATACGGTGATGTATGGGAAGCCAGTGGAGAGAACGGATGATTGGGGTTATGGGCTCGGATTTCCTGGAGAGGGAGACAAGTCTAGCGGCAGAATTTTGTACCCGTTGAAGTTGAAGTGGAAGTGGACCAGGTTTTTTTGGACCAGACTTTATGCCGTGTGTGTTTTAGTCCCTTATACACATTTCTACGAGCAGTGCATGCAGTGGCGTATTCAGGGGGGGGGGGCAGGGGGCACGTCCTCGGGCAGCACTTGGAGGGGCGCCAAAACGCAAAAGAGAGAATCAAAGAAAAAAAAGAGGGAAAATGAAGAAAAAACACAATCCTTAAGGATTATTAAGGATTATGCGCATACCCCTTTATCGATAGGGTAAATGCATAAAATACAGTTTTTGAGGGTTTAAAATGCGAAAATTTTCTAAAGATCGGTCGCTTTGCTCCCTCGCATAATTATTGTCTGTCAGGATTTTTTGGGGGAAGGGTTCAAAATTTCAAAAATAAAGATGTAATTGTTGCTTTGAGGGTCAACATTTAAAAGAAATCCCAACTTTCAAGTCAATTTGCTAAATTCCTCGACTATTTTTCAAGTGTTTTCGTTAATTCCCAGTTTTAGAAGGGAGTGAATAGAAAACCGTTTATCAATGTACAAAATTCGAACTTCTCTACCGTATATAGTGGTCAGTTGAAAAGTTTCCTGGGTAAAATGCTTTGCTCCCTCGCTTGTACAAGTAAGTTTGGGCACTGGGGGAGGTGGCGCAACTTCTTTATTTGCCCCGGCGCCATAATCCCTAGATACGCCACTGAGTGCATGTGAATTTCAGCAAGATCATTTGTTTAAAATCATTTTGATTATTTCAAAACCTCACAGTATACACCAGTTCTTATGAACTACATAATCAACCTAAAAACTACTTTGCAGTTGAGTGCAATGGTCTGATTATTCATTTGCGAGCGAGCGAAGGAGCGAACAAAAAGATATTTTGAAAGCAGCGATTTTCCTTATACGATAAGAAGACAATAGTAAATACGAGCGAGTGTAGCGAGCGAGCTTTGCATTTTTTTAAAATTGGCAGCATCCGGCAATTTCTTACAAAAAAGACTACCCAGAGACTCGTTCAGGCACTTGTGATGTCTCGCATCGACTTTTGCAACAGTCTCCTGTACGGCCTTCCTGATGCACAAATCAACAAACTGCAGAGAGTACAAAATTCAGCTGCTAGGCTTATCGCTAAGCGTCGTTCACGTTCATATGCTAAGAGTCCGGAAACAAATAAACTTAAGATTAAGATCCTCTTGCTTACCTTCAAATGTTTGAAAAAACTCAGCTCCTGCCTATCTTCAACAGTTAATAACAGAATACTCACCCTCTCGCAATTTGCGCTCAAGCAATAAATCACTCTTAATTGTTCCTCCCACCAATACCCAGTCTTACGGTTCTCGATCTTTTCATTCAGCATCCCCTCAACAATCTACCTCAATGCATAAAACAAGCAGACTCAACTGAAAGATTCAAATCCATGTTAAAAACTTATCTGTTCATCAAATAGTTGTATGCCTTAGCATAATTATGCAGCTCTCTCAACCTTTAACTAATATATTTTTGTACGTCTGAAATTGTTCCTTTCTTTCTCATCTTTCCTTTTCGTAAGCGCTTAGAGACATTTTTTGTGATAAGCGCTAAATAAATATTGTAAATTATTATTATTATTCCTGATATGATTTAGGGGCACTGCTCATTATTGTATAACTTAAGGAATTGCACCCCTCCTGCCCCCTGCTCCACTGCCTCCCATTGTGCTGGTATCAGTAAGGAAATCTATTATTATGAAGCCTCTCTGATTATTTGGAGCTAGGTAGGCCTATGTGGCTCTTTTGTGGACTTTAGGGCACAGTTTCTAAGCGACACTATATTAAATATATACATGTATATGTATAAAGGTAGGGCACTTATCAGAAGACAAAAGGTGCACTTATCAAATGGGAACATAATACTATTAGAAAAAGGGGCACTGATCGGAAGTAAAAAGGGGTACTTAAAAAGAGGCAGTTATCAGAGGTGAAAAGGGCACTTATCAGAAGGGAAATTGTACTATTAGAATGGAAAATGGGCACCAATCAGACGAAAACGGGGATACTTGTCGGATTTCAAAGGGGATACTAGTCTTATCTGAGCTTAAAAGGGGCACTTATCAGAATACAAAAGGGCACTTATTAGAAAGAAGAAGGGGCAGTCATACGGAGAAAAGGGGTCACTTATCAGAGGTGAAAAAGGGCACTTATCAGAAGGTAAACTTGGCACTTATTAGAAAGAAGAGGCAGTCATACAAAGAAAAAGGGTCACCTATCAGCTATAAAAAGGGGCACTTTGGGGGTACTTGAAAAAGTGGGGGGGGGGGCACTGTGCCCCCTGCCCCCCGGGGAGCGCCGCCCCTGTTCCTTTCACAATGTAATCACGTGACCAAAACGTAACTTTATCTTAATATCGAATATTTGAGGATTTAAAAAAGGGTTTTAATATGCAGTAGACAGTCTGGGAGTGCTATCCCAAGGACATTTGAGGCCTAGTTAGCCAGCCAGGGCAGAGAAGCATGATAATAGCCGACGTCAGCCGTGATTTTCTGCATTATGGTACATTTGAGTGTAAAGCACAATATATAATATCGAGACAATCATTTCAGGGCGATTTGCTTACTTTTTCTTTTAGTCAGTGGCAATTATAAGGACGGGGAAGATAAGCATTTTGTCTTTAACCTCGTTCTTCACGATGTACTAATAGGGAGTTTTCGAATGTGTCGAAGTGAACGCAGTCCTAGATCCTCCCAGCGACAATGGACTGCTTTGTGTTAACTGCGTATAAATATAGGTGAAGCATGAAGATAACAATGGAAGAAGCGAGGTTCACGTTTTAGAGAAGACGGCAATACCGTGTCTGACGCGTTCTCGATCTGACTAGTGGACGAGGGAGAAGCCAGTGGACGGGTGAGCCGTTCTTGCACAAAGCGCGGTATGCAGTTAACACAAAGCAGTCCATTGTAGCTGGGAGGATCTAAGACGGCGTTCACGTCGACACATTCGAAAACTCACTTATGTCTAATATGATGTATTGGCTTTATAAATTTCAATGTAACAGTGGAGGTCATGTACTAATGTATATCGGCTACGAATAAGCCACTTCGGAGATGCAATCTGAGCATGAGCAAATAGAGGTCATCTGTACCAAATTCTAAAACCCACAGACACTAATATTCGATATGTGCTCATGAATGTCATGTAATCATTATTCAATTATGCACTAATGGTGCATTCCATGATATCCAGGTGGAAGTATTCTTTTTAAAGGTGGAAACAAAAGCTATTCATGAGGCACCTCTATCACTCCCAGAGTTATTTTTCTGAAGTGCACATAAAGGGACCCTCCATGTCTAAAATATCTGTGGATATTTGGGGTCATTTGTACCGTGCGCTAACCCCGAACTGGCTTATACAGAGGTTAGCATGACAACACGCAAAGAACTAAATGCGTCGTGTGGCTGGCAGAAAGGAGTTAGCACGCGAGCATGCCATAAAGCAAATTGCTGGTAACGCGCTTCTAAGATTTTGATTGCTCTATACATGTTCTAGCAGTTTTAAAACATGACAGAGATATCTCTCTTCAGCAACTAATAACAAGTGAAAATGGATGACAACTACCTAATTTTAGTAGTTTCATATCAAATAAGCACATACTTTTGAAGTTATTAGTATTTTAATGCTAACGACCTTCTAGCCTGCTTAAGGCAATAGTTCGTGTCCGCGTTTAGCAGTTTATTATGGACAATAAGGTGGTAATCCTGTACGTTTCCTAATGAAATAATGTATGGTGTGATTACGAGAATTGAGACATATCTACAACTTTGTGCGTTTGTTTAGCATTATGTCCGAGGACATTTTCGGACAGAGAACAAAAAAAAAATCATGACAACAATGGTCCTCGGAAGGCGGACAATAGTCCTCGAACGTCGAACAATGAATTTATGCCTTATTCCGTCGACTGTCCGAGGACGAGTAACAATAGAGGAACAATAGTTGTCCTCGGAAGTAAAGCCATGTAAACGTGTGTGTGTGTGTGTGTGTGTAAGGGAGGGGTGGAGATGAGTGGCTAGGTATAGGATTAAGGATTAAATGACTGTTCAAATTAGTACTAGTAATTGATAGTTGACAGAGAACATGCAGTTACTGCCTGTTACGCATTTTGATCAAATTCAAGATTCAGCCATTTTTGCGCAAGCCAATTTTGGCGAGTTTTCCAAAAGGAGCCAGTACTCACTCAAGCGTAAGATATTGTCAATATTCATAAGTGTCATCCGATGAAACAGACCCTCACCCATAATTGCATAAGAAATAATCATATTGATATTGTAAAATTATGATTTTGGAGAGTTTTTTTCAAAGTGTGTACTTTTTTATACGCAATTTATAATCAAGTCTCTTCAAGTAGTTCGTCTACAACATTCACAGTTTTTTTCCACATTGTTAATTCTCCACAGAGAAAGATCACTTATTTCAATACCTTTTCATAACGATGACGTCCTTGTCAGAAAGCAGTTACGTCACAGAACCCTCGGCGTCACAGCCCCCACTCATCCTCGCTCCACTCAGTCGAACGGGATATCTGCTTACCGCCCTCTACCTCACCTTAGTCGGTAAGGGTATAGATTTATATTTTTATTATCATTATTATAATTGTCGTTTTTATCACTATTCCCTTTTTTTTTTTTGCTATTGACATTGACTTAGAAAATTGGATCCGCCAATGGTACAGGGGAATAAACAGGCGTTTCAGTGATACTAAAATTCAGATATGATCGTAATTATAGTAACAAGAGAGATATCAATGCTCAAACCGAACATTCAGAACTTTTTGAGGGGTTTATGTATATATATATATATTTTTTTCAAATTAGGGCAGTCCTGAACTTACAGTTATATTAGAGGTATATGGGCATAAACCTTATCCCCACTGTCTGAGCGTTTATGATGTAAATATTCTCTATGAATTACTCATTTTTGTCAGCTGCCCACCTCTGTAATTTCCCTGCGTTTCATGACGTATTTTGAACAAGCACATGTATCTGCATCTTGTTACAAACCGCATGTATTTAGGGTGTAGCATGTCCTTTTAAAAAAGTGACACTTAGTCTTCAGTTTGCCATGCTTTCAGATAAATCGTAACCATTTTTATGTAATGACGGAGAATAAATTGTCACATGATCGAACGAAACCTACTCCGAAAGTTACAAATAACATGAATAAAGACTTAAAACTTCTACGAATAAATAATCTGCCAAATGATTTGGGTATGAATAATATATAAAAGCTGAGAATTGAGCAAACAAAGATAATAACTCGAGCTGTCGTCCATTCCCATGTACTAATACGAGGTCTCAAGTGGGAAAATGTGGGTTGTGTTTTTGAGAGAATGTTAGTTTGTTCAAATTTTGCTGACCTAAACATTCCATGTGCTACATGATAAAGAAGCATTTTGAGCCAGTTTCTTTCAAAACACTAAAACTCATGCTGAGTTTTAAATCTCAAATAATACTGCGAATGTTGCATAACTTCACATGATATTTACATTATGACATATAAGCAGCGGGTCTCTTATTTGAATTGCAGAATAATAGGTGACATAAAATTCACAAGGATAACATGGTTCACGGATCGAGTCCCGGTCATGGCAGTATTGTCCTTTGACAAGACATCAATCTTCATATCCCACTTTCAACCCAGGTAGGGTAATTATGTGTGAAGAATTCCCAGAATACTTCCAGTGATTTAGAACAACTTGGCTTAAGTTTTTTTTTTTTTTTTTTTACTCTTCCTAATTTGCTTCAACCTTCCTCAATCACAGGCATTATAGCCACCATCGGCAACATCACGGTCCTTTGCGTCCTGTGCCGGTACGGAACCTTCCGCAGACGTTCCGTCAACCTTCTCCTCATGAACATGGCTATCAGCGACCTGGGTGTGTCGGTAGCCGGTTACCCGTTAACAGCGATATCTGGATACCGGGGTAGATGGCTATTCGCGGACATTGGGTGCCAGTTTTCAGGATTTTGCGTCTATACGTTATCCTGCAGTACAATAATCTCACACGCGGTTGTTGCGATCTATAGATATATCTACATTGTCAAACCAAATCTTCGTGAGTATGGTGCAATTTTTCTTTATTTTGTAGGGGCGTAAACTTCTTTGTCTTTTTCTTTGAATAGGATAGGCTGATGAGAAGAGATGGGGATGGGTAACCACGTCGATCGGAAGAACTTTGATAGGCGCTGTAGTTAAAAAAATATGTGATGAATCTTATTAATTGGCTGGGGGGGGGGGGGGCTTTATTCGTTAATCTACTTAAATAATCCTCCCGGGACTCTATACGGCGATTAACATTGTTACCCCTCACTCAAAATGTTCTAAAAATCCTCCCTCCTATTCCCCCTACTGATGTAGCTACAGGGCGCACGGGGGCACGTGTGCCCAATTTGATCTCGAAAATGTGGGGGGGGGGGGGGAGGAGAAGAGGAGAAAGGGAGAGGAGGAAGGGAGAGGATGAAAGCAACGTGTAATTAAAAGAAGATGCAACGACCTCCTTCCACACCTCCTCTCGCTCGGTGGCCTCGTTCCCTCTCATTTCATCCAAGTAGTAAGTCTGCATCCCCAGTGATAGCAGTGCCCCCTCAATGGATGTATCCACGACCTGCCATCGATTCCGCCCTTTTAATTAGTGCTAATTTGGTCATTTTTAAAATTATGTAAACCGTATTAACCCAGAAGACTCTCTGATTTGATGGATCGATTGTTTTCTGCTTCTCTTTTGCAAACCCAGGACCAAAACTTTCTACATCCACGAGTTGCTTGGCCATCTTTGGTATCTGGATCTACTCCCTCTTCTGGACTCTCACACCGTTCTTCGGTTGGAGCAGCTATACCTATGAACCGTTTGGAACGTCCTGTTCAATCAACTGGTTCGGAGAAAGTCTTAGCGATACTACATACATGATAACCTGCACTGTCTGTGTTTTCGTCCTTCCAGTCATCACCATGCTTTACTGCTACATTCGAGTGGCTAAAAAGTGAGTTCCGATCAAAGTGTATGATGTTTATTAACGTGTCCCTCTTATTCCACAGGCACGGCTAGGTTACAGAGGAAGACCCTCCGCCACTCGTATAGGACGTTAATGGAGGCCCCGTGGGTGTAGGAGAATCACCAACAACGCACGTTAGGAACATGCCACTTAGGTTTCAAAATGGGGAGCACAATCGGCCTGTGTCCCCCTAAATCAGCCGGTGCCAAGGAGACAGACGTTTTGGGAAGACAACGGATGATAACACCGGACGTCACGTGCCTCATCAGTGAACGCGTCTGCAGACCTTTGAACAACGCTCGTTCCTCAAATGCATAGAAACTCCTATGGCAGAGACTTGGTGGATTTCACTTTATCTATCTAAAATACGGTATCAAATACTTGTTGTAGTAGTGTCATTTTATGCAAACTTTTAAAACAAATGAATTCAATCTGCGAAAGCTTTAGTTTTTTGTTTTTTGCAGCTGAAAAATTAGAGCTTCCTTTTGAATCGTTTAAATATTATTCTTTAGAGAATTTCAAATTCAAATACATAAGCTAAAGCGGAATAGTCACTACCACAGGGTTTCTCTGCAGCTCCGAAGCGAGTTACGTGCTCACTAATGCGGAACTATAACGGAGGACATCAATTGTCCTCCAATAACGGATGTCTTCCCCGACTAATTGGAGGATTAATTCATGGTAATGAAATATTTCCCGACATTGATTTCCTTTTAAGGAACACGATTCTGTAAATCACATCGGCAATCTCCAGACGAGCAGAAGTCAGAAGAATCATTGGCAAGCCAAGCCAAACTAAAGAATTAGCGTGAATAATGCTGGTTTCGCGGGGGCAGGGGCCTCTTCATTCCACGCATCCCCTATGTATTTATGGGTCTTAAATACATCTGCAAGCAGAGTCTAAAAACATGTCATCCCCTAAAAATATAAAGAAAATTGATTTTCTCATACATTCAACACAACTACTGATGTATGTCCTTGATGTTCAATGAATAGATGCAAACAGAAATACGAATTCCAAACAACTGCAGATGGAACTTATATAGTTTATTTATTTGAGAATACATTTTCATAATTGCTATTTTATCGTATGATTTTTCTATTTCAGAATCAAAGGCATCGACCCCCTGCGTACTCAGGATAGAGACATGGGCGTGGTCGTGTTTGGCAAACTTCGTAAACACGAGACAAAAATTGATGCACACGTCACCAAGGTAAGAGAGATTAGGGGTGTCGCCAGACCATTTTCGTCGGACCAAATTTGTCGAAAAAGTAACTGAAATTATTCCAGCAAGCAAGCAAAAAAGAACTGTCATCAGATTTTCAAATATGCCGACGAAGGAAAAAAACCGGTTTGTCGGATTTCCAAATTTTCCGGCAGATGTTTAGGTCATAATTTTTTAGATTTGCCGACACCCAACATAAATGTAATGTTTAATAGGGGTGTCACCCTCACTCCCTCTAGCGACGACCCTGAGAGATTGGTCAGGAAGTCTTATAGTGGAATTCGGGGGGGGGGGGGGGGGGTGAAGATGTCAAGCACCTCCCCCACACCAATATGATATCGTGTTCAAATTTTGCGTACATTTTCAACTTTTCAGGAACTCGACATTTAATCCATAATTTCTCACACTCTATATATCATAACCCATAAGCAAATTCTATGAGAGACTTGGGCAGAACAAAGTATTAATCCACGAAGAATTCTGGACATTGCGTCGCATCGCAACGCAAAACAATTCCAAAAAGAGGAAATCACAACGAGTACAAATTTTGCAGCTCTTAATTTACAGATAACTATTTTCAAAAAGTAAACATTCTTCAAAGGTATTGATCATTCCACTGACTTTAAAACAAAATAAGTTTATAGCATTTTACTTACTATTTTGATGGCATCTTCCAGAGGAATAAAATTTCGGCAAGTTACTATGTTTCCACTGTCGAAGTTTGTTTGGACACACCACACTTCCGCCAGCAATCAACATGTGTGGTACGTGGTATTCACACACGTGATTTTAAGGCTTCTTTACAAGCCACATTTTCTCGACCAAAAGAAAACGAAGAAAAAAAAACAGACAACTGTTTTAACCATTCCTTCATGACAAAATCTATTATTTCCCCATGGCTGATGATGTAATAAAATGTTGTACTCGCCACAAGATCGTCCAAATTCTGTCACATGAACCCAATTTTCGGTCAAGTGAACTGCCTGCCCACCTCTGAGGCCCAGGATTCAATATAGGGTCCTTCCTTCTCACCTTCAAGAGCATCTATGGTTTCAGTCCTCCTATAATAATGTGAAGTCATTACCATCACCTTTCAATTCTGGTACTCCCTCTGTCCTTCACAGGGCATCATGCTGAACTATCCATTTGTCCGTCAAGACGTGTACCCGCATTACTCCGCAGCCATCAAACTTGCCAATGTCTTCAAACAGTAACTCAAAACTTAACAGAGTTGATATTATTGCAAAGCACATTTAAACGTGCACCGTGGAACCAAATAATAATCATAATGATAATCATAATGATTATTATTGTAGTATTAGTTGTTCCTCCAAAAAAATCTAGTTTCATTTGGATATATCTCATGATATTTCTCTTCATACAGATATGCTTCATGATGATGGCGAGTTTCATCGTGGTCTGGACGCCTTACGCTGTTGGAAGTATATGGGCCTCTCAGGTTGGTAATGTCAGCGCTGTGGTATCGGTGTTCCCTACCATGTTC
The DNA here is from genome assembly GCA_025617745.1 of Heliocidaris erythrogramma. Taxonomy (NCBI): domain Eukaryota; kingdom Metazoa; phylum Echinodermata; class Echinoidea; order Camarodonta; family Echinometridae; genus Heliocidaris; species Heliocidaris erythrogramma. The sequence continues at coordinate 29,435,843 of CM046866.1, forward strand.
GCCAAGAGCTCCTGCATGATCAACCCCATAATCTTCCTCACCTCAAGCTCCAAATTCCGCCACGACCTCGGCAAGCTGTGGAATCGGCCGTTACCAGAGCACACCATACGAGTCGAGGAGCGCTCCAGAGAACAGCGTTCCTTCTACGTCCGACAGAGCGCCCTCTCAGAGGCCATGGGAAGCCATTCCGCTTCTGTCTACTATGACAAGGAGCGGATATACATTGGCGAGATGCATGCAGCCAACATTCAGAGAGAATCAGATCTCTTGCAACGTGACCCTGAGGCCATATCCATAGGGTCCTCCACGAGCTCCAGCCTGCAGTTTGTCCTCAAGGATCGTCTGAGTCGTTATAAGAAGAAAGCGGGCAAATCTGGTGAGAAGGGGTTGGATATCCTCCATTCCCCTTACGAAGACAGCGAGGGAAGTATCATGAACAACATGATAAGGCCAAGGTCCCATTCCATTGCTTCTGATGACGTCAGCAGAGTCTTTGTGCCGTCATTAAAGAGGGTTCGCAAGAAAAGATCATTGTCCCAAGCCGACATTCCGAGTACAGCTGCAGACATTTTCATGGTGAACCCTACTACCACTAGTGCTGAGCCGAAATAGTGACGTAGACGTGTCGTAGTCGAATTGCATTGGATTGAGCACCATCACGGCTCTTTCTACATTCCTTCTCCCCACCCTGGTATTACATTGTTATCCGGTAGGATTCGAATGTCACTGTGGCTGGATTTAGCATATGTGCACCTGCAAACTGCTCCCAAGTGGAGTGGAGAATTGCAGAGTCATATCTGAATTCAATAACATAGGTATTGATACAACAATGTCAATATTTTTGACCAGTTACCCAAGTAGAACGGCATGATATAAAAACTGCGGACAAAGATAGAGTTTACAGGAGGTAAATATCAGTTATGTAGCTCATTAGTGATGTTTGTGTGTTTGATTCCTTTAAAATTGAAATGTCGTAAAATAATTATCCCATACTTGGTGGTGACATTTTCATTATGAATAATTGAATAAATATAAGCACAAAAAGGACTATGTATGTCTTCTGAATGAGCTAAAAACATAGCTTCCCCGGTTCAAACCTACGGTCATCTGACCCAGAGTGCAGTTAAAAGATATTCTCAACGAAATTCAATAGCCAAACTTGTTTACAATGTACCAACAAGGGAAATGCCCAGGGCAGTCTAGCCTGCATTGCGCAATTATCGGGGCAAAATTTTCACGTGATGAAAAATCAAAGGTTGGGGCACTTAAGGGGTGCTGCCCCTGAGATCCTCCCCCGTGTGGGCCAGGTACCCCATTTGTATAACTTAAATCCCCTTCAACTAAGATTTATTGGACGGTAAAGTTCATTTGAAATCAATCTGTGTGTTTTAAAGCAGCAGAATATGTGTACATGAAATAATTGCCATTGGGACACTTTCGGGATGCTGCCCCTCCATAAGACCCATTTAAGATAATGATCTACTAAACTTGAACAATTTTTAATTCTCCTTCCCCTAAGAATGATTCCTACCTAGTTTGGTTACATTCTACATGTAGCAAAAGTTGTTACAGAAGATGGAATCATGTGAATTTGGTGTCACAGGCTCTTGGGGGCCAAAAGTCCCCCTCCCACTCTCTTCTTACGGGATAGGTACCCTATTTGCATTAATTTAGATCATCTTTGCCTAAGGTTGATTTTTACCTAGTTCGGTTAGAACCCAGCCATGCATTTAAAAATATCTCATTTTCACTATAGGGGCACTTTAGGGGTGCTGTTCCTGAGCCCCCTTGGTGGCTAGGTATTCTGTTTCTTAGAAATTGAAGTCTCCTTCCTCTAAGGATGATACCTACCAAGTTTGGTTACAGTCTTGCAGGGCTTAAAGAAGAAGAAACAAATATTAATCTAATTACTGCCATTATTAGTGCTCTTGGGGTGGTGCCCCCACGACTTTACTCCCCCCCCCCCCCTTTATTGGTAGATACCCATCTGTATTAATTTAGATCCTGCTTGCCTAAGGATGATCCCTGCCAATTTTAGTTAAAATCCACCACCAGCAAAGTTTTGAGAAGAAGTCGAATGCATGTGCACAATACATGTACACACATAATTATAGAGACAAACTAAAATTTACCAAAAACTTAACCGAGTTAAACTGTCAGTAGGTGACCTTTACTGTGATAAAAATGTAAGATTTGGGTATTCATTTGAAAGAGGGTGAGATAAAGACAATCACTACCAAGAATGATGCCAAGTTTCAAAGAATTAAAAAAAATACTTTTGAAACAAAGTAAAAACACAATTGAATTGATATTTATTGTTATTTTATTAGCATCAAATTTTTAGTGACGTCTGATATATCAGTATTACTTGCTTGGAGGCAAATGCAATGAAGATATTTGAATCTTCTGCAAATTGTCTGAAATTGATATAGGTGGATGATTGAGGTAAATCATTAATATATATTAAAAACAGAGTTGGTCCCAAGACAGATCCTTGAGGAACCCACATACATTTGGTGATAGCGAGGAAGTTGCACCATTGTGGTGAACATATTGAGGCGTACCATGCACGTAATCTCTGAACCATTTCAAAGGGTTTTCACGAACACCATGATTCTGTAGTTTAGATAATTATATATATACAAAACTTGGTGTGACATACATTTTTGAATAATGCACACACTTAAAAATGGTCAGAAATAACAGTAATTATTGTTCCCGCATGAATCTAACAGACATCTATATTTGTATAAATATGACCAATGCGAGTTTTGGAGTATTTTGTAATACAGGTGGGAGTGTGTATAATTTGTTCCATACCTAGACATTGTAGAGGTGATGTAAACTGGTGTACTGAAGTATCACTTGCACTGGTGTAATACATCCAGTTAACTTTCCTGACATTTTTCTAGATTTGTGTTTGGTTGGGAAATTCTGCATGACAAACATTCATTTCCCGAACCTTGTATTTGAAGGTTGTGGTTATGGATGCTCCACTCTCACGACATGAATGTTAAAAATTATAATTACGAATAGAAAATAAATTTCTTTGATTTTCTAATAATAATAATAATAATAATAGTGTATATTTATAGAGCGCACACACAGTCCAAAGACGCTCATGGCGCTAGCCCAGCAACAGTTATCTTATAACTGGCAAATAAACACATAGATGTGCACATATATCTACCTACATACATATACATATAAGCCTACATACTGTACATATCCACAAATCAACCCACAACCCACAAAAAAAACAAAAAAAAAAAAACAAAAAATTTACATCACTCATCGGAATTCTTAGCAACATCCCGTTGGGGCCTGGTGCCCCCTTGCTTGCTGCTCCGTTCACCAACAATTTAAGGGTCAAGCCCGGTCGGCTCAGTACTCACAGGAGCTCTGGCATAAAGAGGGCACCATTCCCCAACAGGCAGCCAATCAAACCAACGAGCAATGACAAGAACAAGATTTAGATAATATATATAACAAAATATTTAATTTCTCATAAATCATTGGGTTATTTTTTAGGATACTATATGTTAAACAGAAAAGTCTTAAGGTGCTCTTTAAAAGTAGCATGTTTGACAACGAAGTGACTGAGGAAGTTGATTCCACAACTTGGCTGCAGCATGTGAGAAGGCCCTATCCCCCCATGAGTGTCGGGTACGGGGAATATGCAACAAATCATCACTTCCAGATCTCAAAGTACGTATTGGATTATAAGGGTGCAGCATGTCTTTAATATATTGTGGCGACATTCCATGGATGGCCTGATGGACAAGAAGCATTAGTTTAAAATGGACTCTCTTTTGGACAGGCAGCCAGTGAAGAGAACGTAGCACAGGAGTGATAGAGGACATCCTGGGAGTGAAAGTTAGGAGTCTCGCACTGGAGTTTTGAAGAATTTGCAATCTGTCTAATTGCACTTTAGATACTCCATAAAGAATAGAGTTACAAAAATCTAAACGTGATGATATTAGTGCATGGAGTAGTTGTTCACATGCTTTTTTAGTCAAAAATTTACGTATAAACCCAAGATTTCGAAGTTGATACCTCACTGACTTTGAAATACTAGATATGTGTTTAGTTAGTGACATGTTATCATCAAATATTACACCGAGATTACGTACACTTGAGGATGGCAAAATGGCTTTATCACCCATATGGCTAAATTTCTGATTCACCAACATTACTGAATTCATACTTAATAACGTCTTGATAGAATACTTTGAAACTCTCAAAATTTCTATTTAAGGATCTATGAGAAACATTGTAATTGATATTAGAACAAGAAAATAAAGTTATCATTAACATGCAAAAGATTGAATTGCGTTAAATAAATAATTAATGTCAATATATGTAATAATTATAGACAGTTCATATAACTGTTAACGTACAGTGAGGGGAATTATCTTTTCTTAATCTTGAGAAGGTCTGCTTCGGAGGCGATCAACATTACTGTTGAAACAGCACTTTTCTTCACTTTTCTTTTCTTTAGGATATTCCCATTGTTTATCCATAGGAAGTGGTAACCTGCACCCTTTCGTGCTACACTAGCTTTGTAGAGTAGTTGTTTTGTAGGGGGCACTCGTTTTTCCGAAGGCTTTTATTTCAGGAGGTTCATAATTCTGAAACAAAGATTTCCCATACCACGGGGGTTCATAATTCCGAAAATGAAATAGGATTCATTATTCAGAAGGTTCGTAATTCCGAAAATCGATTTAGGGTTCTATTACATTTTTTTCGATTCTTAGAAGAACCTTTGTAATTATGAACCCTATATCATTTTCGGAATTACGAAACCTATTTCGTTTTCGGAATTACGAACCTTCGGGAAAACGACAGGTAACCAGCGGCGTCGCTAGAGAGGGGGGGGGGGTGTTGCTGTCGGAATGCACCACCTCTGTCGGCAAAAAAATAAAGGAGGGGGAAAGGGAGAGGGAAGAGGAAGGGGAAAAGAAAAGGAAATGGAAAAGGAAAAAAGAGAAAAGGAAAGGGAAAGGAAAGGAAAAAAACAGAAAGAAAAGAAGGAAATGAAAAAGGAAGGAAAGAAAAAGGGAAAAACTGGCCAATTTTTTTTGGTCGCTCGCTTCGCTCGCTCGCAAAAACACTGGAAAGTTAATATTCGGGCAAAAGGTGTCCCCCTTCGGCAATGGGCTGCAGCCGGGCGCCCCCCCCCCCCGAGGATTTTCAAAGTTCCGATATTCTGGCAACCACCACTTTATATTCAGGCAGCGAGGTTCCAGAATATCCACATATTTGGGTAGCGAGGTCCCAGGATAACAATTTATGAAAGTTATGTACATTATTTCTTTGAGAAGTAAAACAAAATTGCTCTTTCGCTTCGCTCGCTCGCAAAGATTTGGGTGCACCAATTTTGTCGGCAAATGGGAGTGACGCCCCTACATGTAACCGTTTTGTAGTGGGCATTAAATTCTCATGTATACAAATGTTCTGCTCGGGCCTCTGTCCAAGCTCCAGGTCTTTCACTTTCACGTCTTTTAAGCCCTTACGTAGTATCGTATGATATTTTATTTATTATTTCAACCGGATCGTAAAAAATTACCTTTAATCACGTGATTTTTTTTCCTGCCATTATACTGGTCCACGTGCACGATTATCATGATGATAATTTCTGTTTGCTTTTAATATAGAACGCTTATTTGTAGAAGAATATGTTAAGGTTATAATTTATGTCGATTAGTTTCAATGGTAGTAGGGATACTCAAAATGCGTCATGCCGACACCACATATTGGGTTTAATGTCTTCCAAGTTAAGACAATTTTCTTCACTTCCTTTGATGCTGAACAACGGGAATACAACGGGGATAGGAACAATCGACCAATATATATTTTGTACAAGCAAATGGATTATTCATTTTCTATTTCACCTTGGTGGCAAAGATCACTAACGTGATGCTAGAAAGTAAGATCAAATTGTCAGCTTTCAGGGTTATCCTGTCAGGATGTATTCATTTCAGTATTGATTGCATTTTCTTATACTCTGAATGTATCATACAGGATGAATAAAATCGAACGAATCATTTTTTTTTTTTTTTTTTTTTGGGGGGGGGTCGGTTATACATTAATGTCAGAGGCCAGAATTTACATCGATTATTTGATTCTAAACTACTGTACATACTCTTTGTCCGTATTTAGAATTTTTATTTTTGGTACATATTATAAATATTGTATTGCATTAACATTGCCTTGGGCCAAGATGCACAGGACCAGTTATGTTCTGTATCCGGCTATCAGAGTTATCAGAGTTGGAATATATCGAACAGTAATGTAGGCCTACTTTTAAACGCTGTTGTTGTCATAATATAGCGCAGATCGTGCAATCTGATTATGTTGTCAACATTGTAAATGACTTGTAAATATTGTGGACTTTACATATTTTTTGTAAACACACTCACCTTTATCATAACTATATAAGGTGTATAATTGTTAATCTCTTAATGGCTATTATAGAGAGTTTTGAGTGTTAACTCATTATGATTATTTTTTTTTCTTTGCAGAAACATCTTTATTAGATACTGCTCTTGACTTTGCAATATACATTATAACAAAACATATACATATACATAATATAAACAATAGAATAAACAAAAAATAATAATTCTGATTATACAGGACATAGTGATAAAATATGTTTACAGCAAAACAATATTTTTCCATCTGTTATCAAATGATATAAAGTTGTTATGTAATGTTCAAGAGAGCGATAATATCTTAATATGTATTTAAAAGAGCTGATTGATAATACGTTATTTTTGCATTTGCTGGAAAATATATAGTATTTGGCATATAAAATAATGAAATTAAATTGAATTCCAGCACTTCCATAAAATCCAAACAAGAGGTTGATTTTACTCAAGGTAACTTTGTCGTCCAACATGAAATGTTGGACGTCCATAATAAACCTTCTGGTGATTGGGCAATCCCCAAATAAATGTGCTATACTTTCCTCAGCTCTATAAAAATATGAACATAAATCTAATTTCGTGATATTTCATGTTTTATGATACTTGTTTGTACCAAGTATGCGATGAATTAACTTAAAACATTACGATTATGGTTTGACGGGAGCTACCCACCAATAGCATTAATTTGAAATATTTATTATATTATACATCTTGATCTATTAATGTGAATTGCGTCTTGTGTGAGTTCGAACATTTCATTCTTTAGATACATGTAATCGTTATTGCGTAATTCAGCCATTTTGGTGTCAGGTGCGGGCGGCTGATCCCGAAAAGGATAAAGTGTAAAACTGTGCTTTCTCAAATTTGCAGGCGTTCTTGCACTCATTTTGATAGGATGTGCTCTACCCTCACAGGTGCATCAAGAAATGAATGAATTAAGGAAATATATTTTGTTTTGTCCCGTCCGAGGCTCCAACGTCTGCAAACAGAGGCGTAATGGCTATTTTGATCATTCTTTCACGCTGACTCGAGTAGCTCCGTTATGCTTTATTTATGTTGTTCTTAGGGATTGTATAATTTCACGTGCCATCATCTTAAGATTGGAAAAAAATTGCAAAAGGCACAATTTTCAACGCTCAGTCACTTTGCTCTTTCGCATATGTTACTTTCAATAGTAATTTCATCCACATCTATGTTCGTCTGCATTGCAAAACTACTCTTCAATTTCACTCCAAAATGCAAGGTATGTAAATATTAGAATCACTTGCAAGGATTTATTCTGTATTTGAATGAAAGAACATTTCACTTCTAGTTATCATAAGTTCAAATACATATAATTCATATAGACCGTGCCCCCCCCCCCCCCCCCGCTCGGTCGCGTCACTCTCTCCCAGGAGCACCATTCTATCGATATCACGCTGGATGGCTACAACCCAATTGACCAACAACCCCTGAGACCGACAAATTACACTGTCACTATAGACTGTCAAATATTTTGCTCGGTCGCTTCGCAAAATTTAAAAACTGGAAAGTCGATTTAGTGTCCGTATATAGGCTCATCATCTCGCGGGACGTAGGTTTTGCACGATCACGATACTGTATCATATATTATGTGGAAATGTATCTTTCTTCTGCACCATTATAAGAGATACATATCCTATGTAGACGTTTATTTAACTCTTGACATATATTTATATTATTTATATATTTCTTGTATATATTTATAACTGTAAAACTCAATCTTATATTTTCATTATGTTGTTATAAATGGAATTTCACATTGTCTGTGTAATGTAGAAGAAAAATGAATTAAAAAAAAAAAAAAAATGTGAAAATGTGGGGAAATTCGGAAATGCACATCTTATATTTTGAGTTGGCCGGTCACATCGAAAGTCCCCAACCGAATTTAAGTCCCATTCCGCCCCTGTTTGCAAACACTGCTCATTTCCTTTTAAATTGTTCTGAGGATGAAGTTTTGTCTGGGTCTTAACCTGGGTAAGTGTTCAGGAATGTTGGGTAAGTTAAAGCTCGTGTTTCCAAAAGTTCTCTATTCCGAAGATCCTTTATGCGAGGATTTATATATCACAATGTTTGTTACTCCGAAGTTTTGCTTATCCGAAAAAGGAATCGGATTCATAACTCTGTAGTCTGAAAATTGGAGAATAAAGTATATAACTACTGTGATAATAAAGGGGTTTTTTTTCTTTGGAATAACGAACCCTATTTCATTATCGGAATTTTGAATCTTGGATTAATGTATTGAATGTTTCTGAGTACGAATTTCGATTCATAAATTTTTAAAGATGATATGAGTGTTTTGGAATTATCATTTGGAAAAGCAATCTTCTGAATAGCAAACATCCTCCGTTTTATACATGTTTTTACCATGTTAAAGGTCCCCTGCATCCCAAATGCAAGTTGATTTCTGTTGATGTGCAAGGATGCATACAACTCTTATTTTGTTATTCAAACATCTAAATATGTTTCTAAGATTTTAAAATATTATTCAAAACCATTTTCTCAAACATGCTAAGCTCCACCCTAAAAAAAATGCTCAAGATCTCATTCCTGCAGTGACATCATCTGTCAGTCATTAGTGAGCTAAGGAGAGACAGTGGTATGTAGCTTTGCCAGAGATGACCATCTGTTCTAATAGACCATACAACGCCTACATAGTAGTTGCTATGTCATACATGCTGTAGGATTACCAGTAAAAGAATGGTAATGAGGATGTATTGTTTGAAAGCATTCCATTCTATTGTGAGCATGTGTTGAGCTGGGGGAAAGTTACATTCCACTATTGTAGAATGTTAGTGTAGCTGACTGGTGATTGACAGGTGATGTCGCTGCAGGAATGAGATCTGGAGCTTATTTAGGGTGGAGCTTAGGAGGTTGAAAAATATGTTTTCAAAAAACATAAAAATCTATGAAACATATCTAGATGTTTGAATAACAAAATATTAGTTCTATGCATCCCTGCACATCAACAGCAGAAAAGTTGCATTTGGTTGCAGAGGCCCTTTAACGTCGCAAGAGTTGGGAAAATCATAACTGAATTATCTGGGTTTGGAATTTCATGACGATATTAGTTAACAAATCATCTCAGAAAATTAGTGAAACACCAGGTAGCAACATAGGTGTAGGAAATCGTGCTGTATCTATACAACTGTACGCCAACATTTCATGAAAAATACAGGTTTCGATGAAAGAAAAACCTCTTTTCATCTTACAATTCTATTCCAGTAAATTTCGTTTCATGTCGCTTCATATGGCTGTTGAATATCCTTGTGTAATGTAAATATATATACCTGTACTAAGAGAAGCGCATTGTAAAAATTGAATAAAAATATGAAAATGAAAAGATCCCTTCAGGCTCCCTATTATTGTTCACCTGTATCCTGTTTAAAATTGAGAAAATGCATTATTCATAAATGGATTTTTCCATCAGGAATAATTTTAACTTGGCCTTGAATAACGTCGTGCATTATGGCATCAGGTAGGAGATCTTCCTCTACAGGAAATTGCTTTTCTTGTGCAAATTAATCAGAAAATTTAACTAACTATAGATGAACAAAAATCACTACAGTTTATTCTGTCATACAGCTGATATAACTATATATAACTATAGTGAGAAATCAATTGAATTGAATGAGAGAAATAATTTGCCTAGCTAATATAATGATTCGTATATATATATATAGAGAGAGAGAGAGAGATATATATATATACTGCGTCCCAGAAAAAACGAAACCGAGATTCATCGATGTTTAATCATATCTTAATCACAATTATGATTGATAAATAACATATATTTGTAAAACTTGAAACCTCTTCTTTTATCTGATGCCACTACATACATACTTCACGCATAAGTGAATAATGACAGTGTGAAGCAGGGCTGCCAAACAGTCATTTGGCAACGATATCTGAATTTCAAAGAGATAATCACATTTCTAGAAAGTTCATTTTATGCCCTTTCATATGACACCTCATTATGGAAAATTGAGCCAGGGATGACAAATCTCTGTTGGTGTAAAGTGATGATTGCATTTCCATGATTTATTAAAGCTTGTTGTTGCTATATATCTTTCCACATCATAATAAGATTTAACAGCTAACATAACTTTTTCAACAGTGGTATCTGGTTTTTGCATTTAGCTGGAAAAAAAAATCATTTCTTAGGATAATTCAAATACAATTAAAAGCGTTGTTATGACATCCATTAAAGCGGAACAATTTATTCTGGTTTGTGGGTTTGACCTTTATATGTCTTACGGCACAACCATTCCTCAAGTTTTGACCACATTTCATTTGAATGTGGACAGTAACAAACGATATATGGCCCGTATTCTGAACTCCGGTTTAACTTAGACTCCAGTCTAAGTTAAACCAGAGCTTTAATCAAAACTGACTTAAACAGTAAGTCCCGTCTAAATTTCTGCGCAAAGTTAAGCCACACTAGACTGGAGTTTAAGTTAAACCAGATTTCAGAATGTGATTTTCTAAAACTCTGGTTCAAAGGGCAGTTTTAGACTGGGTTTAAACCACACTTAGACCGCGGTTTAAGTTAAACCGGAGTTCAGAATAATTGTCTCTTCACTGCTGTTACAAAATACATTTCTTATCAGCAACTAATTGGAATTTTAAAACTGAAATGTAATGTATTCTGTTTAAAATCTTCAACTGAAACCACCTCATAAGGTAAATATGATAACACCCTTATTTAAATTTTTAATATAAGAAGTAATGCTTCGGGTATAATACATGTAGGTTCCATCAACTTTGGTATAACACTCTATTTAAACCGGATCGAATAGCATTCCACAACCCATAATATTGAAGGAAATTTATTTGTATATTGAGTTTATGTTGAAGTTCAAAATACGATAGAATTGTACCATCTGTTTTCAAAATGTCATTGATAAAGCGTATTTCCTTCATACACCAAGATTTAAAATATATTGAATTGTTAGTCACTTTTATCCTGCTCTCTAAGTGTAAAGGAATGAATCTGTCCCTTAATTTGTACATTAAGAGTGAAGAACACGAAGAACACTCCCGTTTGAGTGAGCATGCCGATATTCCTTCCTCAGCCGTCTCACCCATTGACAGAGTGAGCCTGTGTTCCGCTCAATATCATATGCAGACTGAATTATTTTCACTCGTTGCTAACGAGTGACACAAGGCAACCAATAACAAGCCGGCACGTCCTGCAAAAAAAAAGGGAAGAAGCCGATCGCGTATCGAGGCCATCCGAGATCGATCATCGAGGCGCGAAATCGAATTCCACCAGAGAGAATAATTCACGTAGTACAACACATTGGGGCATGGTCATTTCTCCACATGGCGAATGTTGTGGTTTCTGCCCTTCTGCGTGACCATGGATTTGGTGCCCAAATCATCAGGATATCTGAAGGTAATGCATGCACTGCAGGGTCCAACAAGAGACCAGCATATTGCTGAGTGAGCCACCCTGGGTTTTTTTTTATCGGAAAATTTACTTTTATGTCAAACATGTTAATGCTGTTAATAGGTTTCTTTGTTGTGAATAAAACTACGGGCACCACTCTTGATAAAGATTGATAAAGAGTGGTTAATACCTTTGAGACTCAGTTGATGATTTCACTCAGAAAGGAGTGAATTATCTCCACTCTGTCGACATGAGTGATAAAACTTTCACTCTTTAAATGATCGGTGTTTCACTCTTTCCTGAATGAAATAGTGATCACTCTGTTTTTCCCTCGAAAAAAGATTGTCCCTCATTTAACTCCTTGTGGGAGTGGAATTTCACTCTCTGTTAAAGACCTCAGCCTGATCCAAAACAACCATATATTGACGTAAAGCTTAGTAAACAAAGAATATAATTACCCTGGGTATTCATAAATTTTCGTCTCCGTTTATCCATAAAAAATAAAAAACATAATTTTTTTTGGTCCGCCCCTTCCCTATTGCGTAACAAGAGAGGAAACTGCAGGGGGTCGCTAGACGTGTGACGACATGTCATGTATACAGCTCCGAGTGCGTCTACACGATATGTCGTCATCAAATTTTCACCCCCCGCAAAGTAGCGTTCCTCAGAGACGGGGCCCTCGTCAGAAAAACCACCGGGGCTCAACATTCGGGACGCTGTTACTCATTCCACAGGAAACGGAATCTCATGAAGTTGGTTTCAATTTGTTCAGAAAATATACAGCTCCCCGTGGATGAATAAAGTGTATATTTCAAAATTCGGTCAGGCTGAGGTCTTTAAGTGCTTTTTCACTTATTTACATTTAGAGAGTGGGATTATTCCAAAGAGTTTGACATGCAGTAGTATCTACAGTGAGTTCAACCGGATCTGAAAAAGCGAAAAGCACCTCTTTCCAAAGAGAGTGGCTAAATGTTTATAATATTCGGACTTCCTATATTATTGGAGAGAACATGATGGAGGAAAAAATGAGTCACTAATAAATCTGATCCGTGATATCTTAAGACATTTCAAATATTTGTCCCTCTAACTACACCATCCTTATATACAGGGGCGGATCCAGGATTTTATATAAGGGGGTAGCACACAAATGCAGGTTTGTCAACTTTTGGAAAAGGGAGACCCGTATTTTTTGGTCTCACCAGCTCTCAAAAAGTCGCTGGGGGGCGGGGGGTGTATGGGGGGCAGTTTCCTTCCATAATTCTCTGACAAGCAACAATAAAAAAAAAATCGAAAAAGGGGGAGGGCACAATGCGTTCTTTTCTTCCAAAGGGGGGGGGGGGGAGGGGCACGAGCCGGATGTGGCCCCACCCCCTAAATCTGCCACTGCTTATATAACTGAAACTTTTGTGTTCTTATTTTGTCAGGTTTATTACCCACCCCCCCCCCCCCCATACAAAGGAGTAAAACATCGATTTATTATCTCTTTAATAATTTGTGGATTTGGTTCTGGAAGTGATTGAAACAAGTAGTTTAATTTTGGTATAAATTACGATTTTTTGCAATTTTCAATTTATCTCTATCTTCCGGTATTGTTCTAAACAACTCAAAGTTGCAAAGATTATCCCCATTTTCAAATCGGGACAAACCAGTGACTTTTCAAATTATCGTCCAATTTCATTACTTCCATTATTATCTAAAATCCTGGAAAGATGTATGTTCAACAGTCTCCTTAACTTTGTGGAGAAATTTAACTTACTTTTTTGCAATCAGTTTGGGTTTAGGCCGCAATATTCCACATCTGCTCTAATTGAATTCGTTCATAAAGTGTCAATAGCTCTTGATTCCAAACAAACTACCATAGCATTATTACTTGACTTGTCCAAAGCTTTTGAGTGTTTGGATCATAATATTTTATTGAATAAATTGTACAGATATGGTATAAGAGGTACACACCTACTTTGGTTTCGGAGTTATCTTTCCAATCGCCAACACTACACAGTTTTTAATAATATTCAATCCAAAATGCAGTGCAATATGTATGGAATTCCGCAGGGAAGCATCCTTGGCCCCTCCTTTTTTGGTTTTAAGAATATTTTATTACTTCCATTTTCACAATAATCAAGGTAAAATACACGAACAAATATATTCATATGCCAGTATCATACATGCATGTAAATAGTAAAATGCAAAATTATATAAAAATTAAGATTAAAATAGAAAAGGAAGAAATGAGAAGAAGAAGAAAAAGAGAGAAAAAAAGGTAAAAGCCCCCCCCCCCCCTTTCTGTTGTATATCGATGATATTCGGCATGTTTCTAATAATTTGAATTTTGTTCTCTTTGCTGATGACACTACCACTTTTCTTTCACATGAAAATTATCATCGTCTTATTGAAATATTGCAAATTGAATTAAACAAAATTGAAAATTGGTTATTTCAAAACAAGCTGGTCCTAACACACAGCCAAATCTAACATGATGATATTTACTAAACGGAAATTTGATATCGAGGAAACCAAGATTTAAATTTCTTGGGGTTTATATCGATGATCATTTAACATGGAATACTCAGGTTGACACAGTATGCTAAAAAATGTATCATTATTTGGGCAAAAGAGGGTAGTAAGAATAATTTCCACAGAGCCCCTATTCAGACGATTAAAACTCATGAATATTTTCGATTTACATAAATTTAGACTGGCTCTGTTTATGTATGTCACAATAAGCTATTACCCTCATCCTTATCTAGATATTTTCTTGCCAATTCTGATCAATTCATACTCAACATGTTATAAAGATGATTTTTATATGCCTAAAGTACAACTTACAACAACTCAAAAACAATATTCTATGCAGGACATAAGCTTTGGAACTCACTTTCACCTGCCTTAAAAGTATGTTGTTTTATTAATGTATTCAAACGTAGTTTTCAGAAAATGCTTTTAAATGGACCGGCCGACGATCGGTTGCTAGGGAGCTGATTGCTGTCCTATTGTGCAATCTATATAGCTTACTGCTCTTTATCTGCTTTCTTCTCTGACGACTCTATTTGTATTTCCCTCTTTTCTATTATCTGTCTAACAGTCTATCCATTTCTCCTTGTTCGTCTTTCTTCTGCTTCTGACTCCTTTCTTTTCTCTCCCTCCCCCCTCTCTCTCTCTTACATTCTCCCTCTCTTTCCCCCTTTCTACTTCTCTCTCTTTTTCTTACATTCTCCCTCTCTTTCCCCCTTTCTCCTTCTCAACCTCTCTCTCTCTCTCTCTCTCTCTCTCTCTCACCGGCCATCTTGTTTGTTTGTTATTATTGCTTTGTACAAGGGCTGAAAGTACTAAGATGTCCATCATCTTTAATTCAACTCTCACTCATGTCCATTTGTATATGTTTTCGTTTATTACCAATGTTTTTTTCTCTAACTTTTCAATGTTCGTTGCTAAATCTTGTTCCGTGTACACCTTGTTTCTTTAAAGGAAGCATACGTTCTAGCTCCTCCTCGTACTCTCTAAATGTAAAAGAGTGATAAAGCACTCAACAGAGCGTGAAATTCCACTCTCACAAGGCGTTAAATGAGGGACAACCCTTTTTTTAGTGAAAAAAGAGTGATCACTATTTCATTCAGGAAAGAGTGAAACACCGATCATTTAAAGAGTGCAAATTTTATCACTCATGTGGACAGAGTGGACATAATTCACTCCTTTCTGAGTGAAATCATCAACTGAGTCTCAAGAGTGGTGCCCGTAGTTTTATTCACAACAAAGAAACCTATTAACAGCATTAACATGTTTGACATAAAAGTAAATATTTCGATTTAAAAAAAACCCAGGGTGGCTCACTCAGCAATATGCTGGTCTCTTGTTGGACCCTGCAGTGCATGTATTACCTTCAAATATCCTGATGATTTGGGCACCAAATCCATGGTCAACATTCGCCATGTTGAGAAATGACCATGCTCCAATTTGTTATACGTACGTTCCTGATTCTCTTTGGTGGAATTCGAATTCACATTAATGAGGATTTCCTAAACACTTGTCACCCTATCTGGGGAGCGTTTCATCAAGCGTTTTGTCAGTGATTTTTACTGACAAATTTGCTCTCAGCCAATCAGATGCAAGGATTTCAGTAGTTGTCGGTAAAAATCAGTGACAAAACCCTTGATGAAACGCTCCCCTGTTGTCTTATAATTTAACTTACATTAAAAGGGGTCTGCTCGCTATTCATAAGGACCGCTATTCATAGAAAACTACTATCATATTAACACACGTTATGAATAGCGGCCCTTATGAATAGTTATGAATAGTTGTCCTTATGAATGGAGGTCCTTATGAATAGAGAGGTAATTTATGGTCTATGGTTTGCTCGCTATTTAGAAGGACCGCTATTCATACAAAACCACTATTCATTTAGTCACGCGTTATGGATAGTGGTCTTTATGAACAGCGGTCCTAATGACTAGCGAGCTTACGCCAGTGTTTTTTGTGGAAAACTTTAAAGGAGGAGAAGGCAAAGGAATATTGATTAGAAGAGACAGATGGTCAGGGAAAGAGAGAGAATCTGGATTTGGAACTTAAGACACAAAGGAAAGAAAGAAGTAAGTCAGGGAACAGACGTCTTGCTTTGTCATGTTTATTATTAAATTGAGGTTGTTTATTATGTATTTGTTTAAAAAAAAATTAATAAATTAAATGGCCTATCAGCAAATTAAAGGACATGTGTTCCACAATAGACAACAATGATTTCTTCGTCCTATACACGTTTTAGAAAGCAACCAGGTATGATCGGGTTTCACGGGAAATGACCTCTTACTCTTATTACAATCTGAAACCTGTTATTATAATGCATCTCGTTCTCTCGTGTCCTATATTTAGCTGCCTACCCCCCCCCCCCCTGATACACGTGTGTTACGCATAAATAACGGGTTTGATTCTTTAAAAGTGCTGTTTGATATAAGTGTGTTTTTGCATTTATAACGGGCCATGCACGTGTTCGTTTTGCATTATTCTATATTTGTTTCCTGGCCCATGCACTTCCCCAATTCCTTATTTTTATACCAGAAAATTAAACAGGAAACACAGGTCTTGTTTTATTAAAGAACATACTACAAAATTATTGAAAACGAACTATCAAACAGGTTGTCCTGTGACGAAACATAGCTTCCGTTAAATTTGGCATTCAAATTAATATTTTCTGCAATAGGTATACATTAAATTAATTCATATCAAAACAAATAAATATGAATGATAAGTATAAACTATACAATATACAAGATGTAAATTTCCACCTTCAAGCAAAGTTGACTGGCGATAACTTAATATTTCTTTATTCTAAACTAAAATAAAATGAATAAATTTAGATGGAAGTCAATATATCATTTTTAGGGCGACTTAGAAAGAATGTATATTTTATGTAATACTAGCTTTCCCCCTGGCCGATTTCTTTGTCGAAGAAAATGTACCCCATTAAATTAACATAACGTCCCAATTTTTTGAAAAGATAACTGTAAAGTAGTCGGTATAAGCATTCGGATGATTTGCATATTTATATTTCTTTCACAGTTCTTAGATCTAAAAGTAAAGTTCTTGATTGATAATATGAAAATCGCACCCTCATCCAAATAAAATCAAATAACTTTGAAATTTTCGAACTTTGCAAGAGAGCAAAGCAAGCAATCAAGCAAAAAAAATTACACTTTTGTGAAAAATGTAATGTTGTCATTTAAATATGAAAAGAAAAGATATAAAAAGATTACTATTAAATAGACCAGTGCCTAGAATAGAATATACCAATATTCTAATTCTCAGGCTGGCAGCAGCCCTCAGCCCCCCCCCCCCCCCCCACCTCGTACGTCTATGATTACCCCTATATTTCAGTCTAAAAGTTTATTATATAATATTTTATTGATGAAAGATAATGTATTAGTAAACATTTATCGTACCCTTGCAATGAATTCTGACATATTTCAAAAAGCGAATCTTTGCAAGGGCTTGTGAAAATTTACGACGATCGCAGAAAATCAAAAGATCGTTTAGCATTCAGCAGGGTTTCAGGACTTTCGCAGCAACAATTGCACCTTGTATGATATTGAGATGGTACCCCAGCCCTCCCCCCCCCCCCCCATAAAACCAAAAATCTTAAAACTAACCTACAGTGTATCGCAAGCTCGTGTAAAGAGGCCTTCAAAATAAGTTTGCCGAAAGAAGATCAAACAACCGAAGAAAAAAAATAGACATCGAATCGTGAAATTGCCTTTATGAAATCCAGCGATATACGGGAGTGTAGTATTGACTGGTTTGCCAGCAGGTAAAGCACGATTTGCTAACAAATAAAATAAACAAAATCGATGCACAGATTCTAACGACGCATCTGTTGTTATGGTGACAAAAGTAATTATACATGTATATGTACATGACAATTTACTTTTCATCAATTTATTATATCGGCTATGCTTACTTTGCAAAACCATAAAATAAGATAGCAATTAGTCAGCAAATAAAGGTCTAATCGCATCATAGTCTCTTAAATTAATGCTGCAATGAGATTAAAAATGGATTGGATAATAAGCATTTAGTCAAGGACTGACGCAAATTACGAAAATGAACGAAGTAAACCAACCGTGATTTCAATATAATTGGTTTGATGCTCTGCGTAAGATTTTGGCCGAGGTAATTGTGACAACACGTCTGACGTCGAGGCGTGAAAATAGTGATGGGGCAAGTAAACGCCCCCTTTAATCGAATTGCATAAGAGGGTAAGTGAGAAATGGACAGAAAGAGAAGGACAGTATGCTAATGTTGATATGATTGACGTTCAGTTCGTGAAAATTTCGATGTTTAAAATAGATAATAATTACAATTGTGTTAAAAAAGGAATCAATGCATTATGACCATTATTAGGAATACGGGATGTAATTTTACCTTGTTTACTACAACGTACAAAGCTAATGAGAACAAACAGAATATTGAAACCATACAAGAACCATAGAACATAGAAGCCCTCTAACATTAGAAGTTAATAATCACTTGTAGGCAGGGTCAGTGATTTCTCGTCGTGATAGTTGAGGGGGGGGGGGGGACGTGAAATGTGGGGAATCGTAGCGATGGGGAGGGTGTAAGCGTCTGTGATGGCATTTTGCCATATTGCAGAATAAAAAAACCCTGTGCGCTCTATCGTATTATATTTGCGAGGAAACACGGTATTTAACGTTAACTATGTTTGATATAGCAATGAGGAACCATAGCCACCGAGCGAGAAACTTTTCCATTTGGAACATGATCGCAAAGAATTTCGAATCAACCTAAGCAAATTGTCTTGTCCGTCATTGAAATGTGCGAATATTACAGTAACGTATTACATAATCCGAACATGATTACTATGGCCCCAGAGTTGATTACTCGAAAGTCTTTCCGATCGTGGTTTGGGGATACCTGGGGAGCGTTTCATCAAGTGTTTTGTCAGTGATTTTTACCGACAAATTTGCTCTCAGCCAATCAGATGCAAGGATTTCAGTAGCTTATAACAGTTGTCGGTGAAAATCACTGACAAAACACTTGATGAAACGCTCCCATGGACGTTGTGCCCCAGAGCCTAAACGGTGATATGTAGTCTTCAATCATAATTCTTTACTGGTGTTTTGGCTATTTTTTTTCTTCAAAATGTCCGGGAGGATGTGTCCACCCCCCCCCCCCCCCCCCGTCCCCCGAATTCGCCGCCCTTGCTTGTAGGGTTTCTTTGGTGTCCAAACGAGACTCATTTTCAGTGAGGCTTAATCCTCTCATTACCTACATCAACCTTAGACGAACGCCCGAAGTCCATGAGAGCAACAAGCTTTGTCGTCAAATTTAATGAGTGTTGTGCGTGGTTATCACCGGAGCTCCTGTACGCAGCCATTAAGTTTTCATAACTCGATTCTTCAAAAGGCAAGTCCAGTTGGAATAACTATACGGAATCAACTTGTTCATTTCAAAGCTGTGTGCATCGCTT
The DNA here is from genome assembly GCA_025617745.1 of Heliocidaris erythrogramma. NCBI lineage: Eukaryota > Metazoa > Echinodermata > Echinoidea > Camarodonta > Echinometridae > Heliocidaris > Heliocidaris erythrogramma. Next base: position 29,455,656 of record CM046866.1, read on the forward strand.
TCTTCATTGCGTTCTCTTCATTGCTGTAAGTATATTTGTATATTTATTGAAGTATTTTGAAACGATTTGACATTTTACGTGCAAGGTAGAGAAATCATCAATAGCTACATTATATTTCAGAGGCATAACGACATTGACATGAAGACAGGTCGAAAATGTGTTAACTTATAAACTTAGTTTTAATTCAAGTATGACGACGTGAAAATTGTTTTATTTCACTTCTTTTTCTTGACTACATTTATATTCCAATATGTATATGATGGTATTGAAAGCATTTTACACTTTTCATCGAAAGTAACTAAATAACCACAACTTGTATAAAACTGAAGTTTTCAAATTGGAAATTTGACGATTGTAGGCCCGACAATTTTTCTGAAGCAAGTTTAAACTTTTTTTTTCTATACAATTGTTCAGAATAAGGTTTATGAATGACAATGGATGAAACAAAAATGCATTTTTTTTTTGTAAGAATCATATCGCTAAGTTCTTGTTTCAATAATCGTTAATTTTTTATTTCTTATACCCATTGAATATGATTGAATTGGATATTTTGTCATAGGCACTTGCGAATGGGGGGGGGGGGGGGGAGCTGGCCCGGGCCCCCTTTTAAAATTTTCTCACAACAAGCCTGCTAAAAATACAATTACTTTCTTATTTATATTTTTAAACAAAATCCAGGGCCCGCTCCTGAGCAATACTGATCATTATTAGACCGATGGGACCAGACCAAAATAATGTGGTATGATCAGGGATGCCTATAAGAGAAGAGTGTGGCGCTCACTTGCTTTGAAACAATGCCCGATGAGTTGTGTGTTCTTAACGTGTGCCATTTCTCACGTGTTTCAACAATTTACCAACATTTATATCAAACAATCAGTTTTTCGTCGAGAAGCTCAATAACAAAAGTTGAATATGATTTAGGTTTTTTCCGGTTCAAGTTTTGAATTCAATGCAGTGTACAGGGTACAACAGCTTGAGCGAAATAGATTTTGTAAGACTTATATTTTACTACTCTCTGGAGCCTATAACTAACAATTTTTGCTTTTAACTTAGGCTCATTCATATCCTCATTTCCAATTTTGTCATTATTTACAAGTTACGACAAGTAATCCATAGTGATATATATATTTATGTACTTATGTTTATTAAATTAACACTGTGTAATTTTTATCATTATTATTTCTTGTAAACGAAACCGACAATATGTATTAAAAACAAAATGTGAAGTGTAAATATGGAATAAAGCGAACATGAACTTGAACTTGCGCTTTACTCCGATGATTGACAGACGAAAGCAGCACTATATTGAGACGGATTTCTCTTGAAATATGCTCTCATATTTCAAATATAGCTGCAAAAATAGATTATTTTGTGGACAAAGCCGTTTTGGCCATTTTTTATGTGGGTGTGTGTGGGTTTACATAGATTCAGTTGTGGGGTACAGAGAACAATAGAGCACAATGATTGCCTTTATTCCGTCATGCTCGTGGGGTACAAAATACAATAGGAGAAGTGCTTGCGGGGTACAAAATACAATAGGAGAAAACAATAAAGTTCCCCACAAATCAATGTGTGTGAGGGTGTGTGTGCGTGCGTGTGTGTGTTTATATGCCTATATTTGTGCGCAGCAGGTAATGCAGAGTGCACACACACCTTCTATACGTATTGGTTTAATTTTATATCCTGCCGAGGAATACGAAGTATGTTTTTAACCTCTCATCTACTTATTTATTAGATAACGTGAGGAGAAATAATTTACAGTTTCTTCGAATCACAAGTCACTTGCTATAGTCATCGAGAGGTGTCGTAGTCGAGTGGTTTAAACACTTAACTGGAGATGCAAAGGTCGTGGGTTCGATCCCCGGCACGGCACTGATGTCCTTGAGCAAGGCATCTACATTTTCTCCTCTCCACCTAGTTGTTAAATGGGTACCCGGTATAGGATGCGAAAGTCTTTGTGGTTTGATCAGCATTGTGTGAGCGTCTGCAAAAGGCGCCTGGCTGGATTGCTCCCCAGGGAGTGGAGAAGGTGTATATATTGTGTGCGGGCAAGCCATGAATCCGATGACCGGGGAAATAATATGTCTGTAAAGCGCTTTAATAGAGACATCGTAGATGTATTAGGCGCTTTATAAATCCAGAATATTAATATTAAGACATGACGGGGTTTATATCAAAACTATAAATGGTTTTAACGACTGTCATGCGACTACTAGCTCATTAAAAACACAATTAAAATGTACTTTTTTGTTTTCTCTTCAAGAAAATCAAATAACTTATTGTCAGATGGAGGCAACAGAGGCAGATAGTTTGCCTACAGAAGAAGCCATATCACATCTTCAGCCAGAATACATGACTCCTTTGACGCGGACGGGCTATCTACTAACCGCTGTCTATCTTACCATTATCGGTGAGTATATATATCCCCACCGATTCCTTGGATTTTGAACTTCCTACACCTAAAGGTCTACATGAATCAGCTTTCATTCCTCAAATTGGAACCGATTATTATTTTTCACTCTTACGCAGTTTAAGACAAATCATAATGTTTTTTAAATGAACCAATGGGAATTAAAATAGCATGCATGAAAATACAACAAAAGAATTGCCTGTATTTCTACACGAAAGGTAATGATTATAAAGTCTACTCTGTGTTGCCAATTTAACGAATTTAATACTTATTTTCAAATAAATCGTGCTTATTCATTAACGGCACAATATACTGAAACATAACTCTCTGTGATTTTTGCTCTTTCTGCTCATGATTTATGTAAAATTCATAGCATTCTGGATCAGTCAATGTGAGGTACATATTATGAACACCTAGTTAGTATTATGCTAAATACAGAAGAAATATCGGACCTGTAATTATCGCATAATAAGGCAAGAAATTATGCCAGATTGAGAAAATAATACCATTCTTTCCACTGTTTGATAAAGCTGTGGAGAAGAGATGTCCGTTGACTTGTAAACATGCAGAAGAGAAGAGCAGAAGTTATTTTCCAAATGCTGACCTTTGTTCGAAAGATTTGTAAAAATATATCTTATTATCTCATACGTAATATTTTGTGGCATCCATGACAGAGCGTAATAAGAATATCGTGAATAGAATGATAGGAATGAAAGAAACTGATTGAGATGGAGGACTCAAGGTAAAGCTAGATCATCATTTTCCTTCAGCTATTTAGCCTTTAAAATATAGATATTGACAAGTAGGGGAGCGCCTTCATTAAACTCAAGGCTCTTCTGAAAAATTAAAAGGTGTGGAAAACGGGGGGAGACATCTGCTAAACAGCACTGTAAAAAATTGCTGTAGGAATTTACAGTAAATTACTGGCAATCCGCTGCACAGTATTTACTGTATTTTTGTACTGTTTATTCTACAGTTAAAGTGTAAAAAGCAGTATATAACTGTAAAAAAATTATTTAACTGTAATGATACAGTATTTTACTGTGCAGCCGGGTTGCCAGTAATGTACTGTATTTCCTACAGTAATTTTTTACAGTGAGTATCAACTAGATAAACTGTATAATTATGGAGTCAAGGTTCACATCATAATATGTCAGTATGATTTTGAATGAAGAGAAATGCATGTCTGTTAAACAGGAACTCTCGTTTAAATGTAGACTTTGAAATTCGAGTACTGTACCCAAAGCATATAGAGAGAAAAAAACATGTCATACCCAATGTACAACAAGTTTGTTGTTTGTTGTTGTTTTCATTCTTTTTTTAGAAAAAGAAGGAGTGTGTCTTCAATAAAACAGTGACTATTTTGTGAATGAAGCATTCCTCGGTTCTAGAAATTCTAGAAACTAAATTTATATATATAATATAAGCGAGTTCTATGTACATTCTTTCTTTTTCGAGAAAAGACATAAGCTGGCGTCACACTGTCCCGAAATTGACACAAGATGGCCACACGAATATGGAATTTTCCATTTCGCACGAAGTTGGCCCCGAACTTGGTCAACAGCGAATCAATAGCCGAAGCAAGTACGATGCTCACAGAAGGTCACACGAAGGCACCCGAACCACACACGAAGATGTGAATTTTTATTAAAAGGACACACGATGGCTACACGACGTCGTAATGAGAGTACGATGCTTTCGAACTAGGTCATGAAGGCGTCAATGTGACCTTCCGATTGTATAAAACCTCAAGCCGACCGTACGCGTTGGAAATTCAATTGGTGATCGGATATTTGCAGGCGTCACACTGTCCCGAAATTGAGCAAAGATGGACACACGATAAAGGAAATGTTCAATTTCAGCTCTGATCGTGTAATCATCGTGCCATTCGTGAGGGCATCTTAAGCCATCGTATGACCGCCGGTGGAGTTTCTCAGGCTCCGGCAGCAACTTCGTGAGCGGTGGCAAAATCTTTGGCATGCCAAAAAATTGCCCGAAGACCTTGCGAAGGTTCATTTTCGTGTTGAATTCGTGTGTCCATTTTGCACTTCGTAAGGCCATCGTGGAGGCATCTTGTCCAATCCTGTCATCTTCGTCTTTACTTCGTGTGCTCATTGGTGCCATCGGGCATTTTCGCCTCACAAAGACAATTGGAAGGAAACAAGAAGAGGCGAAAAATTCCCGATGGCACCGATGACCACACGAAGGAAAGAGGAAAGACGATTTGACAAGGTGCCCTCACGATGGCCTTCCGAAGGGCAAAATGAACACCTGAGTTCAACACGAAAATGAACCTTCGCAAGGTCTTCGGGCAATATTGTTGGCATGCCAAAGATTTTGCCACCGCTCACGAAGTTGCTACCGGAGCCTGAGAAACTCCACCGGCGGACACACGATGGCTTAATATGCCCTCACGCATGACCCGATGTGTACACGATCAAAGCCGAATTTGAACATTTCCTTTATCGTGTGTCCATTTTGTCTCAACTTCGGGACAGTGTGGCGCCTACAATAAAGAAACACACCAAATCTCCATCCAGAACATTATGAATAAGGAATGCGTATCCATTGAAAGTAAGGACACTGAAATGCGACGAAATGAAATATCAAGCAGATTTTTTTTTTTAAGGGCTGGGGGGTGGGTCGTCCATTCTCTGTTATTAATGGTGTAATCCCCTTGCCATCATGTGGAATTGCAGAGATGAATATTGATATTTCCCATACATAGTTTAGCGGAATGATAGGCAGGATTATACATGTACATCGAAAGTAACGGTTTACTTGATGTTTATGCATACCAACATTGTAGGCAATCTAGTCCATGTCATTATATACGTTTACCATAAATCAACACAATGTGTTACCTGTAAAAGGTTGGTCTCAACCGGTCGTGCACCTCCTTGCTTGTGGTCTGCGACGAATTTCGCAGAAAATCCTTGCGTCGCAGGGCTACATGTTCTGGTAAACGCACGTGACACGCGCAGCCATCGTACTTTCTGCACGTGCTTCTTGCAGCCATTGCACGGGCTCCCTGTGGAGGTCTCACAAAGCCCATGGCTCCATACGGAGTCGTGACATGTCGCGCGTCGGTTGCATGTCGGTTGCACGTACCTGTACGGGGCTGTACGTTCGCCTCAAGAGTTCTTGCAGGTAAGAGGGAGCATGTTAATGAGGAGGATGCAATACGCCCAAGAGGAGATGCAGATCGCAGCTGCGGACACGCACGTGCAAAAACACGCACGATCAGTTGTGACCATAGGCATAATTATTATTCATCGCGGATGTGCTTGTAAAACAGCGTGTACTCCATTGGTTGGTCCTGTTGGTTAGCGCATGTAAAGAATCAGCTGTTTGATACACGTCTGTAAGAAAACCCAATTACACATACACACGCACACACCCTGCGAACACACCCACACACACTTCAAAATTGTTATTTTTTTCTTACGTAGGTTCGATCGCGACGGTTGGCAACATTATGGTAATCTGCGTGTTGTGCCGCTACGGGACCTTTCGCAAGAGATCCGTCAACCTCCTCCTAATCAACATGGCGGCCAGCGATCTGGGTGTGTCCGTGACTGGGTACCCCCTTACCACCGTGTCAGGGTATTGGGGCAGATGGCTCTTTGGAGATGTGGGCTGCCAGTTCTACGCATTCTGTGTCTACACCCTCTCGTGCGTTACAATCACGACCCATGCAGTCATCGCCATTTACAGATACATCTATATTGTAAAAACAGACTTTCGTAAGTACAAAATGTGGATAAAATGAAATGAATACATTAATCAAGAAAATTCATTGAGCATCTAGCTGGCACAAAAATGATCCTCGTCTACCAATTTTACCCTATTTCACGCAAAAATTGAGCACAAAATGTTATGAATTTGATATGACATTATATGATATGATTGTATTTATTTACCAATGACAAGATACAATAATTACAAGAAAACGTTATATAAGCAGATCATGGTAAAAACAAGAAAAAGAATGGTAAAATGGAACCAGAAAATAGCACAAGTGCTAGTCAGGTCCGGTCCGGAGTTTAATATTTGCTTCGATATATATATAACATATGATATAAACTAATATTAACAACAGTTATTCACATTAAATAATGTATAAATACCAAACCACTGATTTACAAAGTTAACTGAAATTTAAAAAAAAAGATTCCATCAATCTAAATAAATAAGTGCTAACTAAAGGTTGGTTGTAAAACAGAATATCTTGGAATAAATCATCTTTGAACATTTACTATAACAACCACTGCATTGCAGCATTGCGGAAACCGGTTCTTGTATTTTCTATTCTTATAACACTAGGTAGTTTATTCCAGCAATTGCAACCTATAAATGACATTGAAAATTTACCCTGGATCGTTTTAAAATGTGGAAAATGCAACTATCCTCCTACCCTTTGTCTCGTCGAATAACTGTGTTGTATGATGTCGCAATAATCGATAAGGGAGTGAGGTAAGTTTCTATGAACTAAATCAAGCATGAAAGTTGCTACTGATAGATGATGTAACTCAAACACATTTAAGATTATATAATTCTAATAATGGTCTTGAGTGAGATCTGAAAAAACAACTAAAGGTAATAGCACGCATTGTCATCTTTTATATAGAGTATACATTACCGTATGTAATATGCGGTTGTGTTAGAGCTTTATACAATATCAGAGTGTGTTATGGTACAAAATGCCTTAGCCTAAAGAAGATACCAACTTTTTCTTTCTACTGTATTTACATGTTGAATATGGGGTTTCCAAGTCAAGTGTTTATCAATATGTATACCAACAAATGTAACGACATCAACCTCTTGTATATCCTTCTAAAATATTCCTAAAGTCTTCCTCTTAAAAAGGGCCTCATCCTTCCACTGCTTAGAAGCATGAAATTGGTTTTCTTGGAGTTGATTGTAAGTCTATATCCAAAACACCATTCTTGAACCAGTTGTAAATATGCATTAATTTCATGCACATCAATATGCTGGTGAGGTGAAAATGTATGAAATAGATTTGAATCATCGGCAAATAGTCTAAAGTTTTAAAAAGTCCGTGACTAGTGGTAAATCATTTATATAAATCAAAAATAGTGTAGGGCCTAAGACAGACCCCTGCGGAACTTTCCATTTGATTTGCCTTTTGGCTGATATTGTAAGCACGATTTTAATTGGGGTCGATTTGAAAGTAACTTTGGAACCATTGCAAAGGCAAACCTGGTATACCACAATGTGGCACTTTATGTAACCAAATAATGTGATCAATTTTATCAAGGAGGTAGTAGCTTGCCTAGTACCTCCTTGATTTTATGAAAAGCTTTTTGGAAACCAATGAATATCCCAAGTGTACATTGCCCATCATCAATGGATCTTAATGTATTATTAATCAAATTAATCGCTGAGAGCTTCTTACTGTACTTCTTTCTGTAACCATACTGATGCTGATACAGTATCTTATTTGTTTCCAAAAATGTGGCAGTCTTATATTTACAATCTTTTCAAATATCTTACATAGATTAAAGGTGAAAACAGATACCAGCTTATAATTTCCACAATCGTATTTAGATCCCTTCTTATATAGCGGTGTCACTTTCGCAATTTTCAACTCATCAGGAAATGTTCCAGTTTCTATAATGAAAGATTAAAATATACATTTACTCTTTGGACACATGGAATGCACCATCTTTTAGTAACCTTGCTGGAATATTTTCATGGCCACTTGCTTTCTTTGTGTCTCCAGATTGCAAGTGGTTGATAACCTTCCGTGTGCGCGACTTGTGTCCAAAAGAAAGATTGCTCAGTTGATGTCCCCAAATTGTTTATGAACTGTTTTTTCTTTGTGAAAGTTTGATAGATAATTTTGGTCCAACACTCACAAATAAATCATTAAATTCATTCGCAATATTTGATTTACAAGTAATCTCTTCATTCTGTCCATCCACTTCTTTAATTACTTTAGTTACTTGATTTATTGATGCACTTTTGCTCCCCAATACTTCATGAATGAGAGACCATATTTTGCTGGTGTTGCTGTTAATGTCATTCAATAAAGTACTATAGTAAATCCTTTTAGCATTTTTTTAGAACAGTGGTCAGAACATTTCTATATTTCTTATACTTTCTAATATTAACAATGGAAACATTTAAAGATTTTTCAATATCAAAATCAAGTCGTTTGGAGACACTACATACGAATGTGACAAAGAATCAATAATTTAAGAAGAATGTTAAAATCATGTACCAAAACGGTGTGAAAATGACAAATTATTTTTTAAATAATGGTGCTTGAACGTATTGTAGTCGATGTTATCAAAACCAACATCAAACATCCGGTGATGAGATCATGTTCGTCTCGTCATTTTTCATTTTACATACAATGTTGCCAAACGTGGTTGAAACTTTCTTTACTCTCGGGGATTTCTTGGCTGTCATAAGGACAGAGTACCTCATGTTCGTTACATCTTCGTTGATTTCAAACAGAAAAAAAGAAGGCCCAATGCAATCTGCAAAATTTTATCAACAATTACAAACAATTTAAAAAAAAGTGAAGGCATACATACAATACATACAAGATGTTCTAAACAGCGGATTTTTTTTCTAAGATCGCCATGCTGCGGTAGAAGTTGCTTAGTATTTATGTGATTATTGCGTGGTTATCGTGAAGCAGCTTATAGTATCAATTGACTGATCCAGTTCTGGATATTTATTTATTTATTTATTTTATTTTATTCCTGCATGTTTCACAATAATCAGTTTCATACATACAAACTTTGAAAATAGAAACAAACAAAGGTCTGGCAATATAAGCTGCACGCTTGAAGTTTTGCCATACCTAAGATCTTACATATTTCATACATTCTTAAAAGTAAACATAGATTAATAGATTAAATACAACAACAAAAAAGTGCAAATATAATACACTATATACAGATACAAATACAGATAAAGAATAAGATTGAAATCTCTACAGTACTTTCTAGAGCAGGAAAAATGTAGTAGACATGATAAAAGGTGCAGTCCATCAATACTGAAGGAGAAACAGAGAGAAAAGAGAGAGAGAGAAGAAAACGTAAGACAAGCAAGAGAGAGGGGGAGGGAGAGAGAGAGAGAGGGGGGGAGGGTGGTGGGAAGATGCCCTAATTAACAATACCACTGCGCATAATTACATATCATGGCAAATTATACATGTATACATATATAGAATATATACAATCATAATATAATTAAGTACACGCTATGTTCAGGGGAATTAACAACCAACTAATAGAACAAATATCTTAAATGAAAATGTTCCACCTTATTAAAGGTGAATTGACACTAGAATATAAATTTACTTATGTTCAATATGTAATATATTCTTAATCATTGACCTGCATCACTTTAGAATTAAAATATCAGAAAAGGGTTTAAATCAAGACATTCTAGCTCACGGTATCATCTGCTAACACTTCATGGGGGCTGCCATTTTCTTGATGGCATGGAGTTGTACATGAACCATTGGAAACCGTTCCGGTCAGGAAGATATTTTTGATCCACGAGCTAAATTGCCTCTCTTCATTTTAAAAAATCCCCATATATGATGGAATATACATAACAGGTGTATACATATACAAACAGACGATTGGTACTACAAAACTTAAAGATAACATTTAACAAATAAGCCACTTCGGGGATGCAATCTGAGCATGAGCAGATAAAGGTCATCTGTACCAAATTCTAAAACCCACTGACACTAATATTCGATATGTGCTCATGAATGTCATGTAATCATTATTCAATTATGCACTAATGGTGCATTCCATGATATCCAGGTGGAAGTATTTTTTTTAAAGGGGGAAACAAAAGCTATTCATGAGGCACCTCTATCACTCCCAGAGTTATTTTTCTGAAGTGCACATAAAGGGACCCTCCATGTCTAAAATATCTGTGGATATTTGGGGTCATTTGTACCATGCGCTGACCCCGAACTGGCTTATTCATAGTGACGAAGCTTTTCGACCTGCACTCATCGGGTCACAACGCAGGAATGAGAGAATACAAGAAAATACAAAAGTCAAGGAAGGGTGTGTATAGCGACCCGGGTAGGATCCGGGCACGCTAGAATAATCGAAGCGCTTGTACAAACTCCTTTTGTCGGCACAATAGCGGATCTCTCGACTGAATGAACAACGCTTCTAAGAAGCGAAGATGTTGAAAGCTGCGTGCTCGGGCAACAATAGTGAACTGAGCCGGACTATTTAGCAAGTGCTGACCAATAGCAGAGTCGCTGTGACTGCGGCATTGAACATTAGCGACGCTAGCAGCGGTTTTGCAGTTACGCTTCGGCTGTGCTCGGCTACCAGCTGATGTCTGTCGTACCACGGAGGGTACGTGCTGTTTAATGCGGTCCGCTAGACGCTGAGATGTACGGCCAACGTAGACGGCTTCACACCGACAATGATACTGATAAACGACATTGCTCATTTGGGGGGAAGGCAGTACATCCTTGCAAACTGCGGGTAGCATTCTATTAGTAGAGAACACGACACGCGTAGCCACGGCAAAGTAACAGCGCGACACTGTATGCTTAATATCGCGCGCATACTTATCAGACACTTTACCTCGCCAAGGTAATTTGAGGTAGACCGGGCATTTATTGGGCCCATACACAGGGCGAGTCCGCGAATCAATAGTACGCTGCACAACGCGATCAATGACAAGCTCCGGATAGCCATTGTCTCGTAGGATTTGCTTGATGCGAAGGAGCTCAGGGTTGAGCTTACACGGAGAACAAATTGCAAGGCGCGACACACTAAGCTATTAATCAAACCAGTTTTATACGATGTAGCACTGTATGAATCCCATCGCGTGTACTGGCCCGTAAACGTAGGTTTACGATATACGGACGTGAGAAGTATGCCGTCACTCTTCTCAACCAGTACATCCAAAAATGGAAGCGCGTTAGACTGCTCCATCTCACATGTAAACCGAAGCGCCGGATGAAGCCAGTTGAGTTGTGTAAGAAAACCCTTGCACGCAGCGCTTGAATCAAATATAGCAAAGGTATCATCAACGTAACGAAAGTAGGTGAGCGGGGTAAGACTAGGATCAGTGATGTTTTCATGAAGGCGGGCTTCATGAAAGCCAACAAAGATATTAGCAAGCACGGGGCCCAACGGGGAACCCATAGCAACACCATCGATCTGCGAATACATGATATCATTAAAGTCACTATGAATTTGTTAAATGTTATCTGTATACATATATTTTAAAATTTGAAATTTATAGATTTCTTTTTAAATTCTCTGGTTTTGCTAACTAGTAATCGATTTCTTGGTCTTGCCTGGCAGAGCAAAACATAATTTATACAACGCGCATTCTGACTTTTGAAGTCCATTATCTCAAAGCAGGTGAATGCATAGTTTGTCACTATTGACACTAGGGAAAGTCATCATCCATAAATTTGAATTAATTCGCTCCGCCGCGTATCAAGTATCAAGAAAATAGATTTATATTTAGTAAAATCGTCATTTTCAAAGAAATATAAAACACATTTTCGTTTTTAGAATATATGTATATATCTGTTAAATATTTTAAATCTCAAATGGAATTTTGTATCAGGAAGAAAGACAATTTTACATTCGGATTAAAAATATCTTTATGTACACATCAATAAAATGGCAGCCCCAGGGTATCGCTAGCAGACGATAAATCTTGCTGACAAAATCTTGATTTATACCCATCTCGTATAATTATTTTAAGACAAAATTACGTAGGACAACAAGAAGGAATAGATTACATCTTTGAGTATAAGCACATTTATATTTTGAGGTTAATTCCCCTTTAACATCATGATGCTAGAAAAATCTCAGTGTTTGAACCGTAGTATCAGTGAAGGTATAGAGAATTTTAAAAAGTTCAATATGTAATCAGCGCTTTGTATGCAATGTCAAATTCTTTCTAATCACTGAAAACAAGGTCACAAAGACTTCCAAGAAATCAACTCATTTCAAATCAACATCCCTATACTGTATGTATATGCTTACATGTATTGTATCGTTATCTATACAGACAGTCAAAAAACAAATGTGTCTTGCCTTTTTTTATAACACAGGACCAAAATTATCAGCCAACTTTACAAGCGTGGTCATACTTCTTATTTGGTTGTATGCTTTCTTCTGGACTGTAACCCCCTTCATCGGATGGAGTAGTTACATATACGAGCCTTTTGGAACTTCATGCTCCATTAACTGGATGGGCCGCAGCATCAGCGACATTACATACATGGTAGCCTGCACAATTGGCGTCTACCTAGTACAGATCATCATTATGCTCTACTGTTACGTCCGGGTAGCTAAAAAGTAAGCGCTGTCCAGTATTGTTCTTAAGTTTGCACATTTGGTGTCTCAATAGGGTACAGATAATTATTATGCTATATTTTACATTTTTGTAGCTCAAAAGTAAGTGTTGTCAAGTGTTGTTCTTGAATTTGCACAGTTCGTGTCTAAATCTGGTACAGATGATCATTGTGCTATATTTTACATCTGTGTAGCTAAAAAGTAGGTGTTCCCAAGAACTGTTCTGAAGTTCACAGGTGGTATCTAATTCTGGTACGGAGCATCATTATGCTGGCGTTTTACATCTCTGTAGTATTCTCAAGAAGTATTATGCAACCTGCACAGTAATGTTATTGTCTAAGCCTGGTACAGATTGTTTCACTCAGAATGACGAGATTTGAGACGTATTGTATGTTGAGAGTATCATGTTATTGCTTTTCACGATCTGCCCTCTGTGGTATCGATACTTGTGATCGGGATATATATCGGTAAATCATAATAGTCCCATAACATCTCCCTTCCTTATAAAAAACAAAAGAATAGTATTTGTTTAGTTTTTAATTTTGTTTGAGGCTTTCTATATTTCTCTCTTCCTTTCCCCTTTGAAAGTCCAAAACACCAATTTTTTGAATTCCTGTATCCCAATCACATTACATTCTGTGATACCAAACATATTGAATAAAACGATGAGCATGTGAAAAAAATGAACATAAGAGTCTTTTGTTCCTTTGTTGAGTCACTGAGTTCAATGTTCACAAGAGAATCATGAGTTGAACGTTCAATGTGCGCAAATTTGTCCTTCAAAATCCTTTCAAGTGTTTAAGTCCTTCACAAACGGATCTTCTATCGCGAAGAATAAACTGTGTCGCCAAATCAAAACACAGTCCATGGTAGCTTCCTGTCTCTCGAACGCAAATTATTATCATAAAACGCTGAACTATCAAACAGTATAACTGTCCTATATGCCAGACTTTGGCATCAAACTATCAAAATGAATCCACAAACATCAAAAGTCCACTTTCTGCTTTGTGAAATAAAACGCGAGGGAAAATATCTTGGTTCCCATTAAAAGCCTATATACACTTCTTGTTTTGTGTTTAACAAGTCTATCAATTTGGTTTGTCCTACTTGCTAACAAACTGGTCATACTTAGCCGGCATCTGGATGCTTTTCCTGGTTCTAGTAGATCTGGTCGGCCAGTTGGACTGTTGCGTTGTTATGCGACCAGGGCTCATCGGCTTACTTCCTGGAGAGCTGCTTGCGGATATTTCTCCACGCGATTCAACGGGTCTTGCAGCTGCCTCGGCGTATGATGATTGCTGCTGCGTCTTTTCACCCAGTGGCTGAGATGTAGAAGCGTCTTCAGAGCTGTTTTGCACTGGTGGGCTCGCTGTCTCTTCTTAACATCTGACCAGTTTCTGTATGGACCAAGTATGACCTTGGACCAACCTTCTCCTTGCAGACTCCTCGGCCCCACTCCATACCATGACGCTTAGGTTGGATGCGGACCTGTTGCCCAATCTCTAGCTCGGGAAGTGGAGCTGCTGATTGGTCATAGTATTTCTTGGCCAGCTGCTTCTTGTGACTGATGTGTTGTGGTACTCCGCCTACTACGTGTGGTTTGAGGAGTGCTTCAGGGGTAGGCAGTAGAGTATTGGTTCTTCGTGCCATCATTTTCTGTGCTGGGCTGGCACCATTGTCATCTGGCGTATTTCTCCAATCCAGTATTACTAACTGGACATCCTCTTCTTGCTTTCCAGCTTTCTTCAGGAGTGTCTTAGCTATCTTCACTCCAGATTCAGCTTTACCATTACTTTGTGCGTGCAATGGTGAAGATGTGATATGCTCAACTTCCCAGTCTGCAACAAACTGAGCATATTCTCTGGCCACAAATTGGGGCCCATTGTCAGTAATCACCTTGTCTGTACGTCCATACCTGGCAAAGTGGCCTTTGGTACATGCCACAATCGCTGCTGCCCTTGTGTCGCCTGTCACTTTGTTTATTTCCCAGAAGTCACTGTAGTGGTCGACAGTAATGAGGTAGTTCTCGTTCTGGAATGTGAAGAGGTCCTGCGACACAATACTCCAAGGTCGGTCTGGAATCTCATGCGACATCATCGGTTCTTTCTTTTGCTTTGCCTGAAAAGCATTGCAGGTGCTGCATTGTGTCACCTTCTCTCTCACCTCCGACTGCATGCCCGGCCAGAAGAGGACATCTCGAGCTCGTCGAACACAGGCATCAACCCCTAGGTGGCTGCTGTGCACCCTGTTCAGCATCAGGGCTCTCATGGCGGTCGGTATGATAACTTTCATGCCCTTGTACAGAACACCATTCTGTACCGTTATCTCATCCCGGAACTGGTAATAGCCTCTCACCACCACGGGCACCTCATCTCTCTGTTCAGGCCATCCATTCATCACAATGGATGTCAAAGTTTGTAGAGCTGGGTCTCTCAACGTCTCTTTCTGTAGCTGTAGAGATGTGGCATCGCGTATCCTGACATAATCTGTCTGGTTGATCTGCTCGATCTCATCATAGATCCTGTCGGGGCTCCCTGTGTCAGGCAGGTAAGCTCTGCTCAACCAGTCTGCAATCAACATATCCTTCCCTGGACAGTATGTCAGATCGATGTCATACTTCTGCATTCTCAAGAGCATTCTCTGGAGGCGCTTGGGGGCACTGTGCAAAGCCTTGCTGAATATTGGCACCAAGGGTTTGTGGTCTGTCATAATGGTCACCTTCCTTCCCTGGATGAACTGATCAAACTTCTCTGCAGAGTACACAATGGCTAGGCACTCTTTTTCTATTTGAGCATAGTTCTGCTCAGTTTTCGTCAGGGCCCTTGATGCGAAGGAGACAGGCTGTCCATTCTGGAGCAATGCCGCTCCAAGCCCCTTCTCCGATGCATCGCACTGGATTGTCACCTCGTCCTTGAGATTGTAGTATTTCAAGACTGGAGCTTCTGTCAGAAGCCTTCTTAGCTCATTGAGGGTTTCCTCGTGGTCATCTCTCCATTCGAAGTGGATACCTTTGTCTGTCAGCCTTCTCAAAGGTTCAGCTACGTCTGCTAGTCTAGGCAGGAATCTGGACAGGTATGTTACACTTCCAAGTAGCCTTTGAACTCCCTTCTTGTCAGTAGGAGCTGGCATCTCCACTACAGCCTTCACCTTCTCAGGATCTGGTTTGAGACCATTACTCGTCAGTAGATGTCCCATGTATGGCACTTCACTCAGGCGTAGTCTCAGCTTCTTCTTGTTCAAAGTCAGCCCGACTTCTCTCGCCCTTGCCAAGAACTTCCGGAGATTCTTGTCGTGGTCTGCCAGGGCTTCTTTATGTGTAGCACCACTGCCGTATACTAAGAAGTCATCTGCCACAACATCAACACCACTCAAGCCTTCTATGACTTCATGTTGCCGTCTTTGAAACTCTTCAGGTGCAGTGCATATGCCAAAGGGCATACGAGTCCATCTATAACGACCGAATGGTGTTGCGAATGTTGTTAAGAAACTGCTTCTCTCTGTCAGCTTCACCTGCCAGAATCCGTCCTTCGCGTCTAGCACAGAGAACACCTTAGCTTCTGTTAGCTTTGGCAGGATATCATCCATCGTAGGCATGAGGTAGTGAGGTCTCTTTAGGGCTCTGTTCAGATCTCGTGGGTCAATACAGATTCTCAGCTTGCCCGGTTTCTTGACCAAGACTGTGTTACTGACCCAGTCTGTAGGTACAGACACCTTTTTCAATATGCCTCTTTGCTCTAACTCATCGAGCTTCAGCTTCAGTTCTCCTTTCAGAGGCACTGCCACCTTCCTGGCTAAGTTCTTTACTGAAGGGATGGATGAGTCGATCTCCATATCATAGTCACCTGGCAGGCATCCTACACCATCAAAGACATCTGCGTAGTCATCGATGATTGCATGGTCTTCCATGAAGTTGGCTTCATCGGCACTATTGACTGTGATCAATCCCATATCGATGGATGTCTTGCTAGACAAGAGGGGCATGTGCTGCACACCAACAATCTTAAACGTAACACTATGTTGCTTGCTGCCATACCTGCAAGTGTACGTTTTCTCTCCTAGTACTGGAATGATGCTATGATTCAACAGTTTGATTCTGGACCTGCTCGGGGCGATGCAAGGTTGTCCTGTATTCTCCAGTTCACACACCTCCCTGTATGACAACACGTTGCAAGTTGAACCAGTATCTATCAGGCATTCAATTTGTCCTAGCTGCTGACCCTCTGTCACCACATCTAATGGTAGCGTCAGCTTCTTTCCACCATCATGGATATTCAAGGACCCTACCTCCTCTAGGGCTAATGCGTCTTCATCATCACTGCTCTCTAGTTGATGAACATATGAGGGCTTACCTCTCTGCGTTTTGGCATTGCAGACATTCTGGAAGTGGTTTGACTTGCCACACTTGCGACATGTTTTTCCATAAGCTGGACAGCTGTCCCGGCCTCTTGCATGGCTGCCACCACAGAATTTACAACTGTCTACCTCATCTTTCTGTGTTGAGGCATTCTTTCCAGATTTCTTTCTATCCTTGTATTTATTCCTGGTCTGCTTTTGCCTTCCACCAGCTTGTCCCTTCTTATGCTGGCTCTGCGTGAAGTGAACAGTTTCCTCACCTTTAACAATCCTTAGTTGCTGTTGAGATGACTCACTCACTTCAAGAGAAGATATGGCCTTCTTCAAGGTACAAACTGTATCCTGCTCTCTGAAGAGTCGAGCTTGGGCTTGCTTGTCCTTACACCCAAGAACCAGTCTGTCTCGTATCATCTCCTCTTCAAGTGCACCAAACTTGCACGCTCTGCTGAGTTGTCTCAGGCGCATCACATACTGATCCACACTCTCATTCTGTTGCTGACTTGCACTATGAAACACGTACCTGTCATACAGCACGTTTCTGGCTGGAGCAAAATGTTCTGCCAATTTCTCAATGATTTTCTGTGGCTTCTTTCTGTCCTCATCACTAAGTGGCAAAGTTGCCAATCTATCCTTGCAATCTTGACCCATTACTGATCTAAGGGTTGCCACTTGTACAATCTCTTGTTTCTTATCAAGCTCTGTAGCTATACGGTAGTCATTCCAAGACTCCTCAAAGGCTTTCCAATTTGCTTCCAAATTGCCCTTACAGCACATCGGCTGCGGTACCGGAATGCCGATTTGACACGACGCCATTTTCAATAGCTGGGACTGTATAATCAACGTACTGTACTCACAATTTCGAGGCACATTTTCAGCATTGCAAAATGATTTTCCTCCTTCCAGGTAGCAATTAAACTGTCAGCACAAGTCTCTTTCACGGGTTTTTCCCCATGAATCCCACTTCTGACACCATGTTTCACTCAGAATGACGAGATTTGAGACGTATTGTATGTTGAGAGTATCATGTTATTGCTTTTCACGATCTGCCCTCTGTGGTATCGATACTTGTGATCGGGATATATATCGGTAAATCATAATAGTCCCATAACACAGATCATCATTAGACTATGCTTTCACATCTGTGTAGCTAACGAGTAAGTGTTCTTAAGATTGGTTGGTTGGTATATATCTGGTACATAGCAAAGTTGCATATTTTAAAAACCCAATCTTGTATGTAATGTCCTCTATGTTCATACAACTGTCAGACATCCACTCAAAAATGCAGGTAACTATGGTATATGTTTGCACCGAAAAGCTATGGGAAAAGAAAGTCTGTCAATTGAGTGCTCTGTACTGTGGAAGCGTTTGCAACATGCGGTAAGAAATTCAAGTACTGTCCAAGCCTTTATTTTCTTCAAATTGGCGAATGCCCAGAACATAAAATTTCACGTTTCCGATTTATGAGCACCAACAACTAAACTGTAAGTTTCGTTTTTCGTTATGCTGTACATTTACATACTGATAGCTAAACAAATAAGTGTTATAAAGAATGGAAACACTGTATTGATTTTCAAGCTGGAATAAATTCTGATCACAATTCTCTAAGTACATATATTATATAAAATATGACCTTGAATACACCAATTCTTTATTTGTGTAGGACATTCGGAAAATGATTTAAGAATTTACATGGTCATGGCTTGGACAGCATTACATTGTTCTCTCTAGAATTTGAATATTACATGACTTTATAATAGGGGCAAGGGCATCTTGGATAACAGACTAAGGTAAATTTTCGTGTCATAGGCACACCAGCACAGCTGATAATGGGGACGGTTACCGATCATGTCGTTTTCCGAAGTTTCATAATTCCGAAGGTTCGTTTCTCCGAAGGTTCGTTACTCCGACGGTTCGTAATTCCGAGAATGAAATATGGTTCATAATTCCGAAAATGAAAAAGGGTTCATATTTTGAGAAATTTAAGTTACTCTCTAAGGGCATACTTTAGCGGAATACTAGACTCTAAAAAAATATGGGGAGGGGGGCTCCAAACGGGGAGGGGGTGTGCAGGCTCCATTCGACGCTTGAATCGACCCCGCATACCTTGATACGTATGAAATATGTGAGCTGTTATCTCCTTATTTTCTATCAGTTTGTCATATTTTATTTGGTTTATGCCTCCTTATATGATTTTCTACTGTTTGTGGTCTTGTCAAAGTATTTGAATATTTGTTAAATATCACTCCTCATCTTTTGCTCACATTGATACTGTCGCTGGTGTCTGTCGGCACAATATTCAACTATTTTAATCTCTTTATGATGCTAACATTTCTTCAGATAGCAGATAAAGCTACACTGCCATATTCTGGAAAAAGGAAGCAACTGTCATCTGAAATTTGTTGAAAATTAATGGAAAACACCTAAAAACAGAATACGTTGTTAAGAGTATATTGATTATTTAGTCTGAAACGCCTCTCCACGTTTTAGAAAAGTTCGGAAAAGTTTCTGTTCATTTTCAACTCCTTTTTCAAAGTAGGGCATTGTCAGTGCAGTAATCTATCGTGCCATTATCGTGTCAAGCAATATTATCTTTAAATTAAACACGATTCCATTTTAATTTTTATTTTTATCTACAAGCATTTTTTTTCTTTTTCTGTTAAATAGAATATGCGAGTATAATCCATTGCCATTTCTGCAATTACATTTTCCATCAGTATTAAGAATTTCGTCTTAATGGATACATCCATATTAAACCAGGCAATAATCATTTTGACCAGTTTGGTACTGAGGTCGTTGACGTCCTCATTATGCTATTACTCCTCGTAAATGAATTAATCAAGATATTTGATTTGATTTGTTTTTATGTGTTTTTATAAAATCAATATGCGTAAATTAGATAAAAAGTAGAAAAGATATAATTAATAAATGTATACTTTATAATAGTTCCTAATAGCCGAGAATTAGGAGACCTATAAAAAATTCACTTATGATGAAATAAATGGTAATATAGAAATGATTATATACCCCGCCCCCCCCCCCCACGCTCCTTTATTCAAAAAATTTTTGCCAGCAAATGGCAAAAAGGAAAAATATTGTCGGTTTTTATAAATTTGAAAATATGACGATATTATTTGAACTTGTCATCAAACATCAAAACTCTTATTGGACAGTTTGATCCGACGCCCCCTTCTTCAAAATGGTATAGCGACGCCCCTGTTATAGTTGATATTCTTCCTGTTTCCTTTGTTTTCCTTCAATTCACCACCCAATTCAAACAAGCTTATTTTCTCCTCATGCATGTACATCAGACAGTAAATGAGACAAACTATTGTGTTGGTATTCTTACCACACCCCCGTGAGAAGGATTCAATTATCCGCGATAAGCTATAGAAATCCTCTCATCAACTGAAGAAATCAATAGTGTCATTTGAAATGTAATGTATACACTATATAAGCTGTAAAGCGCAAGTGCTTAGAGAGGAAGAGTGCAAAAATTCCTTTAATAAGAAACTTGAATCAGATTAATACTACTGCCATATGAGCGCACCTAAGGAAAGCCTGACAAATAAACACAAAAAAGAACAATAAATAAGATATTGGATGCACACGAGATATAATTTAGGAAGACAATTTCATGGATATCGGGATCTAATCCAAGATTTTTAAAAAAATCTCGCAACGATCAGGCTGATAATATAAATGCAAAAATATGATATGATTATTTTTCTTTACAAGATGCTGAATAAAGAAATTACAGAAACGTATTCAAGGATCCCTGGCCTATGATATGTTTCGGAAAGCTTACAGAGAGCTGGGGAGCGTTTCATCAAGTATTTTGTAAGTGATTTTTAGCGACAAATTTGCTCTCAGCCAATCAGATGCAAGGAATCAGTAGCTTATAACAGTTGTCGGTAAAAATCACTGACAAAACACTTGATGAAAAGCTCCCCTGGAATATCATAACAAATGAGGAAATATATACTGTTATAGAAAGCTGAAACGAAATCATTTTGCAGGTAAAGATTTTATAATGAATAAAATCTTGAAAGTGGGGCCATTCGTTCTCTCCTTGCTGGACTGTTTAAGATTATATGTACCACGGGCGTAGACACGCATAATTATCCATTGTTAATGGGGGGATGATCTATTCATCTGATTGATACACGTCTGTAAAAACCCAATTACACACACACACACTCATCATCTCCCCACTAACAATAGAAAGCGTGTTCGTGTCTACGCCACTGATATGTACAAATTGATATTTTCATGGTCTGTTGGATTAATAAAGCCCACGCTTAAAAGTGGAAAGTGATCCATCGAATTACACAGGGATTTATATTATTCAGTCTCAAATCAGCGCTGGATAAAGGTTTCAGAAGACAAATACAATCACACTGAAACATATTTCAGGTGTTTGTATACATGTATATAACATAATATATAGACGTATCGTATGTAGACACTTATATAATACTTGGCCAAAAAGGCAGGAAAAACCTAAAATGCATGCAATACAATAGGGTAATGCTATTGCCCTTAATGATTTCATGAAACTCTTTGCGATCGTGTTTCATGAAGAGAAGGCTTTTTGTCAAAGTTAATGAATGTAAGCTACAGGTCGTGACTGTTACAATTTTATAATTATTATTATGATTATTATTCCAAAAAATAAAACATCAAACATACTGGCTGCAATGTATTAACTGTGTGGATACACCTTCTTTTCCTTTTATACATATAGGCATAATTATTTATTATATCCAAAATGAAATTTAAGGTTAAAAAGTTACTGAGAGGCGAATTTCAATACAGGTATTTGGGTCACACAGGGAGTTATTAGCCCTACTCTGTTTAATGAGGTTCAAGGACAATTACGCCCTGGGCAATCACCCCCGGAAATCTACCCCCTGGAAAATTATCGGGGACAACTACCCCCCAGTGACAATTACCCCCTGGAAAATTACCCCCGGAAAAAATAACCCCGGGACAACTACCCCCAAGGACAATTACCCCCTGGAAAATTACCCCCGGAAAATTACCCCCAAGGACAACCAACCCCCTCCCGGACAACTACACCCGAGGACAATCCCACCCCCCCCCCCCCCCCCTGCGCGCAATGTATTGTTAAATTTCTAGGAAATTTAATCCCTACTTTACGCGGTGGCAAAACTATGGGGGAATGGGGAAACCTTCATCCTCCTCCCCTATCGAATTGAATAATTTGAAAATATTGCAATGAACTTGAGAGCGAGATAGAGCGAGATAGAGGAAAATAAATAAACCAAGAAAATCTCCCTACATCCATCCTATAAATATGCCCCCAAACGTCATTCGATCAACGGTACGCCATCGTTTTGAAACATTCGTCTTCTCGCATGTTTTGCAATGAAATTTAATACACGTGACATAAAGTCAAACTTCACAAGGATGGAGGGGGGGGGGGGGTAACCTCGCTAGTCATAAGGAACGTTATTCCTAAGGACCACTTATTCATAAGGATCGCTATCCATAACGTGTGACTAAATGAATAGCGGTTTTCTGTGAGTAGCGGTCCTTCTAAATAGCGAGCAAACCATAGACAAATTACCTCGCTATTCATAAGGACCACTATTCGTAACGAGTGTTAAATGAATAGCGGTTTTCTATGAATAGCGGTTGTTATGAATAGCGAGCGGACCCCGGAGTGGGTACGGAGAGAGAGCTAGGGGTGGGCGAAAACTTCTCCTAGAAGGATACCTGGGGAAGTGGGGAGCGTTTCATCAAGCGTTTTGTCAGTGATTTTAACCGACAACTGTTATAAGCTACTGAAATCCTTGCATCTGATTGGCTGATAGCAAATTTGTCGGTAAAAATCACCGACAAAAAGCTTGATGAAACGCTCCCCTATACGTGAAACAAAAAGTCTTGAGCTTTGAGTGTGAATTAAGGTGGGGGATAATATTCTGGGGGCTAATTGTCCTTGGCGGATAGTTTTCCGGGGGTGATTTGCCCAGGAGTAGTTGTCCGGACACGGTTTAATACATTCCAGAATGATATTCCCTGCATTATAGCACGCTAATACTTTATTGTTTTTATACTTATACAATTATGTTTAGGACTTGTGGAATAAATTTGATTTGAATCTGAAATCGAAATTGGAATTTCTGAAAGAGAGACATTTGACCATAGGATGTTGAAAAATGGAATCCTTAATGGTTTATATTACTGCATATGTAGTGATTAATTGTATCATAGGCATTACGATATCAACTTAGTCAATTCATTTAAGTTAATTTTAAAACATATCTATGAAAACGTGACATGTATTCAAAATTTAGTTTCTTTTAGGAATTATATTTCCCATTTTGTTATTGTCTTGCTCATTATGTAAAGTTTACAAATAGTTTTTGTCTAATGGTCGAACAAAACATTGCTGTACACCCATTGGCGGATCCGTGGGGGGGGGGCACTTCTGGTCCGTGCTCCCCCCCCCCCCCGTTTTGGAAGAAAAGTATGCATTTTGACCATAGAGGATCCTCCTTTTTTTCGATTGTGCCCCCCCCCCCCATTTTTAGAATGATGTCTGTTTTTTTTGCTTGTCAGAGAATTATGGAGGGAAACTGCCCCCCCCCCCCGACTGAGCGATTTTTCGAGAAGCTGGCAAGACCAAAAAATACGGGTCTACCTTTTCCAAAAAGTTTACAAACCTGCATTTGTGTGCCCCCCCCCCCCCTTATACTAAATCGTGGATCCGCCCTTGTGTACACCAATGAAGATCAGCAAGTTACATCAAAATACACGCATGTGTATACTATGTGTATACTATGTTCGTTCTTTTTATATGAAACAAAATGACTATGGGTTTACTATCATTCATGTAATTATATATTACTTAAGGTAAACTTTACCATTTAAATAAAGTGTTTGAAAGTGTTTGAGCATACGTTCAGTAATTGTTTACAGCCATAATGTTTAGACCCTTCTGCATATTGTCTGATGCATTATAAAAGATTATGGCTGTTATCGCATGCGCAAAGCCACGTGCTAACGCATTTGTCAGAAATTATTATGGTCGTTGTTGAAGCATACGGGTGAAACCAGTAATGCATGTTATCATTTTCTAACTGAATGCATTTTAATTACTCTTAATCTATGCCCATCACAGAATCAGAGGTATAGATCCCGAACGTACTGAGGAGAAGGACGCTGGCGTTGTTGTCTTCGGTAAACTCCGCAAACGTGATGCGAAAATTGATACACACGTTACAAAGGTGAGAACACGTATAATTTATTCGTGTTTTGTCCACGTGTGCGCGAGGGTTTTCATAATGTGTGTAGCCCAGCTCTTCTGTGCCGATGAATATATTCATATCTAACGCGGACCATGTAAGTGATGTGAATATTTCAAGGTTTCGTAATAAAGAAAATATGTGATTCAAAGGCTATTTCCATTTTCCAACCCTTTAAAGGGGAAGTCCACCATGTTTATAAACTGATTTTCATAAAAGCTGAAAAAAGAGAATAACAGATTAGTGAAGGTTTGGGGATCGTCCGTTAGGGATAACAAAGTTATGAATTTTGACGATTTCAATCAGTCAAACGTATATTGACAACTCTATAAGGTACCTTGCGAAAACCTGCCCTGTTTGTTTTGTACTCAAAAGAATCCATGAATTTCAATTTTTTGTTGTTAGTGATGAAGAAAATAGATCGATTTCTGGCGGGGTTGTGTAAAAATATCTCGGGCATATAGGAAGAACAGCGCCATTTTTATTAATGGCTCTGAATAGAGCTATCCAGACGTTGATCTGTTTATTTGTTTACATTTATATGTATAAATTTGAATTTTTATTCGGAAACCGCACCAAACCAAAAGAATAACGACGTCCTTCGGAGAAAATCTTATGATTTTTTTTTGTGAAGAGCGAAAGGGAAAAGTGCTTACGAAGTATATCGAGTTGCCAATTCGTGTTTGATCAGTTACAAATTTAAAAATTTATCCTTTATTGGATTTTCCGATCTGTTTTTCCCATTTCTCAGCTTTTATTAAAACTAACTTTGTACCCTGTAAGAAATATCGAAATTATTTTTTAATATCATTATTATATTCATTATTATTACTTCTAACACTATTATTCTATTTTCTTTGTTATTATTACTATTATTATTATTGTTATTACATTTACTATTACTATATTTTGTATCATTATCATTATTGTTATTATCATCATGCACTTAATTATACAACTATTGTCACAAAATTTCCATCCATTCCCATTTCCTCTGCAGATGTGCTTCATGATGATGATAAGTTTTATTGTTGTCTGGACACCGTACGCTGTGGAATCTCTTCGTGCAGCCCATGTGCATCGCATCAGTGCTATATCTTCGGTCCTCCCCACCATGTTCGCCAAGAGCTCATGCATGATTAACCCCATCATCTACTTGACATCCAGTTCCAAATTTCGCCGTGATCTCAGCAAGCTCTGGAGCCGCCCCTCGTCACAGCAGGCACTCCGCCTCGAAGAACGCAACAAGACGCAACGTTCATTTTACGTCCGACACAGCGAAATATCCTCTGCTCATGGAAACAACACAGCTTCGGTTTACTACGATAAGGAACGAATCTACATCGGGGAAATGCGCGCCACGAGTATACAGAAAGAGGCCGAACTGATGCAACGTGACCCCGAATTACTGTCAATTGCTTCATCGACAAGCTCAGATGTCCAGTTTGTCGTGAGGGATCGGCCAAAACTTTATGCGAAAAAACCCGCAAAGGCCCAAGGCCCCCGTGGCCCAGATATGTTTATAGCCTCTGGGTACACTAACCAGGGAAGTTCTACGGGGGATAGCGGGGGACAGTCAACATCTTCAGGTACGACAGGATCGAAGCACAGACGAACAGGATTCGGGAGTCGGAAGGCGTCAAGACAATACTCTTTGAAGTCTCAGTCGGAGGAAACTGGTAATTCTGGAGAAATCTTTACACTTGATGGTAGCGCTTTGGAAATGATGAGCTTAAGAAAGCTTTAAAGATTACTTTGATCTTAATGCTTGATTATTTTATGACTTTCTCAATGAGCGGCAGTTTTCAAACGTTGTTATACAAACGTTTTATAGTCATTTCAATTGTATTTTACCTATAGCTCATATAAACTTCATTGGACAATGACTTAAATTGACTTTTGATTATATTAAATTATTCTATGAAAAACTGTTGACTGTTAACATGTGAGCTGTAATGCACGCAAAACACCTTCAATCACGGTTGTTGTCGTTTTTTAGTCTTTAATGTACGGTATATTCCTTGCTTAAAATTCTTTTGTTTTCATTGATATGAAAAGTAATGATTAACACCTAAGGTGTGAAAAATGGTTGAAAATTGCCACATTACAGGGATTACCATCGCAGAGAGAGTATAGTCTATATAAACCTGGTCTCTTCAAACTGGAAACCGTCAGAACTATTCTTGAAGGCGATAAACGAACTAGGCCTACCTATATGAACTGATGAACAGCTATGCTCCATTTACATTTTGCTGATAATCTTCTTTAAAAAAAAACAGCAGAATGTTCCATCCTCACATACCGGTACCAAAAGAAAAATCCGTTTTAGTAAGGCTGATGAAAAAAAGTCAGATTTCTTTGATTTTAGCTTATAAATAACAATATGCTAAGTACATGTATTATACCTTATATGCTGCTGTGGATTGCATTTTTTTCTTTCCAGTGCTATATCAAAGAAATGAAAGTTAAATATTATATAGATCATGGGCCAGCATATATAATTATGCAAAATAATCTGATGGCTGTGTATGAACAGATTTTACAAACCTCTAAAAGCTTGTATTGCCGTGTGATGTGATTCGGGGCAGACACATATGACTGGTAGCCTTCTTCGGAGTTCGTTTCAGATATATATACACACCATTTATCATAAAAGGCGACACTGGAAAATATTTGGCACATGCACTTTTTGATATAAGTGGAACAATTGTGAAAGTATACAAGTTTCATCCAGTTTCCTTTCGGCTACCAGAACTTCAGATTATCTTGAACAGGTTGAATATCTGAAGAACAATTCAAAATCTGACAAGTCTCTTATACCAACATGGCCGCCTTTCAACAAGGACATTTAAAATTTTAATGTAACTATTTCTATTATGTTTAACAGTATTGGGTGTGGAATGTGAATGTCAGGCATAATAAATGTTTTGCAAGTGTTGATATGATGAAATGCGCTATAAAGTTTATGTTTATGTAATTATTGTTCTATAAACCTTTAAAGTAATGTTTCATTAGGCCAAGCAAAAAAATATACATGTTTAGCGTCCTGCCTTTTTGGAAAAAAGGAAGGAGGAGGCCCTTTTTTTTCCAAAATGGCCGACCGACCCATTTAACAACCAGCCGGGCTATTTTTCCAAAATGGCCGCCATTTTTTTTTTTAAATCACAATTCCACCGCCTTATAAATACAGTGACGACTGGGTATATAAAATCTACGACTTTTTAAAAATCATTTTCCAGGAAAAAAATCATGAAATTTACACTTTTGGGTGGTTTGAAAAAAACAACAACAACAACAACAACAACAAAAAAAAAAAAAAACCCAGGCGGCCTCCAAAAAAGAAGCGGGCGGGGACGCTTAACATGTATATTTTTTTACTTGGCCTTATTCACTTCTTAAATCATGCTGCATGGTGTAACTTTTAAGCTCCCGAATATATTATCTTAATCCAATTGGCCCAAATTAAGTATGTAATACTTATAGCGGATCAATAATTACAAAACGACCGTTTTGTAACCTCTCCCCTCAATGTCATATTTAATTAATCCTGGCCTGATTACATCATGGACCTACTACTGAATGATTACGTAAGCCTGGAGATAACGAACAACATTTTTTTTGGTTGCAAATTGAAACGGTATAATTACATGAATAGTTGTATGCAAACCAAATATTTGCGCTTACGCATAGTTCCTTCAAGTGCATTTCGTATTTTATGCAAATTGTCCATATTTTTCATAAGGTTGTATGGGTTATTGTCATAGTAATGATTACATTATGACGATGAGAAGGCATAATCTGAGGAATATCAATTCCGTCTTAACACTTTAAAATCATGGGAAGTGCTATTATTACAAACACTATCACCGTATAATTAATATCCTCATTCTTCTCCCTCACCTCCCCCCCCCCCCCCCCCGCCTCTTTCTTTTACACACAGTCATAGCCAACCACACCCAGACGACCTCCCTCTAACGCACACACTAGTATGTTTCTGTACAAAAGTATATGGTGAAATGCATGGGGGTAACCAACCCGTCTTATACATGTATTTTGAATATGAATAAAAAATGCAAATCCCTTGGCGATTTGTGTTACATCATACATGTCATAATTATGTGTACTTGTGACTTATTTAACCCTTTTCCCGAACAAAACCAACTATTGGGCTATGTCGCAACCCTGCGTCACTTCATTGACACTGAGCCTGTTATGTGCCTTTGTATAATTACATGAGTGACCTTTAATGGCGCAATGGAAATGATGTGTGCAGTAGGTATAAGCATGATAAGAGGGGTAATAATTAACTTTTTTCAGGTCAATTAATCTGATTAATAACTGCTCTCTAAATGGAAATTTACTTTCAATTAGGGGAGTCGTATTAGGGATCACTTCATTTGGAGTGGAAATCCACGCTCAAAATAGTGGAATCCACTCTTAAAAGAGTTTATTTAACCAGTACTTTGGCGTGGATTAAGGCCACCGCACACCTTACGATCCGACTGGTCTGCGACCGGTCCGCGACTGAGTGAGGGGAGATGTGACGTCACAGCTCTTGCAAGCATGTGAGTCGCAGACCAGTCAGAGACAAATCGCAAGGTAAATCGTTAGGATTTCACATGTCGAATCTCTACAACTGGATCGTATAGGCTCAATCCAACTTCCAGCCATTCAGACGGCAGTGTTGATATGACAAAAAGTAAAGAGCGCATGCGCAAATCGCAGACCAGAGTAGTCGGGTCGCAAGATGTGCGGTGTCGAGGCGTGTGACTGCCCTGCCATTCATCTACCCTCACTCAGTCGCATACCAGTCGGATCGTAAGGTGTGCGGTGGAATTCAGCCGTTACTTTGGAGAGGATTCAACTCCAAATGAAGTGATTCCTCATATGGCTCCTAAAACTAGTGGTTTCCACTCCTCTGTATTATGAGAGTGGATCATTTAAAATATTTGTATTTATTTAAAAGGAATTGTATTCAAATGTAATGTCTTGTTCCGTGGAAGTTGCAGCAGAATAATGTATTGTTATTATTCTGAATAAATTATTCTCACGCACTGGGGCCTAACTTTGAGTTTTATTATCACTGTGGTCTTCGTTTATCAAAATACAATCCTTTCAGTGACAACTGTCTTACTAATTCTTACATTTCATTATAGTTTACTGTAAGAGTGTTTTATTTTTAAGTAAATATCAGCCGTTTAACCTAATCAAATTAAGTTAAAAAAAATACCTTACTTTATTCAAGTATCATTGACTATATACTTTTGTGATTTGATAACACTTGACAAACTAGTTCAAGTCAGGTTTTTAGTAGATTTTACAGCTTTAGTACAGCCTTAATTAATAAAGCTTTATGTAGTGAGAGCATGTACACTTTTTTTATTTCTTCCATTTACAGGTAAAAATAGAAATTACAAATAAATAATATTTGCACAACATAACATATAATATAAGTAATAAAATATACACGTCAGTAGTACTATAACATAAGCAATATAATTGTACATAATGGAGAAATAGAATGAAAGAAAAGGGTGCTCCCTGAGGAAGCCTCAAAGGCTTGTGAAGTTGGGAGCACCTGTTAACAGAGTGGTAAGATTATATTAAATACCAAGATAATTAGATAGGATTGGGCGGAGTTACTAGTTGAATTGAATGGTAGTGGGTTACGATTTAAATGAGCGAGCAGACGGGCTAATAATGGGAGAGGAGTAGTTCTTTTACATGTTTCTTGAATGACCTATTGAATTGTAAACATTGGATATTGGCAGGTAGGGAGTTCCAAATAACTGGACCTAAATGTCGGATTGATTTGGAAAGGGAATTAGTACTTGTTTTCCATAGGTGGAATTGGGTTGATTGTCGAGTATTGTATGTGTGGACATCTTCATTGAGGCAGAACATTGACATGAGATAGGGGGAAGACATTTAGTAAAATATTTCTGAATAAGGGAGGCCACCTGCAATCTATTACAATAGAAAACAGTCAGAGTTCGAAAGCGACGAAGTAGTGGTAAGGATGATTCCAAATAATGTGAATTAGAACATATTCGAAGAGCCCTTTTTTGTAGGCAGTGGACTCTCACTAGTTTCGATGGATGTAAAGATGCAAATATGGTGTTGCAATACATTATGTGAGGCAAAATAAAAGCGTTATATAACAGCAACAATACTTTCTCAGGTAATATACATTTCAAATTATTCATAACACCAACCATTCTTGATATCCTACCACAAATAAAATTAATGTGAGGATTCCACGAGAGATGTTCATCGAGTTGTACCCAAGGTAAGCGACTACAGAACATTGTTGTATTGGAATATTATTAATGTACAATTCAATATTTTCATAAATAGGTTTCCTATTTTGAACATTTCTAAAGACAACGAAGTTTGTCTTTAATATATTCAATGATAATTTATTACAGAGTAACCAATTATGTACGTCATCTAAATGTGCATTAATTCCTTGAACCAATACTCCAAAATTTTCATGAGAGTCAACCAAAGAGGTATCATCGGCAAACAAAACAAAATTAAAGAAATCTTTCGGCATATTACTCCCAGTGTTAAAGATCGTATGCTCGATCTGTAATGAAAATATGCCGAAAGATTTGTTTACAAATTAAAAATTCCTCCCCAGTCAAGCTTCTTCGTTTACTAACCATTGTCTACGGCGGACCGTTTGAATATTAATGAGTCAGAAAGAAGAGGATCTTGGGTATTTGATTCTAGTTCGTCGTGACTTGGCCGTGAACCAGAATAGCCTGGTGGTTAAGTCGCTGCCCGGCAAGCAGTAGATGACAGGTTCGAATCCCGCTGGTTCCAATTTTTTCTGACTTGTGTTTTTCATTACAGATCGAGCATACGATCTTTAACACTGGGAGTAATATGCCGAAAGATTTGTTTACAAATTAAAAATTCCTCCCCAGTCAAGCTTCTTCGTTTAAAATTAAAGAAGGATGAACAATTAACAATATCATTTATATAGACGAGGAACAAAAGTGGTCCTAGGATCGACCCTTGGGGTACACCCGATTTAAGGCATTTTAAACTTGAGGCATGCGAATTAAATACAGTGAACTGTTTTCTATTTGCCAAATAATCCGAGTTACAACCAAAAATATATTCAGGGGAAATAAAAAATGTGATTTTCGTAGCCAGGTGGTCAATTTACAAAGCTGATCACTAAGGCAGGTTAGACTTACATGCAAAAATTATTTTCTGTTAATACATTTCCTTACTCTGCGTTACATCTTGAAAAATGTCATTATAATGCATTCGCTACATTGTATTACTGAGGACATAAACAAATGTTTTTGCCATACATGCCATATGAAGTCGTTTATCCACACTTCTGGAATATATAAACGTATAAACTGATCGTGGAAATTAAATCTGAATTTAAACATATTCATCCCGAAAGATTTAAAAACTTAGCATTCTTGCATAAAGAGATTGAACTCAACTATAACAAAATCAGAGGCTTGGCGCCTCTAAACGAGGAATTCACGCGCGCTGCACACTTGCTGCAAAATCATCTTGAACGTATTATGAGATATCAACTCCACGCAAATTTCCTTGTTGTGTATATAATATGCGTTCAAATATCTTAGTTATTCTTTTTGCCGTTTCTGTCGTACTCATGTAGATCTGAAAAAGGGCTAATTGCCCTAAAGCTAATTAAAAGCGTGGTACCAACAGCTACGTCTGCATGAGGTCATCCCTATAGCTAGAAGGTCCGATAGTTAGCGGGTCCGATAGACCGACACCCAATAGATAGAAGGTTCGATAGACCGAATATACGAGAGGGTCCAGTAGACAGAAGGTTCTATAGACCGAATCGGCAGGAGGGTCCGATAGTCCGAAGGTTCTATAGATCGAATGACCAACGGGTCCGATAGTCAGAAGGTCCGATAGATAGAAGGTTCGATAGACCGAATGTACGAGAGGGTCCAATAGACAGAAGGTTCTATAGACCGAATCGGCAAAAGGGTCCGATAGTCCGAAGGTTCAGTAGGGGTCCGATAGTTAGAAGGTCCGATAGACCGACAATAAATACGTAAAAAGGGTAAAATAGTGGAAAAAATGATAAGTGGGTAAAAAATAAGTAGTTAAAATAAGTGGGGGCGTTCCAACCAAAGAAAAAGCAAAAAAGGAAGAGGTTGAAAAGGAAAGAAGAAAAGAAAAGAAATGAAAAGAAGAGAAAAAGAAAAGAAGAAATCAGAAAGGAAAGAGAAGAAAACAAAGATTCAAAAACTTCGCTCCCTAGTATTATTAGGGTTATTTACCAGTGCCCATTATATTTTCATTATTGATATTGATTAGTTATTAATATAATCGCCATATTTGTGTATATAAACCAATGCAAATTATATTAATAAGTCATATTCTTATGGAAGTTATTTGGGTTGCATCTTGAATCTCCAGCTAATGTTATGCTATTTTTCTAATCAAAGAATGTTAGCAACATAACTGAAAAGAATCGAGCGGCAAGTTGACCGAAAGGGGCTAAAGAGATGATTTTCAGAAATGACCAATAATCTCTTCCCGATATGAGAACGGAAGATGCCGATAACACGTTACACAGATTATGAGAACGGAATAACAATATGCTAGATCTATTCTCAGGATACAAAATTCTTCTTCTTCTTTTTTTCCTCTCTCTCTCGTTCGCTCGTTTTGCTCGCTCATACAATCAAGAAACTAGGCCTAGATTGTTTCTTGCAGCAAGCACCTCTTACGTCCTGCAGCAACAAGAAGCCCGAATATCATAATAATTATTCGGGCAGTGAGGTATCCGACTATTCTCGAATCCCCCACCTCCCCCCCCCCAAAAAAAAAAAAAAAAAAAAATTATAATTTACCCGACAGAGTCCACAGACTAAAATTTGCCACAAGGTAGTAGTATGGGTGTAGTCGGTGAACATTCAAAAAAGTATAAAAGCTGACATCATAGCTGGTAGGAAAATATCCCCTGACAACCCTAAAAAAAAATGGAAACGCCCCCCTCCCAAGAAGGTGGTAGGGCCTAATTGAAACAATTTCATTTTTATCGGGCAGAATCTTTTGTTGTCAGAATCTTATCTTTTGTTACATTTAATAAAAATTCAACTATAACATAAGATTTCTATGTTTAAAACATAACACTTGTGTTTGAAGGGGAAGCCCTTTCCTCAGCTTGCTCCACTAGAAAAAAATGCTTCGGGCATGATGGGCCTCGGGGGATTTCCATGTTTCAAACAATGGTCAGCGTTCCCCATTGCCAATGCATCGGTTTAGTGGCAAAAATTAACCGGGGGGGGGGGGCTGAGCTGCATGGGTGGACCACCCCCACCCCACGGTGATGATGATGATGCCCTGATAAAAATACTTTTAACATGTTGAAAATGTATAAAACAAAACTTTAAAATAAGTTCCCCATTTTTAATTTTTTTTTTTGGGGGGGGGGAGGGAGGAGGGTGGGCCTACAGACCTAATGCATCGGTTTATTACAATACACATAAAAGATAAGGCATTACCCTTTTCCTTTTATGAGATAAAACTATTAAAAACTTATTGTATTCACTTATTTTACCGTGTTTACGTTATTGTCGGTCTATCGGACCTTCTAAATATGGGACCCCTACTGAACCTTCGGACTATCGGACCCTTTTGCCGATTCGGTCTATAGAACCTTCTGTCTATCGGACCTTCTGACTATCGGACCCCGTTGGACATTCGGTCTATAGAACCTTCGGACTATCGGACCCTCCGCCGATTCGGTCTATAGAACCGTCTGTCTATTGGACCCTCTCGTACATTCGGTCTATCGAACCTTCTATCTATTGGGTGTCGGTCTATCGGACCCGCTAACTATCGGACCTTCTACCTATAGGGCTGTAACCGTCTGCATATGTACTCATTTTGTTGCCTCTCTCTCTTTCTCTCTTTCTCTCTCTCTCTCTCTCTCTATACTAGCAGAAGCAGCCCGAGGACATCCACGGGCGCGAACTTTGTTTATGATTAATTTTGATTTGATTTGATTTATTCGTCAGGTATATTGCAATACAAACATAACCAGGTACCATGACAGGATAGCCCATGAAAGCCGAAATGGCTTATTTCCAATGGGGTCCTTATACCTAAACAACTGATTAAAAAATACACTAAGAAAACACATTAGTACGGCTACAAGACTATCGTACACGTACGACAGGTAATAAGAATATACTAAAGTAGCAAAATAAAACATGATAACATTTTTTATAAAGTAGGCGAAGATTACATAAATGTGAAAACAAGACTTACTCAACGGAAAAAACTATATACAGAAAATCATAATGAAACTATCGATAATAAACGTTGGTTACATAAGTCATATAATATAGGAAAAAACCACCTGAGCTACAAAAAAGAGAGGAAAATGTAGTTATGGAGTATACACATTTTTCAGATGATGCTTCAACACCCTTTTAAAATGTAAAAAATTCTTAACTGACTTAACATGATTTGGGAGGGAATTCCAGAAAAGAATACCGTTAAAATAAAAGGAATTTCCAATTTTACCTTTCCGCTTAGGCACTACGAAATTAAATTGACTATTTCTAGTGTCATGCCCATGAACACTTGAAGAGCGAGTAAAATTATTTGAAATATAGTGATCTGCATTAGAGTAAAAAATCTTATGTACATGGTGAATTAAAAGTTGTTGTGATCTAAGGTTTACATGAAGAAGACCAGCTGTTTCAAGTTCACTCTTCCCAATGTGTGTTCTTGGTGGTAAGTGATTGATAAATCTTACAATCTTATTTTGAATTATTTGTAACTTGTTTTGATCCACCTTGCCTAGACTGCAGTACCATGCCGCATTAGCATAATCAAATAAACATTGTATTAAGGAAAAACTTAAAATGCGTCTTGATTTTAAGTTCATGCAATTTTGATAACGATACAAGAATTTTAGACGAGCATTAGCTTTTTTGACAATACTGTCAACCAAACTTGAGCAAGAAAGATCACTAGCTATATTTAGTCATAAATACTTCACAGAATCCTGTCTCTTAATGAGTTGATTGTTATAACTTATATTGAAATCATCAGTATACTTCAGCCTACCCCGCGAACAAAACAAAATACTTTCGGTTTTACCAATATGTAAGCTAAGCTTATTTGCTGTCATCCAATTAACACAGTTTGATAATTCTAAGCTAAGTTTTTCCCCGATCAGCTTAGGATCAGTACCAGAATATAGTAACACACTATCATCCGCATATAAAAGTAATTTACTGTCGTTGACACAAACACACATATCATTAATGTAGCACATGAAAAGAATAGGACCTAATATGCTCCCCTGGGGAACTCCGCATCTTATGGGCATAGAATCGGAGAGTACATTTTGCAACGAGACAACTTGATGACGATTGGTCAAGTAAGACCTAAACCATTGCACACATGCAGAATTTAAACCCATTACTTCTAATTTACTTAACAGTATATTATGGTTAACGGTATCGAAGGCTTTTTGCAAGTCAAGAAGAACCATCCCGACAAAACGTCCTTGGGAAATTTCGTTCCTGACAAAATCTAACAGGTGAATAAGACAAGTTTCAGTGGAATAACCATTTCTAAAACCAGATTGAAATTCGTATATTATTTTGTTTTCTTGAAAGTAGTTCTCTAATTGGGCATACACACATTTCTCTAGGACCTTCGAGACTATACTTAAAACGCTAATCGGTCTATAATTGCTAACATTAGTTTTATCTTTCTTTTTATAAAGGGGTGTTACTTTTGCAATTTTCATTTCATCAGGGAAGGTGGAAGTTGAGATAGATAAGTTAATAATGTAAGTTAAAGGTTTATACAAATATTTAGCTCCATCCTTCAAAAATCTGGCAGGTAATCATCATATTTGCCACGATACATTTAAGTTCAAATGAAAAAAAAACCCAAATCAACATAAAAATGGTGTATTGGGGGGGTAAAGTGGTATTTTTTTACCAAGGAGTATCATGTGTTATTCATCCAAATCCTGCATGAATTTTGAAGAAAATACCTTTTCATCTTGATGAATACTAAACTATGATTGTTTTAGATTACGAATGGCCCCAGTAGTTATTTATGTCATGTCGTCCCTATTTGGCCTGTGGACGACACACGACCTCAAAACTTCACATCCAGGATTCTCGCCCTTGTTTAGAAACGATTTGATCTTGCCTTGTTTCCTATTCAGAGAAATGCTATGAAAGCATGAAATGCATTGGCTCCTCCTTGTAAAGAATGAAAGAATTACGAGATAATTTGTTTAGGGCTCCGTTCTTTTCGGGGGGATCACACGTGGGCCCCCTTACGCGGGTCTTGGAAGGACCGCCTGGATTTATATTTTTCTTAACCCCCCTCCCCCGCCGCCCGAGGGTAGACGGGATTTTAATAACATTGTGGTATCATAGCGAAAATACTTTTAAGGGGAAATTTCGGCTGGAGGGAGAGCTCATGCACCTATACCCCTCCCCCTTGAGTACCGCGGGACGTGATCTTCTAGAAGTGAATGATGTATACAGATCGATTTAGATTAAGGATTAATTAAGGAATAATAAATTGGAGGCGAATAACATGTTTGACACAGTATGAGGCAGTGGCGGATCTAGCCTGGTAAGACACAATACATTCTACGGGCCCGCCATTGTGCACAAACAAAGCGGGCCTATAGAATGTATTGTGTCTAATCCGGCTAGATCCGCTACTGTTATGAGGGCCATATTTCCCATTCATGACTATCTATTTGTTGATAAAAATGATATATTATATTTTCAGGATATTGAAAGAAGAGGTTAAAACAGGCCCTGCATAACAGAGAAAGAGAAAACTGATACATAGATGGTAAATATATACAGAAAAGGGTCATAGAGGATTTTAAAAAAATCAGTGTATGTCGAACATGTGTGGGGATAATAAAAATAAAAATGAGTAGAACAGGTGAATATGCATGTGACACCTGTAATACATATTTTACATAATATCAGTGAAAGGATGTTCTTTTGACTACCAGGGCAATTGTGAAGGGTAGAATGAAGTGTTATTTATTTTGTCCACTCTCTTTGTCCGCCAGCATGCACACGCTACGCTCATTTACGTGTACATAGCATGCGGGTCTATTATGGCCTAGGAGTATATACTAGCAGAAGCAGCCCGTGGACATCCACGTGCGCTATTAATCACCGTACCGTATATTTGTTTAAAAAATCATGTGAATAAAAAAAAGTCGGGTAAAAGTGATTTTTTTTTACCAAGAAGTATTTACAACATTTGAGTATGTGTTATTTATCCAAATCTTGCATGAGATCTAACATGTCTAAAGAAAATCCATGTTCATTTTGAAGACTAAATGATATGGATATAATATTATGTTCGAGTAGTATATCCATGCATAGAGCTAGAGGGAACGATTTGATTTTGCCTTGTATCTGTGGTTTAATACTCAGAGAAATTAAGGCCATGAAAACATAACATGCATAATTAGCGGTACGTCCATTGTAAAGGATACAAAAATGAGCAAAAAGCGAATTTATTGTCATATTTTTTTACAGAGGGATTCGGGCCCCCTTATTATGGGTCTTGGGGGACCGACGGATTGAATTTTCCCTACTATCCTCCCGTCACCCCAGCGCGAGGGGAGACGGGAGTAATATCCTCTATGTATTAATATCATAGTGGAAATATTTTCGAAGGAAGGTTTGGTTTTGGGGCGCTCCTTCTTTACACCGTGGCAACCGATATTCCTAAGTGACGTGATCTCCTACACCTCCCCTCCCCTGAATGATGTCTACAGATCTGTTAAGTCTGTCCTAAGGGAATGAATAATATATTTGAAGCGATATCAAATAACATGTTTCCAAAGGTACGAGGGCCATTCTCCCCATGTCAATTTAGTTGTTGATAATAGGAATGATCTATGCGACAGCCACCCAAATAGGCGGTTAGGTAAACCATAAACACTAACTCCAACCCTAACCCTATATATCGTTTTCATTTTGGGTGGCTGTCGCAAAAGGAAGTTTACCCTAGTATATGCTTCCATGATATGAGTAAAAACCAGAATTAAATTAAATTTAAATAAAGAGTCCTTAAATATTAATTAGTGGCCGAAATCCCCCCCCCCCCCTTGTTTTACAATTCTGCCAGTTACATGTTCCTCCCCTTCAACTTGTATCATCGAACATCAATCCCCACAATAAAAAACAAAAACAATTGAAGCACAGAAAGAACTCAGAAACAGCCTCCCCCCCCCCCCCCCCCCCCCAAGAAAAAAAAATGTTGAAAGTTCAGTTTATAAAGTAATGAATTCTTACACAATCAAACTTCCAAAGGAGCGGAATTTTCACAAATAAAAGGCAGAAAAGTTTACAGGCACCTGAATCGATCCGAATCGATCGCGACAACCGCTCCCGGGACATGTACATCATTCGCTTAAATCACTCGTTGAATTAAAAAGCAGATTGCAGTAGGGGCAGAATTTGATATCTTAAACAGGGAAGCCCGTCTATCTCGGATTTTTATACCATTTTAATGGCGATTTTATATCTTGCTTTGTATTTTACATCCTATACCTATTCCAGGATTACATCATCATCATAGACCTCTATTTAGCTAACTGAGAGGAACCGTTAAAAAAAATGACCTAATTTGGAATACATTACCGAACTATATCCCCCCCCCCCCATTTAGCGGATCTTCTTCATATCATCTCCGAATTTTATACCCTTTTCCTTGATTTTTGCTTGCTTTTTTATATATCCTAAACGCGTAACGGGTTTTGCGCTTATTGCTGAAAAATTTTGCAAACTCCTCTCCTGCTAGCTTACGCTGTTTACTTGCATGGACATGATGAAGATTAAAAAGGTGTTATTTCTGCATTTAGAGCTGTCCTTTACTATCATTTTTAAAGCTAATAGGCAGCTGACATTTATCTTTAATTACAGAGATTTAGCAGACATAAAGCTGATTTGCCAGATTTAACAGCAGTAGTAAGTCAAATCGCTCTCTGCCGCCACTTTACATAATAACAATGAAGGCGTGTTCTTTTGTCTACCAGAGTTATTGTGGAGGGTACAATGAGGAGCTGTGTATATTGTACGCTCTCTTTGTCATTGTATTCATAGTCCTAGCTATAGCATTTACTTGATAACCTTATACTTGTCACCCAAGTAAATGCTCGTTTATTATCCTGCCCATTACTTTTACGTTGAATATTTGGAAGCTGCAAGCAAAATATTACCAAAAAACATTTGCTATAGGTTTTATCGATACCGGTCATTACTGCTGTGCGCAAAATGCTTTTGACATCATTCAATTAAAACCTTTCAAATTCATCCATGCATGACAATATCATTACACATTTTGGTATGGTGTGGAACCGAGAATCGGTGCGTGCTTATTCATGAATGTGATGCTGCTTTGTGATTAGTCAGTCTCGGAAAAGGTCTTTATTTATGGATATAGCACCTTTTGGAACTAAAATGAAAAGGTCTTTATTTATGGATATAGCACCTTTTGGAACTAAAATGAAATGGATGTAGCATCTTCAGGAGCTAAACTCATTTGCAATTACCTGGCTTTTTAAAATGATATTTGTTAATGTTAGTGCATGAAGCTACTGGATATCATTAATGTAAAGAAAGAAAAGGATAAACGGATAAAGCATGTTTTGGAACCAAGGTTTCAGTGGTCCAAGGAGTTAGTTGTCCAGTATAATTGTCTGGGTATATTGTGAGTGATATACATGCCCGGGGGTAGCTCTCCGGGGTGACAGTCAAGCTAGAGGTATATTTGTCCGGATACAGAATTTTTTCTTTCCCGGACAAATATATACCCAACTATTTATCGGAGATTCTGGGAACAAACATCCACAAATTTAAATCTGTGTTAACTAGCATACTGTATTTTGTTTGCTCATGCAATGAATGTGGAACAACAATCCTATAATTATCATCACCATCTCCAGTATTCAGCACAGATGACGTAACCAATTAATTTGACGACCAGTATGCTGAAGTGAACGAGGAGACCACATATTCATAATTGCTTCTCATTTCGGCTTTCATAATTATTGTTCATAGCTGTCATTATGACGCGAAAGAGAAAGAGACAGAGAGGGAGGGAGAGAGAGAGAGAGAGAGAGAAGGGGTGAGAGGGAAGGAGAGGGGGAAGTGGCATAAAGCGGGGATATGGGAGCTGGATATTGGCAGTGGTCCGGTTGGCACTTGAAGGGGGCGCAAAAAAAACCGCAAAAGAGAGAAAGAAATAGAGGAGAAATGAAGAAAAATTAATCATCATCAAGGAATATGCACCCCAACATAGAAATACATTTATTAAGGGTTTAAAATGCTAAAATCTTCTAAGGCTTAGTCGTTTGATTTGATCGTTTGATTCCTGCCTTATGTTGCTCCGGGATTTTGCGCCGCAGTATAGGCCTATAATTTATGATTCAGTTTATAAATAACGTTTTGGAAGGGTTCAAAT
Organism: Heliocidaris erythrogramma; assembly: GCA_025617745.1. Lineage (NCBI taxonomy): Eukaryota > Metazoa > Echinodermata > Echinoidea > Camarodonta > Echinometridae > Heliocidaris > Heliocidaris erythrogramma. Next base: position 29,496,536 of record CM046866.1, read on the forward strand.
TTTTAATATTGAAATGTAATTCTCGTTGCTTTAATCGCTATCATGCAAGTTTCATCAGCCTCTTGATAAATAATGCACAGGAAAAGGGGTATAAAATAGCATTAGCAAACGGTCAACATTTGAAAGAAATCTCAAAATTCGGTTGCCTTGCTAAATTCCTCGACTATTTCTCAAGGGTTTTCGTAAATTTTGCCCCCATTTGAGAAGGATGTTAATAGAAAACCGTCTTTTCAATGTTTAAAAATCGAATCTCTACCCCTCCATTGCAGGGCGCAGTTGAAAATTTTCAGGGGTAAAATGCATATGAAATTGCATTTTGGGGGTTAAAGTGCAAAAAAAAAATCTACCGCTCCGTCGCTTTGCATGGGATGGTGAGAGAGAGAGAGAAGGGAGAGGGGCAGTGGCATATCTGGACCTTGGCATCATGACTGTAAGGGAAGCAAAATATCTGAGCCGAAAGTGACCCATGCAAGAATATCACTTTTGGGGGCCCTAATTTCTGTAAACAGGGGTATAAGGCGTCGTCTTACTCTGTAAATTCTATGATTTTCATTTTCGATACGACATTATAATATGCACAATATTGGTAAAAATCAGCATTCAATGAATTCATAATTATTTATTTTCCTTTCAAATTACCGTTTTTGGAAAATGCATTATTTATAATGCGTACGTTTGATCATATTCAGTTTAAATTCAAGTCATATCATAAAAACAAATTCTCTTTCAGGCTTTACATATTAAGAGATATGCATATTCGAAGAGAGAGACATGGTTTATAGTACATTAGAGATACAGGTATAAGACTTGAGTTTCTTTTTCTGAACCCCTCTTGATCAGGTGCGCAAAGCATAATTATTTGGACGACTGTAAGACATGTGCTCTTCCTTGGATCTTGTCTTGGAAAAAAGACAGTACCCCTACCCTTAGTTGCTTGTATTTTCGTTCTTTGCCATAATACAGATTGGTTGCACCAGGGCGAGCTTTCTTTTTCTCTCAAATCAACTGCTAGATTGAAAGAGAGAGTGGGAGGATTTGATAGAGAGAGAGGGATGGAAGAAAGAGAGGGGAGTGGGTGAGAAAAGGGGAAATATCGAGGGGAACAAAAGAGATACTTATAGAGTGATAGAGCGAAGTTGAGAGATAGGAAGTGGGGGAGAGAGCGAGAGAGAGCGAGAGAGAGAGCAAGAAAAAACAGAGGTTTTTTTTTACCCCAGCTCCTCCTTTATCGGTTCCCCTGATTATAAATAATTCCACCATGAATACTTGGTATATCGACGATTGCGCCTTATCTCGATTGATCCCTAAATCTAATATTTGCCTACAACGACTCTGGATACCGACCAGAGCAGGGTGATTATTTTGTACCTGGGTTAAGTGATACCTTGCTTGTTATTGGTATTATTTATTACCATGGAAACGCGTCCATATCTGCAACTTGCTCTCTGCCTAGTCTCATTAAGTCTCGCTGCGAGTCAGAGTAAGTCCTCATACATCTTCCTCGTATTCTTATAGGCAATTTGGCAAACATAATAAAGGAAAATTACCAATTTGCATCGCCAATTAGTAATCACATCATGCATATGTTATGCTTACGGATAATTGGGATTGATATGATATACTGTGTATCAGCTAAAAGGCCAATGTTATACCTCTACGGAGGTGTAAGCTTAGTAAGTTAAGACAGTGTCATCAATCGTGCTGGTGGGACGGGAAAAGGCGACTCTCAGGTCTTGAACAGATTCTGAAGAAGAAAGGCCGGTTGACAATGTTTTTCAATGTGACCGACTTTCTACTATTCATGCTCTGAAACGGTCGAACTTAGATCTCAGTGTTTTATTTCCTTACATATCGATCGTGCCGTGTATCATATTCCATTGTGGATTTTACAACGCTTTGGAGATACATTTTGAAATTTAATACAACAACCGCTTTTTGTTTTCTATATGCCGATAAATTAGACAAGTCCCAGGTGTTCTGTCCCATTTTTTGAAAATTTTAGTATAGCTAGAAGGGGTGGCGTCAAGAGGATCTCTGGCTATATTTCATATATGAAATACAGCCTTACAAGCGTTGGGATCAAACCTTGTAAATGACTGATTAATTAACATAAATACTAATTTATGTAAATTTATGTACATTATATAATTTATCATGAGCAACGTCTGTATTTGGAGCTCAAAAGTCTTGCCTATTATGTTATAACAAACACTAATTCAAATAAATGTAGGGTTCTTTGCTTCTGATCGTTCTTTTTTCATATTTCTCATAATTATGTACACTGCCACAGACATGTATAATACAATTTTTTTTTGTATGTTCGTTTATTCACTTTATCTATGGATTGATACATGGGAGAACACAATAACATTTTCGAAATCTATATGGTCACCTAAAACGAAATAACAACTCCGAAGCTGAATCTCATATTTACAATTTTTCGTTTCTCTGCACCTTCTATATCTCATAAAGAAATCTAGGAGAAATCATTAAACATTATAATCTCAAAATGATGGAAGATTATTGATCAATTTTTTTGGTTTTAATTCAGTAGCACTGTCCTTTAACTGAGCTATGATATATAATAAAAAAGCTGAAAAAAAAACCATTATTATATCATGTAATTTTTTCTTCTCCCGACTCTTCGATCCAATCTTCTTGACAACCAATAGTCAGTGAAATTACTACGACATGTTGTTAATGATCATCTTAATCGTCTTCATCGTTAGGAACAGCCAAATAGATTTATTACAGGCAGTGGGTCGTAATGGTGGAATTATAAAGCAATCTGTTTTTAATGAGCACAATGAAACTGGCGGGGAAACTGGTTGAAAACAGACGACTAGTACGACAGCAAAAGTTAGAAGGGAAAATTGAATTTCTTCATCCGTGGTAACAAAGTGAAAGCTCATGAATTGAATTTGAGATCATAGACTGTTTTAAAACAAACAAAATATATGTATAATGTTATCTAAATCACAATGATGCATGCCATGGGATATAAATTATTTTCACTTCTCATTGGTTTGAGGAAAATGAAGCTGTGAAAATTTGCCATTTTGAATTTGAATTTTTTAGGTATTAAGTATATACACAATCATTAATATTGGATGATTTTTAATTTTCATTCGACTGTTGACCAAATATGACTAATACTCAACAGCTAAATCGCTTATGCACTTTATAGACAGAGTATTTTACTTTTCAAGATTAGGTGTGCAATTGAATGATTGAATCGTTTAATTATTTTTTTCTGCTAGCAATTTCGTTGAAATCATGCCGGAGCATGGCCAATTGTATTAATTGATACAATTCATTCGTGACTTAGTTTTTATTTGTCCTTCATTGAGCCTGAGGTTTTAGGATGTCTGACACGAAATATAACAAGTTCTCACTGAAGATCTTGCATTATTGCACTGAGCACGTACTAAGCTCTGCCTCGGACATCATTGTACACAGCTATAGGCTATCGCAACGTCTGGGCAACTGAATCCAATTTTATATTGAACAATATATCAACATTTTAAATCCGAGAAGAATATGCAGACCTCATGAAGATTGGGGGGGATAAAACAGACCTTAAAACCGTCGTGCATGCATCATGTTTCGTGTGCTATTAAATTCAATCCCTGTATTTTCTTGTATTTTTATTTGTTCAAACTGCCTTATATCTAGAGAGGCTAGTGTGAGTAATTGGGAATTTTATAGGGTTTCTGTATAACGTGGTTCCCGCCTTGATTAAATATTCGATTGTGTAGACCCTACTATCAAGTGAAGGATTATGTTAACCAAAATGAGGGTGAAGGAAAAAGGATTTTCATTTTCTATTCTTGAAAATTTTGTTTATCACAAGTGTACTCACTGGGGTCATAGTTTATTATGTTATCCCATTGATGTTCATTTAGATTACAATCAATATTACAAAACAATTACCCTGAGAATAATCATATCAACATATACGGTAAATCATTAATGAGGAAACAATGCATGCTTGAGTGATTGGAAGTGACCTTTGTTGATAAAACAATCCATTTCTGATCAAATAATTGAAGAATGGCTGATTGAATGTGTAGGATATAATAATATTTCGGTCAGTGGTAAATTTCAATGCATCTTTTCATTATGATAAGTGCAGTATTTCAATTGTAGTTGAGTCCAACTAACTGAGTCCAAAAGTCAAAAAGCTTGTTAACCCGACTCTTTTATCATGGTTATCCCATCCCATTCACGTGGGAGGTTAATTAAGAATAATGACCTCCCTTTTTGCCCTTCTACTTTTTCCTCCTCTCTGCTTCCTCCTCCTCCTCTACCTCAACCTCAACCTTATTCCTATACTTTTTTTTATCTTCCTCTTTTTCTCCCTATTTTCTAATATTTCTTCATATTCTTCTACCGTTGTTTACAAATTTCCGCCATTCTTTCTTTTTTTGTTTACGTTGTTTCATCTTTAGTTGTTTTCTTCTATTGGCCTTGCCTTCTTACTTATCTTGTCATTATTCTTTGCCACCATATTTATACACAACATGTCTTCAAAAGTAGTGTGGTCTAGTGGATAAGCCACTGGACCTACGGATTACCCGGTCCAGGGGTTCGAAACCCTGCCACGGCACCAGTGTAAAAAAACACATTGTCGTTTCTTCATGGAAATATTTCTGGCAGTCAGGATGCCGGGAATGCCCGTTTTTCCACGGTAGGCCTACATGTAAAATAACAGGTAAAATAAGAGTTTTCCCTAACAGGAAACTTACAGTCATATTTTTGTTAAATAACAGAAACTTTAACTTCTAACAAGAAAATTTATGTAAATTAAAATGGAACCATGGAAACGATTTGTAATTTAACAGGGTAACTTGTTAATATATGGGAAAATGTTTTTTTAACAGTGTTTTATGTCGGGCGATTGTAAATATATGCCGATTTCTGGTAAACCAACAAACTTGCTGTTGTTTTACAGGAAAAAGACTGTAAAATTGAATGAACGGCAATAACTTGTAATTTCAAGGGTCACAAAACGTGTAGTTTTACAGTTATTTTTTACAGTGCACTGCGAGCTCCTTTCCCATTTGCCTTGTACCCAAAAATTCATTAATTTCAATTTTCTCTAAAAAAAATATTCAATCACACATGCACCTTCGATATAATCATTGTTGATATATTTTACACAAAACCTGCATGAAAGAAATCTATTCCTTCATCAAAAATAAGAGAAAGAATATTTATGAACTTTTCTGTACCGAGCAAAAGGGAAAGGAGCTCGCAAGGTACGCCACGGAGTTACCAATTTGTGTTTGATTGATTACAACTTCAAAAAAATCATAACTTCCTTATTTCTTACCGGAATTTGCTCATATTTTCACAGATCAGTTTCTATCATTTTTCTGCTTTTATTCAAATCAACTTAATTCCAGGGTGGACTTTCCCTTTAAGTTTATTTTCACAGTGACTCCTCTGAAGCTAGGGGTAATAACAGCCAAGGGCCAACTGAGACTAAAAATCGGTTTGGGAATTTGAAATTTAAATGTGACCGACCCAATCAACCTTAAAGATATGCATTCCAAAATTCTCCAAACTTGTTATCAAGAATAAGATACGATATCGCTGCCGTGTCAGACAGACGTCCTGCGAGGCAATAGGTAGGGAAGCAATTTCGCCAGGGGACTAACGCCTCTTGCTCACAAATTAACTTTCCAGTTTTTAAATCTTGCGAGCGAGTGAAGCTAGGGAGCAAAATTTTAGAGACTCTGTTTTTGTAACTATGCAATTGCTTTTAGATCAACCGGCACTCAGACCACAAACTGACTGGCCCTCAAGCCAAACTATCCAGCGGTCCGTGGGGGAAACTCCCCAATTCCCCATGGTCTGTCTGCCCCTGATAACAGTGTCAAGCTCATTGTATCCTCAGGAAAGGGCACTTTGTAAATCCAACTGTCAATAACATTGATTTGATTCAATTTATTGGTTTCTGCATCATTCTTAAAATACATTTTTCAGGCATGGTACAGATCTCATACATAGTAAATAATCATACTTGTTGCATGCATAATCGAATACATAATCGAGTACATAATTGAATACATAATTGAATACATAATTTAATCATGGTTGATTTCATAACTGAATACATATCTGAATACATAAATGATTAATTTTCATACCTGAATACATAATGAAATACATATTGAATACATAATTATGCATAATAATATACGAAATTAAATAAATGCATTGAATAGATTAGGAAAGTCCATATTAGACGCAGGAGGACTACAGAATAAGCAGGTAGCTTGACGTGCCTGCAGCCCTCAGCTACAATTACAATAATTAAAATTAAATTAAAATTTAAAAATGATCAAATACTCCGCATATTTCTTGCAATAATTTTTAAATTGGTGCAGATGCTGAGTATTGGAACCAGGAAGCGCAAGCCTCTCTCCAGGATGCTATCCGCTTGACGGAACGGAACACCAACACGGCCAAGAACATCGTCTTGTTCCTAGGCGATGGCATGAGCATCGAGACCCTGACAGCCGCCCGCATCCTGAAGGGACAGCTTGCAGGAGGTCTGGGAGAGGATGCGAAACTCGCAGTGGAGGACTTTCCACACTTCGGCTTGGCAAAGGTGAGGTACTGGTGGCTTACTCTATAAATGTAAAAGAGTGAAAAGCACTCAAAAATGATGGACAACCTTTTTTCGAGTCAAAAAATAGTGGTCACTATTTCGCTCAGGAAAGAGTGAAACACCAATCCCTTAAAGAGTGAAAATTTGATCACTTATGTGGACAGAGTGCAGATAATTCACTCATTTCTGAGTGAAATCATCAACTCAGTCTCAAGAGTATTAACCACTCCTTTTTAAGAGTGGTGCCTGTAATTTTGTTCACAGCAAAAAAATGACACTGAAAATGAATTTTAAAGGCAGTCAGTTTGTAGTTTAAAAATTGTTAACAGCATTAACATGTTTGACATATTATAATTTTCGATTTTAACAAAAAAGCCCAGGCTGGCTCACTTAGCAATATGCTGGTCTCTTGTTGGACCCTGCTGTGCAAGCATTACCAAATTTCCTGATGATTTTTTCACCAAATCCATGGTCACACAAGGTAGAAACCACAACATTCGCCATGTTGTCAGAAAATGATCATGCCCCAATTACATACGTGCCTGATTCGCTTTGGTGGAATTTGATTTTGCGCCTCGATACGCGATCGTCTTATTCACTTTTTTTGCGGGAAGTGCCGACTTGGCATTGGTTGTATTGCGTCTCTCGTTGCTCAAGAGTGAAAATAATTCAGTCTGCATATGATACTGAGCGGAACACGGGCTCACTCTGTCAGTGAGTGAGACGGCTGATGAAGAAATATCGGCATGCTCACTCAAACGGGAGTGCTTTACCACTCCATTGGGTGTGAAATTTCCTTCACTTTAATAACGTAGAGTGACAAATTCACTCCATTATATTTAGAGAGTACCAAAGTAGTCCTGCTTATAGTAGTACGAAGTCATCCGAGAGTATTCAAAGTCACCCACATGTTCTTGAATAAAGGTTGTCAGTTAACCCATACCTTAATCTAAAGTAGTGTTTCGTGATTTCTTGATTGGTCATTATCATTTGAACAGTCACGTAAACCCTCGGTCACAAATACCATTAAGAACTGCTACGAACGCAGTACGAACGATTTTTAGACCATTTTGTAAGATCTTCTCAAGAAGGCCGTACGAAACCAGCGTTCGTAATTTCGCAGCCTGGTCGATGATCTTGTCCAAGATTTGTTTCAACGTCGTACGAAACCCCCTCTTCGTAAGGCGGCTGTACGAACGTCGTAAGAACATCGTAAGGACCACGCAAGATTTTGTAGGGTCGAGAGACAATATTCTAGAAGCCTTAAATTCTTACGAAGATCGTAAGACCGCCTTAAGTTGTTCATAGAGGGCTCTTACGGCGTTCGTAATACGCCTTACGAACGGAGATTCGTACGGCGCTCTTACGAACGACTCTTGGCGTTTGTAAGGCGTTCGTAAGGTGCTCGTAAGGCGTAGGTACATTTTGTGCAATTGTTGAGTTTCAGGGGGTATAAAGCCAAATGTGCGAAGTTCAAATCCTCACTCTGTTCACTGTGTTCGATGAGGCAGCATCTCCTGTCGAAGAAATATGGGACCAAATATTTAAAAAAAAATCGTAAGATCTTCTTACGAATGACTTGAGAGTGCCGTGAGTTGCACGTACGACCATCTTGCGACAACAAAATTCGTCTGACGAAAGTCTGACGAAAGAATGACTCAAGGCATTCTTACGAAAAACGTACGAACTCTAGGGCCATTGTATAACCGAAAATCACTTCGTTTCTCAAGAAGGTCTTAAGTTGTTCTTGCTAATTTAAACGGCGTTCGTACGAACTTCTTAAGAAGGCCGTAAGATGCTATGCCCCATCTACGAATCTCTACGAACTCCATAATTCTTACGAACAGTGAAATTCGTACCAAAGCATCGTTCGTACGAACCTTTGTGACCGTAGCTTGAGTCATCAACCTACCCTCATAATTATTCTTTGTCACGCAACGGCTTTGTAATATCCGCACACTTTGGGGAAAGCCTATCATTTTGCCAATTTTTGAATACATATTCCAAAATGAGTATTCCATTTAAAGATCACATTAGAAGAAAATTCCATCAAAATAAATATTGGCTTAATACTTATTATTGCATAGATGGCATAAATTAAACAAGGTTATCCAAATTCAACGCTTGGAAATATTTGAAGTAATGATTATTATCAATTATAAAACGGTACAATACAGCCCCCGATATAGCAGCTGAAGAGCTCCTCGAACGCTGCTGAGATGTGTGACGACACACCAGGGACCAGTCCTGTCTAAAGCCCCGGTCACACAGCACTCCACGTCTAAATCACGTACAAAAAGTTATGAAAATCTGGTGGACGTGGTCGTAAGTGGTAATTTTTGGTCAATTTTGGTTTGGCCGTGCTTTGTACGGGGTATGGCCGTCGGCGGCTGTTCCACTGCTGAAGCACTGCCTAAGCACAGCTAAGGACGGCTAACCACGTCCAGCCACGTGTAAGGCTAAAAAAAAGTACGCGGAAAATCCATTTGTCAGTGATAAGCCGCTAAACACACGCTATTTCCCGTGATACCAACGTGTAACACCCGTCCGATGACCGTGCTCTGCCCGTGACAGGCCGCTATGCTTTCGCGTCTTACCGCGTCTTCCCAAGTTTTAATTACTGCCGGAACACGGATTATCACGTGTGTTTCACGTGTGTTGCACGTATTTACCACGTGTGCCGCCCGTGGTTGTCCGCGGGCTAAAATTTTGAGCAGTTCAAAACTTTTTGCCGCGTCCGACGCCGTTCCGATTTTTCCCCGCGTCCTGCCACGTCTATAAATCGACCGTAGCTCGTCTTAAACTCGACATCAATGCGAACAACATCGTCTGCTTCACGGCAGACGCCATTGTATTTTCAGCTGCTTGCACCGGGGCATGTTCGGCGTTTCAAGAGGGAACGAATACCATCCGTGCTATTATTCGGAGGGCTTTTTAATTTGAAAGTGGGGTTTATTTCATTGATCATTGAACCTTCTCCTGTGTATTTACAATCAAACGGTTTTAGTTATCAGAATCAGTTTTACTTTCCCTTTTAGAATGGTGTGAAATAAGGTCATGTTTAAATATACAAAACTCTTTATAATTTGATAAATAATTGCATTGTAATTACGTTCATTCATTATAGGACGTCGTCTGCTTAAGCTGAGAAGAGCTTTTATTTATGTTGTTTTTATAATCATCAGATACGCAGTTGACTTAAAACTTATACGATTGCCATCTGTAAGCTTCCCAGTTTCTAGTGATACATTAATTGCCATATTTGTGATTTTCTTTGGATAGCTACTTTAAGTTTCTTATCAATAAAAATCCTAAAACACTATTATTTATTAATTTACAGTTTAATTGGAAAATCTTTTTTTTTTTGTGGAGGGGGGGGGGGGGACCTTAAGTACCTCAAATGAATTTCACGAGGAGATAAGCATGGGGCTAAATCTTCCATTGACCTGAACTAACTTTAGGTTTAGTTTGCTTGCAGACGAGTAAAAAATTTCCAGCAAACAATAAGCAAATATTTGAGCTTTAGAAATACCAACAAGGATGAACGATTTCCTCAGGTATTGCTGATTTTTTTGGGGGGAAATATACAGAATCTTCCGGAACCCCTACCCCACCCCCAAAATGAGACAAAATGCAGTTCATTATATAATTTGCTGACCTGTGTAAAAAGCCGTGTCTTCAACGTTTATACATTTTTGAATATGCCTTTGGAACTTTTAATTTGGGATGTCATATTTATTCCTAGACCAACTGATAAAAATTGATTCAGCCTGAATTCAAAAATTCGTCAAAACGTGAAGTGTACAATATCGTATACCGGTAAATACAATAAAAATAATGCACCAAATATTTTGCTTGTGTAGGTTGTGAATGTGTGGGGTGAGTATAATTATATGTGCTTTAATTTAGGAGTAATGAATAAGTACTTTTGATCACTTGTGTCTCTAATATATTTATATATCATAATTTTGTATAATTTACATGGCTTGCATGGTTACTACCTCTTTTTTATGTCCTTTAATTTTCTATTTTTTGACGATATATGCTTGTTGTATAGTTTGTTTCTTTCTACCATTCTTATATTCATAACACCTTGTATTTCTCTGCAACCGCAGCAAAGTATCCTAGGTCACTCCATGTTTGTGAATATATATGCTTTCGCTCAATTTGAACAATAAAGTATATTTTCTTTATAAAAAAAATTGGTGTATGATTATTTATTCATTAATAATCATGTTGATTTTGAACTGCAAAGAAAAATATTATTTGCATATATGTATTTCCAAGTCTTTATATTCCCCTTTCTCTCTCTCTCTCTCTCTCGATGCCTATCTTCTTTCTTTCATTATTTCCTCCCTTTGGTAATTATTCCAGAAAAGGAAGGAAAAATGAAATAAATAGAATTTAAGGAATTACTAACAATGGAGGTGGATAAGTAAAAAATGGACTGAAAAAAACACATCTCTTTGAAAATATGAAATAGATTGAATAAACAGCATCGTGGCCTCATAAGGCTTAATAATAGAAATATCTTCCATAAATACTTCATGCATTTTTTATGTCTTCACCCAGTGTACGGCTTCGTCCAGTAACGTCATGATAGGCCTACATATAGACAGCTTTGCCTACTTGAAGACATGCAGACTATAGCTAAAAGTGTGATTGCTAGCCAAATTTAGATAAATTTAGAAATATTTTCAAAATTACAAGGCCAAAATAATCTAGAACAGACCTAAAATAGCCAGAAAAAAAAAGAACACCAATATTAAGATAATGTCAATAAGGTCTGCAGCATTAAAAGTGATGAAAAAAAAAATCTTATTATTCTAAATGGTAAATATAAAGGGCAGGATATCTACAAGGTGGAAAAAAAGTTTTTAAAAAGACATTATTATGGGTGCATTGCAATGAAAAACAAAATCCAGCATTATACATTGGCGGAGTTTGTGTGAAAAATTAGGCCCCGTCTTGATGATATTAGGAGCATCGTAATAATTCAAGATGTACCAAAAGGAGGAATTAAGATCGGAAAATGTCCAATCCGCTGCCAGTGCTCAACAATTGTTTTGGATTCAGAGAATTAGAGAAGCCGATAAGCAAGGTTGGTTTCAAATACTTCAGTATTACCTACGGGAAAATGGTGGTTTCTTTTTGTTTAATTGTAACCTTGATTATAAAATGATAAATGTAAAGATTCCTAGTTTTTATCGAGTTATTTTAGAAAAATGAACTTCTCTTAATACACGGAATAAAGAGTATAGTAATTAGTTTCAGCTTATTTGGAACAATAAACAATTGCAAGTACATGCAGATATGATTTATTTCCGGAAACTTTTCCTTAAAAGAATTTTTTTTTAATGACATCCTCACAGGACTGTCAGTTAAGGCCTCAAGATGAAAATAATGAAAAAATTATTCAACATTGATACCAATGATTACTTTCGGCTACATGGAGTATATTCTTCTTTGTCAAAGAGAAAAGTGTCTAAAATAGTTTATACAAATAGTCTTAAGAATGATGTTATTACTGAAATTATCTTGCCTCATGAGCTAATACAGTTTCACCATATAAAAAGTAAGCAATTTTATGATTTGCTTGTTACAGAAAAATATGAACTCCCAGTCAGTACGTAAAAACAGATATGATGTAACAGACTACGAACTTATTTATACTTGCTCGTTCGTGTATCATTACAGTTACAATACATGTAAAGTACAGAGAAATTCAGTTTAAGGTAATCAATAATATTTTGATTCTGAATTACAAGCTGTATAAAATAAAACAAATTAGTTAGCCATTATGCTCTTTCTGTAACTTAGAATATGAAACTATCGATCATCTATTCTGGAAATGTAATAAGGTACAAGAATTTTGGTGTCAGTTAGGAAAAGAATTAACGATGTTGATTTTTCTCTTCTCAATGAAAAGACTGTGGTACTTTATTTATTGATGAAAGATTTTATTTTGCTCAATCATATATAGTATTAGAAAACCAAGAAAACGACATATATAAGTAGACTCAAATCGACAAAACCAACAGTATATGATTTTATATGTTTGCTATTGAAGTCTTACAAAATGGAAAGATATACAGTTAACAACTCAATTATTCATACCCTTACCAAGTTTTGGAATTTTTTCAATTTTGTTTTGTGAAAAATTGGTTTTTCATGATATATGTTACTCAGGCATGCTACAAATCAATTGTTAAAATAATTAATTTTGATGGTTCAGAAGTAATGTAGTCATATTCTTTTTTAAAAGATGGCTTGTCCATAACCTTTCATACCCTTTCTTGAATAGTTGCAAAACATGTACAGAATCTTAGGAATGTCTGATACATGTGCATTCATAAAAAATATGCCTCGATGCCATGCCTGGACCAGGATTGAAATGCCAGGAAATTAATATATTAGCATTTCCATTGTTATGCAAATGAGGTGAAACCACAGTTATTGTACATCTCAAGCTAACAATAGTGAGTTTTCGATTGGCACGTTCACTAGTGGACTGCCACGTAAGCGGTCATTTTTGAAGCAGTGCGCATGCGCATCGACGAGCTCATCGTTCGTTGCAGATTTCTAGAACGTGTTCACCCTTGTTTTGCCGTCGCTCAGAAACTGTGACGACGTTGGCGCGATCTTTGGTAAGCACTATACAAAACACCACATTATAAGTCACAAAATGGACCCAAGTGACTTGATTCTGCAAGCGGAGAGAGTTCTCTAAAACTAACACATTCTCTTGTCTGTGATTTCCCTTAAATCGAAATTGTTGCAGAATAATCCATAAAATTTATGCATCGCCAATCTGTTGCAGCATACAGTATGCATGAAGATGACGTCACTATAGCTCAGTGTATGTCGTCGTGTGAAATCGAAAAGGTAATAAATAACATCTGCGTGCCTCGTCAACTCTGCTTCAAGAAATGACCACATACGTCGCAGTCCACTAGTGATCGTGCAAATCGAAATCTCCCTAATTAAAAGTAGTCAACCAGTGCCAAAATTCCACTAGCCCACCTTTCATTCTTAAAGGAGAATTAACCTCAAACAATAAAGATGATAGTGTTCAAAGGTGTTATTTATTCCTACTTGTTAGACTATATGGCTTCGCGTCAAAATATATGAGATCGATAAGAATCAAGATTTTCTGAGCAAAATTTATCATCTGCTAGCAATATGTATCGTCTGCTAGCAGCACATGGGGACTGCCATTTTTTTTATGTGTACAAGAAGATTTTCTCAATCCAAATGCCCAAATTGCCCTTTAAAATTAAAAACCCATTTGAGATTGAAAATATAGAATAGATATGTCAATTTATTTTTAAACTGAAGATTTCCTCATATATTTCTGTTGAAAATCGATATTCGCTTAATAGAAATCTATTTTCTCAATACTGGACGTATGGGACGGAGCAAATTAATTCAAATTTTATGGATGCTTCTTCCCTGAGCATCTATAGCGGCAAACTATGCATTCACCTGCTTTGGGATAATAGACTTGAAAAGTCAGAATGCATGCTGCATATATTATGTTCTGCTCTGTTTGGCAAACCCAAGAAAATAGATTTTTGTTAAGCAAAACCAGACAATTTAAAAGTATCATTATAAAGATTTAATTTTTATAATACATGCAAACTCCCACTTTATATTTTTCGTCACATATGGGATTTTAGGTAATGAAGAAAATCGATTTAGGTTTTGGATTCAAAATATCTTCCTGACTGGAACATTTCTCAATGGTTCATGTACAATTCCAAATCAGCAAGAAAATGGCAGCCCCCATGTAAATGAGTAGCAGACGATACCGGGTGTTAGAATACCTTTATTTATACCCTTTTCTGATATATAATTAAAAAATGATTTAGGCCAATAAGTAGGAATATATTACACCTTCCAATATAAGTAAATTTGTAATCAGGGGTTAATTCTCCTTTAAGAAAAACACAACAGACTTCAAATTTACAAGGGGTATGGATAATTTTGTTGTTAATTACTGTATAGCTAAACGCAATAACAAAATAGCTATTCATGACAACAGGTGGCAGGGCATGGCCCGATGGATAACCAACTTAGAGTAAACGAAACTAATATTATTGTGAACACAACAAGTAATAATAATAATAATAATAATAATAATAATAAATTGTTTCTTTTATAGCGCCATATCCAGTTCAAACTGATCAAAGCGCTTTACAAATTACATAAATCAATTAATACTAACAACTTATACTGTAATATAACATAAATAGATGATTATAGCCAAAACATTAAAGCCTTTACACATGTACATAAATGGATGCCCAGTACAAATCAATTATTAAATAGGTATGTTTTAAGACATTTCTTAAACAACTCCAGGGATGCACTGCAGCGCATCTGACATGGAAGTATTTATCTTTCTGTGTGTAACTGTTATGCATTTTCAAAGTGACCAAATAAATAGCATTTCCAAAAAAAAAGAATCTTTGCTGCCCGAAATGCTCTGGATGTAGAGAAAACCATTTTCAAATGCCATTACAACCTTAATAACTCCAAAGTGTCTCATTCAATTCAGATCAAATTAAAATAGTACAATCTTGAGTATTGTAACTTTCTTGGGATGCAATTTGGTGTCAAATGATTCTTTCGTAAATAAGTTACTAAATTGTGCAAAATGTATTTCTTTCTCAAAAGTAGTCAAACTATATTGTCAGGATTATGTAAACACACCCATTATCCATCTGCGCCTGTTTGACAAGGTATAATAGAAAGCTCGCAAAGTGTAATTAACACATGAGTGGTATATTTTAGCATGGCAGCCACATAGCCCAGATACTTAGCCAGCTCCTCTATTATGTCTTGCCAAACAAGCACCTACTCATATTAAGTCTTAATGTAACATATTTCATTAAAACTTTAACATTATTTTATGAATCACATATATATGACTAAAACGTCATATCATATTTTCTATATAGTTCATTCATACGTTTTATGTGTTGCATTGTGTCCCAGTGAAATTATGAAAAAATATATACTTGACATATATAGGCGATTGGAAGATCGTTGTTTGTTTCAAATTACAATATATTGTATTTGTTTTTGCTTTCGGAGTGTTACAAAACTATGAGACTCATAATCTAATGGCCTACCTGTATTATAGTAAATGAGGTGAACTTAACTCTTAACACAGTTTAACAGCGCACTTTAGGTTATTTGTTTTTCTTTCTGTTTGCAGACTTACTCTACTGACAAGCAGGTACCGGACTCAGCTGCTACGGCAACTGCCTACCTGTGCGGTGTGAAGACCAAGAAAGGTGTTCTAGGGATAGACGATCGTGTAGAGAGGGGTGATTGTCTTTCGTCCCTCGGAGGGGAGGTCCAGTCCATCCTGGAAATGGCTCAGGAAGCAGGTCGAAATTACTCCTTGTTCTTTGATATATATTTTTTTCAATCACGTATTTATTGAAGAACAAATTCAAGCTAAAAGCATGTCAAACATCGAAGCCTATAGGATATACTGCCTGTAGACAGGACAATACAAGGCGAAAATAGAAATTTATGTACACATACACAAAGTAATATATAAAACAGAAGAAAATAAAATGAGCTTGTCAAACGCAATCGTTACAGAAAGCTTTGTCAAGTATCGACAGATTCGGATTGGTAATAACATTTGGAAAGAAGATATAAATATATGGACATAATCAGAGTACATGCAAGAATTCATCAGGTTATTGAGGACGTTTAAACTAGGAAAGACAGTGCTTTGCATTAATGGTTATACTATTATATTTTGCCTTTTGGGGACCCAAAAGTGTCTGCCAGGGGTCCAATTAATAAGGGGCACATTTTTTGTGTACTGAAGTTATGCTATATGTGGCCTCCCCCCCCCCCCCCCCGGAATCCGTCACTGTAATTAGATCTAGTACCCCTTAAAATGCGGCCCCTCCCTCCGCTGCAAGACTGGAATTAACAGAAACGGATTGATCCACTAATTCCTTCCGGAAGTAAACTGTCTTCTATAAAATATACTTTTCAATTTCCTTGATTATGATCAGAAAAGGGGGTACAAGAGCACAACATATTGTAATTGTTGAAGAACGAAGCTAATATTGTTCAAATGACAAGTTATTAATCCTATATTTGTTCAAGACACAAGTTCGATTTTATACAATCGATCCATTATAGAGAGAAAGAAGCCATTGAGACGAGAATGAGACCCATAAAAATGTCGCCAATGATTCTCGCGGTTGTTGTCTGATAAATCTTAACCCCGGCATAGAATATTTGATTTCCTTTATTGCTTTGGTATGAATAATGATGCCTTCATATATCTTCAGATATCATCTGATCTGAGACTCTTGCTGTGGCATGCATTTTTTTTTCACAATCTACAGATATTTCCTTCTTCTTATTCGATCATTATATATGACGAGTGCGTATTGAAATATTCGATCTTCGTCGTTAATTTTAGTAGACTAGTTTACTAACATAATTATATTCAGTGTCAATACATGCTTTTTAATACAGAAATTGTTGATAAGCTGTGAGCGTGCCCGCGAGGTTTACATATCATTGCAACAAGATTTCATGCATAAAGATGCTATCATAATATATGATATGTACATTAATATTTCATGTCCACATGCTCAAAAAAAGGAAGTGATGTCTTTGAATTCTATAATCATGAAAAATGTATATATGTTGCAAAAATATGGATCGTTTGTTTATATAAATTATATGACATTATATCTGCTCAAATGAAAATATGATTTTACGATTCCTGTCATCTTTAAATTGATAAAGTGAAACGAAGACTAAGAGTAGTTCATGTTGCTTTTGAAAATTAAACAATTAGAGTGCTGAAACGAGTTAATTGATACTAATACGGTAACATGTCGTTTTCCCGAAGGCTCGTATGCCCGAAGGTTCGTTACTCCGATGGTTCGTAATTCCGAAGGTTCATAATTCCAAAAATGGAAAAAAAAAAGAATTAAGGTTCGTTATTCCGATTCCCGATTTCACAAAGGAGGTTTGGTTTAAACCATTGTTTAAACCCCCTCCTGGGTTTTTTTAAGCGTACGTCTTGCTCGTATGTGATGCTAAAGTTTTCACGGATTTACCCAAATTTGGCACAAACGGATTTTTACATACCATTTTCAAAACAGTGTTGCTCTGTGAGGAATGTATCGATTAATGTTATCAATGTATCATGCGAGATTATATTTCTTCTAGTCAATGGTGTAGCCAGAATTTTTTAAAGGGGGGCACACAAATGCCGGGCTGTCAACTTTGGGGAACTGCCTGGAGGGATTTTTTTTTGTCATCGCCATCCCTCTGAAAGTCGCTCGGGGGGGGGGGGGGTTATCAGATGTTTTCCTCCTCCATAATAGACCGCTTCTGTAATGCATATGCACATACAGCCCTGGAAAAAATTATTAGACCAAGCTTCTGTAATAAGGGTACTATAATATGCATACAAAATTATAAAAATGATTTGCCTTTGTATTTCATTGTATGAATACCAAATTCCAGCAATTATACCTTGCTTTTATGATATTTTATTTCCTTCTTACCGCAAAAATAACAATATCAGTAACCATTCTTGGTCTAATAATTTTTTTCCATGGCTGTATATTCTCTGAGCACCTAGTGACGAGCTATTCCATGAACCTGCTTTTTTATAAATGAGCCTCAATGCTTGGAATCCAGTTTGCATACATTATTTGTAGCTATGTCCGGCAAGCTTTCAGGTTGTCAAGAACAACCTTTGTTTGAAAGGTATGCATAAAATTTGCATACATTACCGAAGCGGTCTATTCTCTGACAAGCAACAACAACAAACAAACAACAAAAAGATATAGTTCGGACAAAGTGGGAGGCTCAATTTAATTGGGCAAAAGTAATTTATAAGGTATGCATAAAATTTGCATACATTACCGAAGCGGTCTATTCTCTGACAAGCAACAACAACAAACAAACAACAAAAAGATATAGTTCGGACAAAGTGGGAGGCTCAATTTAATTGGGCAAAAGTTGTCAGGTGGCAGTGTGCCCCCCCCCCCCCCCCTCAGCTACGCTAGTGCTTCTAGTCATTAAAAACTCATAGTCTGTCCACTCTAAGTCTTTGTTTTATGGTTTCGGTTTTTTTTCTGGGACGCACTGTATAGTAAAAAAAAAAAATGCGCCCAAAAGGTATTGAGTTTTATCCGGAAAAAGCATGCAGCTTCATGAATCAGTAATGTTGAAACAACATGAACAAAAGCATGCTTCTAGATCATTTTATATCATAAACTAATATTTGCAATATGTGTACGGAAAAGTGAAATATAAATGTTTTCGTGTCATTTTTCTTTTCTTTATAATCTTTGTTTTAATAAAAATCAGGCACTTATGTTATTGTCATAATCCTCATTAGTGGACTGACCATATCTCAGGGGCGGATCCAGGATTTTGTAAAAGAGGGGCCACAAACCTCAGAAGATTTTCTGACAAGAAAAGAAAAATGAAGGTCATCAGTTGAATTTTTTATCCCGTTTTCCTCACAAATTCTCTGACAAGCAATAAATAGAAAAGGTTATCACACATTTTTCAAAAAATCTGTGACAAGCAAAACAAAAACAAAAGAAAAAAAGGTTATCAGCCATTTTTGGGTCCCCTTTTCCTCCAAAATTTTTCAAGAAATCTCTGACAAGTAAAACAAAAACAAAAGAAACAAAAGGTTAGGACTATTACCGATTTTAGAGTCCCCTTTTCCTCCAAAATTCTCCGACAAGCCAAAAAAAAGGGAGGCATTAGTTATATAAGAGGAGAAAGTGAGGGCACAATGTACGAAAAGGACAATGTACGGAAAACAAAGTGGAAAAAACTTGTAAAACCATAATGAAACCACGTTTACGTTGCTCAGGAGATGGTTTCCATGGCAACAATCTACAATCATCTGATCATTTGAAGCTTTGAATCCTGCAGATGTTATGGAAACTATTTATAGAAGATATCGGCAATTACAAAACGACAAGGCGACGGTCTGTTTGTGAAAATTTATTTTAACGAATGAATAATGATAAACTAAAATAAAATACCCCCCCCCCCCTCCCCAAGAAATAACTCATCTACTTTTAATCGAAAAAATATATATATGTGGTTATAATAGGATAAAATACTGATCTGGTTGATTAAAGGTTCAAGAGGAAAATACATTCGAATTTGAATTCAGTACTTTAGCCAGAATGGGTTCAAAGGGTGCGTGACCCTCATTTTTTTATTCATTAATTTATTTTATTTGGGGGTAACTTCCACAGTATGCAAGTACATTTATCAGGTTTAACGAAAAGCCCCGCAACTTTGGCAATTTACATAGCATTCACATCAAATTATGTTTTTAATGATCCTGGATTCGCGACGAAAACAACATTGAGTCAAATGGACCACTTGAACACTTCTTCTGGACCATCAGTCGAATACGAATAAAATAAAATACTTTCCCATCTATCTTGTCATGTTTGTGATATTTATCTTAAAACATATGCTGTTTTCATCAAATAGATAGTCAAAAAATGACGGGCTATTACATTATTTGATATTATTATTAATAATAATAATATTGTCCATTTATATAGCGCAGCCACTATAAAATATACTCTACTGCGCTTTAAGTATCATATTATTACCCCGGCTTCAACCCAGCTGCTAAAGCATTCAAGGAATTTCTTCCTACCGGGTACCCATTTACTTCACCTGGGTTGAGAGTTGCAAATGTAGATTAATGTCTTGCCAAAGGACATTAGTGCCTCGGCGGGACTCGAATCACGAACCATGTGATACACAGTCCGGTGACGGGGGACGTATCCACTGGACAACGACACCTTATTTAATAGGAGTATTGTATTTCCGAGGTAGAATTTTTAGTACTTGTGAAATTAACTGGACCAAACCACAACTCAGCCAACAGGTGTACAATTATCAAATAATGCTGTCTATTTAATTAACAATGTATTGTCCATTCAGGTCATTGACCATTCAGGTCCTTCACTCTATTACCTGAATTCATGACATACCCTATATTTATTCACTCATGATGGTTTAGATATTCTTTGTAATCAGAGGGTATATAATCATAATGTTGATTCTGTTGTAAAATTTCAGGCTGACGATGGAGTTTGCATGACTCTGAAATATGTACCATTCCTTCAAATGCTATGTGTTTTTTGTTGTTTTTATTTGAGAGTAAGCAGAGTAGAGTAATGTTTTCCATTTGTTTCGGTGCAGGAAAATCCGTCGGTTTCGTCACCACGACCACACTCACTCACGCCTCACCTGGCGCCCTGTACGCTAAGGTCCCGGATAGAAAATGGCAATCTGACATGGACATTCCTATCAGAGAGCGCAACCTAGGATGTATCGACATGGCACAACAGTTTGTCAAGAACAACAACATCCAGGTCAGCATTATACTTGTTGCACTATCGGCGTCATTTCGACTGCGTTATTACCTCGGCTAATCAAGCTGAAACCAGGCTCACATCAAGCGCCATTTCGATTGCGTCAGTACCAGCGCTGATTTAGCCTGGGAAAGCAATTAACTAAAACGTTATCAAAATTATTGTTGCACGGCTCATTTTGCTACGATATAAAAAATCCCCAGAAGTATGACTGTCTTCATTGGGGGTAAATGTAACAACGTGTTTGTTTCCAATACAAGGCCCCCCCCCCCCCCCCAAAAAAAAAAAAAAAAAAAAAAAAAAAATGTTTATTTTGTCAAAATTGCTAAATTGAGGGCCAAGTTCCAGCAATATGCAAAAACTGTAGTATCATATTCGGCACAAAACTGGGAAAATATAATGCAAATGAGTCAAGCATCTGTCGTGTGTTTTCATTGGGGTTCTATCAATTGCTGTTTAATTGTTGAAAAGTTTGCATCTGCCAAGTGTTAACCTTAAATAAAGAAAAAAGAATATTTTGTTGGTACAAATGCATGTGTTACAATTGCCCCATGGGTGTGTTATAATTGCCCCGTGTTTTGGGGCAATTGTAACACTTGACTTCCGGTTTTGAAATGATAATGGCTTCAAAATTAATGGTTTCAGGTAACCCAAACCTAGTCATATTTCAAGCAAAGATGTCCATCGTTCATTTTATTCAGGTTTAAGGAAGTATTTAACTAAAATAAAGTTGATATTACAGTTTTGGAAGAAAGTGTTACAATTGTCCCCGGTCTCCCCTATGTGCGTAATTTAACAATATAAAAGCATCAATTTTGGGTATGGCGTTTTGACTCTACTACTATTTTTGTCAGGCAATTTCATTTTCAAAATTTGCTCTTTTCTTGCAACTGCAGTCGTGCTTGAAGCAGCGAGAAAGTTTTTTTACGACGGCTTTTGATACAGTCTCCTTTTCATTCCTGTTGTCTTCGTTTTCAGAGCGAGAGCAGTGATGGCCTTCGTCAACAAAGCTGACTGTATTGAAAGCCTTCAAAAGCAAATTTCTCGCTGATTCAAGCATTACCTCACAAAAATAGCCGTAGAATAAAAAATGCGTTACTAAAATTGATGATCTTCGCGTCCTTTTACTCCAAAAAGAATCTACGCAATAAAACTAAAACTAATGATAATTACGGTGTCAATGATGACGTTGCAATTTCTGGGCCACCCGGTATCTATGTCTAATTTAATTTATATCATTACAATGCACGTTTGATTGCAATCAACACCTCATTTATCCAAAATCGTTACGTTCGAAAATAGCCGTTGCCATGGTATTTCCTAGACTCTTAGAAAATAATGTATATAGGTTATGTAATAAGCAACACATAACATAAACGGAGTGTTAAAATAGTCATGATGATTTAACAGAACTTGGTAGTTGCTATGGCAACATTGATGTTTTGTGGATAAAATAGTGTGTTCCTGTATCTAAATTCAAAACAAAACACAAAAGGATATTCAAACACATACATTTCCTACCATCTGTTTTAAATGTTTTCAATCTAGATGTAGGTTTTTTTCAAGTTCAGGTATTATATTACCGTATCAGTGAACTATAGAGTACCGAAGTCAGGCGAAGTGTGACGTCATACCGGCCAAGTTGTCAAGGTTGCTAGTACCAAACAATTTTGAGCTATTTTTAAACAATGGCGTGGCGATCACACCGTCGCCAAACACTGAAATTGCCCTGCTCCAGACCGTTGCTTGAATGATTTCGCGGTGAGCCTCATGCCTGAGCTCTGTTGTTTGGAACCAGTATCCTGGACGACAAGCGAATATGACGTCAGCACTTCGGTCCTCTGTAAAGCTTTATAGCAGGCATATTCGCACCCCCCCCCCTCCCCCCCCCCCCCCCCCCCCCCCCCCCCCCCACACACACACACATACGAAATTAAAAAGCAGGCTAGGCCTCTTGCATAATTATTATATTCATCTTCGTTTCCACAGGTTGCTCTCGGAGGTGGAAGGATGAAATTCATGAGCAGGGCGAACCGCGATCCGGAGTATCCGGGCTTGCCTGGATCTCGGATAGATGGCCGTAACCTGATTCAAGAATGGATCAACAACAAACCGGATCCGGACAGAGCCCACTATGTCTGGAACGAGGCGGACTTTAACCAAATCGATCCGGAACAAACCGACTACCTTCTTGGTAAGCATTAGGCATTGTAATTCGTCAATTGTCACTGAAATTCGACTCTGCCGCCAAGAGTGCGGAATGGTAGGATCAATTTCGTCATTATGTCACACAAATTCACTATTTTGTCATTCAAATTCGTAAAACCTGTCAATTGCTTTATGGATTTTATTTTGATATGGCCTTTTTATTTTGAAGCTACGTTTCTAACCACTTTATTTTCTACTTTCACTTGATATGTATATTTGTGATCACATCGTTCATGCCATGTAATTCAGATTTTATGTTTATGGAAAGTTTTCACTTAACCACGAACTATGAATTATGTTTCCCATGTTTTATGTTGTATATATTCATTTATGTTTGGAGAATATACACTGCTTCACTTGCATCCAATTATATTGCCTTTAATGAAATTTTATATATACTGTGTCACTTTTTAATGTATGTGTGAGCATAATTGAAGTGGATATTGTTAAGATATGAGTGAGGTTGTGTGTGCTGTAAACAGAAAATGTGTTTTTATGATTGAATCAACTGAAATGTTGCAAGTAAACGCAAGAATCACAAAATTAATTACACTGTATGTCTGAGTGACGATTTTGATTGAAATTCTGACGAAAAGGAATGCACATAGACGACGAAAAGATTCTGCTTTATCTTGCCCAGCCACTGTGACCGACGAATTTGATTTGCAACTGACGAAAATGAATACACAAATAACCAAAATGAATGAAGATTTAACAAAATTGATCGACCAAAGACGAAATTGAAAGGAGCATTCGCACATTCCAAAGTGTCCCGGACGAAATTGAATGCACATTTTATAAAATTGGTTGACGTTTCGACGAAAATGAGCTGGAAAACCTATACTAATCAACGATACTACTACGATTACAAACAAAAAGCATATTGGCATAGATTATAAAAGTCTGTAGAAATCAATATACCTTGAGTTATCTACACTCTAAAAACTTAAGTGCTGTTTTCAGCACCAGGACGGCTGAATTTAGCACTTTCTGAGGGCTTGCATAGGGACTGCACTCAGAGTGCTAAGGAATGCACACAGCGTGCTATTTCAGCACTTTCACGGGAGCTGGACCGGCTCCTTAAAAAAATTGATAAATGAGAAGAAAAAAAATCGTGATTCTGGCGAGCCTCGAACCAGGGTCCGCTGATCGTGAATTGCTGGCATTACCGCTAGACTAACTCACATCGTACGATTTAGAGCAGATCATATTGTTACATAGTGAATTTACGACACCACATAGTTCATGTTATCTACTTGACTCCCATGACTAAACTGGATTGCAAGGAGCGTTCGTTAGTCTATCGGTAACGTCAGCGCCCCTCAATCAGCGGAACCTGGTTCGAGGCTCGCCACGGTCACATTTTTTTTTGCTGGTAAATTAGCACACTTTTAAGTGCTAAAACAGCATTTCAGGTGCAGTCACTATACGAGCACCGAAAAAGTAGCACTTCAGTTTTTACAGTGTATTCAAACAAAATCTGAGAATGGTACTTTATGAAACAGATATAAATGGCACGAGACATTTTGGTCGTAATATTCTTTCATTGTTTCTTTATTTGACTCTTCAAATAGTCCACGCAAAACATGCCTAATCCCTCTTGAGATTTTTGAATTTCCACTTGCTTGGTAAAAATAGATTTGATTCATGTTTTGACGACGCGTCCAGCCAGTCAAAGATCTAGATCTAGACAATTGGCTGGATAAGACACAAGTGCACAAGTCGAATTATTATTGTAAAATGAGCATTCTATATTTGGATACAGGAAAGCGCTTTGAATAAGCAGAACAAATAAAAAACTAATAAACCCCAAAACAGATAAGTAGCTGATGGGTTAAAAAAAAACCTGGTAATACATGGTGTGAAAATCACATTGAAACAAGTAGTCCTTGATATTTGCTACGAACTGAGAGAAATTACACTTTTTAACAGAAGGACAACGTCTGACGTCTTTGATGTATGGAAAACTTAAACACTAGTCTGTCCAAAAATAGATGTCTGACCCTAATGCGAAAACAAGGTAATGAGGCACGTTTTAGAACATGCTGGAACGAATGAATAAGAATAAATTGTTATCTCACCAGTGAAACTGACCGATCAATCAATACCGCATGACAACAGATTTCCTGTTCGTTTGTACCCACTGGCGTAGACAGGGGGCACAGGGGGCCATACCCCCCCCCCCCCCCCCCCCATTCAGCCACTTAAAAAAAAAAGAGCGAAAAAACGGGGGAAGTGAGAGAAACAGGCATAAAAAGGCGCTACAAGCCGTTATCTTTCTCTCAAAATTTGCTGAAACGTCAAATTTTTCGCGCTTTGGGGGAAAGGGGATATAACTCTCCTCTCCCTGCACCCACCCCTGTTACATACAGTGAAATGTCGCGTCAAAATAATTGAAAAGCAGTCCGGGCGTCGAACTATAACTTTCCGCCTATAAAAGTGTTTGCTACGAGCTGTTTATCTTTCTCTAAAATTGTCAGAGCTGTAAACTCCCCCTCCTTGCACCAACCCCTGTCACATACACTACAGTATTGCGTCCAAATAATTGAAAAGCAGCCAGGGCGTCGAACTAACTTTCCCCCTGAAAAAAAAGTGTTACGAGCCTTTATCTTTCTCTCAAATTTGCTGTAAAACGTAAGAGCTTTCCCGCTTCGCGCGGGAGGGGGTAACTCCCCCTCCTTGCACCAACCCCTGTCACATACAGTACAGTATTGCGTCCAAATAATTGAAAAGCAGCCAGGGCGTCGAACTATTTCCGCCTGAAAAAAAGTGTTACGAGCCTTTATCTTTCTCTCATATTTGCTGTAAAACGTCAGAGCTTTCGCGCTTCGCGCGGGAGGGGGTAACTCCCCCTCCCTGCACCCACCCCTGTTACATACAGTGCAATATTGCGTCCAAGTAAATGAAAAGCAGTCGGGCGTCGAACTATAACTTTCTGCCTAAAAAAATTGTTTGCTACAAGCCGTTATCTTTCTCTAAACTTTGCTAAAACGTCAGAGCTTTAAACTCCCCCTCCCTGTACCAACCCTTGTCAATACAGTGCAGTATTGCGTCCAAATAATTGAAAAGCAGGCAGGGCGTCGAACTAACTTTCCGCCTGAAAAAAGGTGTTACGAGCCTTTATCTTTCTCTCAAATTTACTGTAAAACCTAAGAGCTTTCACGCTTCGCGCGGGAGGGGGGAAACTCCTCTCCCTGCACCCACCCCTGTTACATACAGTGCAGTATTGCGTCCAAGTAATTGAAAATCAGTCCGGACATCGAAATTACTTTCCGCCTTAAAAAAAAGTGCTACGAGCCGTTATCTTGCTCTCAAATTTGCTATAAAACGTCAGAGAAGAAAAGTTCCCCCTCCCTGCACCCACTCCCTGGGGAGCACGCTGTACCATTTAAAGCACTGTAAATGTGAAATATGAAACAAATATGAAACTGAAACATAGCCATAGGCGTACCCGGGGAAAAAGGGGGTCATTGCCCCTTGTTCATCCGCTAAAAAGGTTTGAGTGTCACCCCCCCCCCCCCCCCCCCGTTCAACAAGTCTGTCTACGCCAGTGCTGATCACTCTCAAAGTTATACGCAATGAAAATCGAGATACAGAACTGAATAGCGCCAACTACAGATTCGACCCTTGTATCCAACACTACTTGGGAATAGATAATGATGGGAATAGATCATGATGGCAAAGCTTCATCGTAACTTCATGTATAACGTGTGCAGTCACACCTGCAAGTCAAGGGCCAACTCATACCCTTCATCGTTGTCATTAAACTTGAATATATATACCACCTGCCTGTATATAGGGATTTACTTTCTTGTCTCCCTTGAACGATTTCTTTACACAGGTTTCACTTTAAAATGATGTTAAGTACTGCTAATATGTCTTGTTTACCCAGGCTAGGTTCATCAGTATCAATTTGTTCTCCCCGGGGGTCCTGTAATCACATTAGTGCCGCGGCGGGATTTGAACCATGTTATCCACAGTCCGTTGACGCATCCACGAGACCACGACACCTCTATATATTCACTGAATAATTCAGCCACGTAAAGACCCAAAATGACGGTAACAAATATTATATTAGGAGTCGTTCCATAATTATGTAGCCTAAACAGTCATAGCCAATAACATGGGCCAAATTTGGAAATAACTATTTTTATTCTACTTTTCCATCAGGTCTCTTCGAGTACGGACTTATGAAATTCGACATCCGACGTAAAAACGATACTGGAGGCGAACCCAGCATCGCTGACATGACCGACAAGGCCATTCGAATTCTCAGCAAAAACCCTAACGGATTCTTCCTCTTTGTAGAAGGTTGGATAAATATATGACCGAGGAGTACGGTATAGGGATGGATAGGCTATTAGTAGCTAGTGATACCCCCGGACTTCCTCTCTACAATTTGCATCATTACTATTTACAAATTGTCGTTTATCATATCATTTTGTCGGTATAAATTAAATTATATACATAAATTGTGGGGAGGTGAACTCCTAAAGATTCATGGGCAATTCAATGTTTAAGTCATAATATTCTTAATATCACGTGACCTTTAACGTTTCGATAGAACTTCTGGAGTACTTTTAAATACCAGACTGAGAGGGGTACAAGAAATGGATTTTTTTTGTAAAGTGATACATATAATTATTTCACTCCACCATGAGGTAGCCTGTGAGAATGTGACGTTGCGTATGAAAAATGTGTTCTTCGTTTTGCTGACATCGGCATTTGACGTCAAAGGGCCTTGTATACTATGAATAATAATTGAGTTGAGTTGATTACACTGTACAAAACACATTAAATCGTCTCCATAACTTTGCAAAATATTGCTTAACCATGAAGATAGATGAATTATTTTAACTACATGAATTTCATATAACTATGAACATGTATTAGGTGGTCGAATCGACCATGGACATCACTTCGGTGTGGCTAACCTGGCCCTGACGGAGACCGTGGCAATGGACAACGCTATCGACGTCGCCCTTGGAATGGTCAACACCGATGAGACACTTGTAATGGTCACCTCTGATCACGCGCATACATTCAAGATGGCGGGCTATTCAGCGAGGGGAACCCCCATACTAGGTATAAACATATTGCGGAGTGTTTATATTTTGAACTGGTGCATCGAGCATAAGATGGAGACAGTGAACGCCTCAATGATACTCTGTTTTAAGGCTCGAAGAAAAAGACACTATTTGCAGTATGTACCTCCCCCTAGACTGGCCAAGTACTCATGATACCCCCATCTATAAGGGTCCTGCACCTGTTAATTAATCTGTGGATACGCCATTGTATATGTTTCTATGTATGTTGATATTTTTGTATGTTTAACTTTTTTTTATATGGCTGTTTTTTATTTACAGTTAACAACAAAATTATTCATACCCCTTGGAAAATTCTAGTTTTTTTGCATTTTTCCTAAAAATGAATGGTTAACTGAATTTAATTGCACATCACTTGAATACATTTAGTTATCATCTGCAAATGAATGCCGTTTCTGGTTTCACCTCATTTGCATAACAATAGAAAAGGTGAATTATCCAAACTGGGTGATGTTCAAAATTATTCATACCCTTGGTGATCTATTGACTTTGTCAATCAGTATGAATCCAGTCCTTGTGATTAATGCTCGTAACACTTTCTTCACACTGTCACAATGCTTCTGGAGGTCTCTACTGAGATATCAGGCCAATACCTGGTCTCCAATGGCCCAATCTCCTTGAGGATGTTGTCCACACATTGCATCACCTGGTCTTTAGGGGATTCGATGGATTTAAAGCAGATTTTGTGTTTGCAGGTGGTGTAGTATTAGACGTCATGAGGATAGGACTATGATATTGATATTTTCGTTAATATTCCTTACATTTTTAATGACAGTTCTGTATCTAAGTTGAAACAAAGCACTCTTCCTGGAGAGACTTCCCTAGAGGCATTCACTGTTGCACTGTCAAGGGAAGGTATTTCCTGATACTTTTGTTCCATTATTATTAAGAATGTTTAGGGAGGCCATGGTAGTTGTCTAAAGGTTGGATGGTGCCAATTTTATCAGTTTATTCAGTTACACCGATTGACACATTTTTGATATGGACACCTGCAAGTGGGTACTCTAGTGAAGCTTAAAATACTGACCTTTATGTTCCAGTGCACTGTCAAAGTGGTAGCATTTTGTGCACTGCAGCTGGTAACATGGAGGGCATATGGTATAAATTTGGTTTACATTCATTTTGATATCAAGGATTGTAGCTTTCATACCAAAGATACAAAGAATATACCATATGAAGATTGATATACAGTAACAGTCAATGTGGGATGTGTATGGTACTCAAAGGTTACATACTGTTATTCATGGTGACCTGACGTTAGATTCATGCAATGACTTTAATATCACCAACATGGCCTTCCTGAGCACTCTGATTAAGAATGGGCCAATGAATAAAGGTGAACCCTCCCACAGGCAGTGCAAAAGGGAAGGGCTCTTCAGGAATGGTGCTTTGCTTCATAAGTAGATACAGAATTTTCATTAAAATGCATGGAATAAATGACCGAAAATTTCAATATCATAGTCCTGTCATCATGAAGTCGATAACTGCATCACCTGTAGGACACGAAATCTAATGAACTCCCTGAAGGTCAGGTGAAGGCATGTGTGGACACATCCTCAAGGAGATTGAGCCATTGGAGAACAGGTACTGGCCTGATATCCCAGCAGAGACCCCTCCGGAAGCCTTGTGACGGTGTATTAAAATAAAGTGAATTACAAGCATTAATCACAAGGATCGGATTCATACTGATTGACAAAGTCAATAAATCACCAAGGGTATGAATAATTTTGAACATCGCCCAGTTTGGATAACTCACCTTTTCTGTTGTTATGCAAATGAGGTGAAACCGGAAACGGCATTCATTTGCAGATGATAACTAAATGTATTCAAGTGATGTGCAAGTAACTTCATTTAACCATTCATTTTTAGGAAAAATGCAAAAAACTAGAATTTTCCAAGGGGTATGAATAATTTTGTTGTTAACTGTATGTTCCATGCGTCGTATGTATATTATACATTTAAATGTATTGTTCTTAGCGTGTTCTCTCTCTCTCTCTCTCACTCTCTCTTTCTCTTTCTCTCTTTCTCTTTCTCTTTCTCTCAATCTCTCTCTTTTTCTCTTTCTCTTTATATCTCTCACTATCTCTCTCTCGCTCTCTATCTAACTTTCTCTCCCCCCCCCCTATTATACATATTTTTCGATTTCATGAATTTAATTTATTTTTATTTAATTTCTCTTTGCAATGTATTTAGGTATCGATTCATGTCACATTAATTCGCATGAAATGTATGTTTATGGAGATGATAATATAGAAACCAATAAATCAAATCAAATATACAGTGAAACCTGTATATAAAGACCACTCAAGGAAGACAAGAAAAGCAGTCCTATATGCATGAGCAGGTGTCTTTGTGTACAGGTTCCTTTTAATGTTTCAATGAAAAACACAAGGGTGGTCTTTATAGACAGGTTGTCTTTCTGTAGAGGTGGTCGCTAAAGCAGGTTTGAATGTAATAATCTAGGGGACTATAGAATAGCAAGTCTTTTTGTCTTTGGTTGAATTTGAGGGATAGGGCACAGGTGTGCGTGCCCTAACCCCCATGTAATATCAAAATCACTCCTCTTGAATGAAAAGTACATTCAATGTTTAGCTGGTTTGCATGGGAGAGAATAAAATTTGAACATGTACTTTGAGCCCCTCACCTCTGACAAAATCATCATAGAAGTCCCTCTCCTATGATTAAAGAGGTCGATATACAGTATATATTTTTACATAAATATTAATCGAGGAAATGACAAACATAAAGGTAGACCTTGTCATAGCTTCTGGAAAGCATTAATAACAAATATATCATACAACAGAAACATTTCCAGGCGTAGTCAAATAATTATCCGATTCCATATTAGGGAGCCTACACAATCCTCACGGAAAGACAGGCAGGGGCGTCAACCCAGGGATGTAGTGAGGGCACGGGAACCCCCCAATAATTACGGAATTAATTTTGTAATATCCCAAATATCCCAAGCAGTTTACGCTTTCTTCCAGTTATTCTGTCTCCCCCTCCCATAAATTCACCCCTGCATATTAGGCCCATGATAATGTACAATAATCATAATTATCATATTATATACACGGATCTTTCAATTACTTGCATTAAATATAGGCGGATATAACACTCTTTATTTGATTTGATTTTATTTGATTTGATTTGACTTATTGGTTTCTGCATCATTTTTTAACATAGATGTACATTTTTCAGGTATGGTACAGATCTCATACACAGAAAATATTATACTTGTTGAATAACTCTTTCCTCTTTACATATCTCCAGGCCGGCCATTCTACCTGCCACAGGCGGTCGTACCGACGTTCATGGAGACGCACGGAGGGGATGATGTCGCAATCTTCGCCGTCGGCCCCATGTCCCATCTCGTACACGGTGTCCAAGAGCAGAACTACGTATCTCACGTCATGCAGCGAGCTGCTTGTATCGGCTTCTACGCCGATAACTGCCAGGGCACCGAGCAGGTGGCAGGCGATGGCGACTTTAGCGCGTTGTCAAGTGCGACTAACCACTTGCACATGGATGTTAAGCTTGGTATTTTGCTATTAGTTTCCGTCATAACGGCTTTGTTGAAGATTGTTTAAGATTACATCCTAATCATCAAGCACAATGAATTCATTTTCTCTTTATTTTTACTCGGCAAATGGTCGAGGTAATATGAACATTCGGTCACTAATTTTAAGCCGCTCGCCCCCCCCCCCCCCCCCATCGACCAAAATTTACAGACTTTGCATGTCCTTACAGAGTGAAGGGAGATTACAAGATAACATAAAACGGAGATAATTCTGTGGGGTGAAAGTGTCATTTATTTAAAAAAAAACAAGACATTGCTTTATGTCTTTGATATACGATTCTTCAAATAATTCTAGATTGTGGCAACTGTTTTGTTTTACATTAATTCAAGGAGCGATTCTTGGAGTGAGAGGGGGCAGATGAAGCCCAATAACCTATGTGTAACCCATTCGGCGTATTTTTCTGAATTATATGCCTGCCTGCCTCCCCCCCCCCCCCCCCCCCCCGGCCCCGCGCCCAACACCATCAAGAGGGCGAATGAAGGCCCATTTGACTTAGAAAGTTTGCAATTTAAGTTCTTACATTTTCGTACAGTCAAGGCTTTGGAAGACAGTAATCATTGGAATCTTTTACTAAATGTACTGAATGAGTAGTAAGGCATTTAACTGTGCATAAAATGAATCTAAGTTAGATGTAGAAGTGTTAAAATTAGGTTGGAGAATATAAATGCTTTAACATTTATTATGAGTATTTAATGAAAAAAAAATTAATAGTGTGTCACAATAAAAATTGTCATTCGCTATATTCAAATGGATATATAAATTTTCCATTTCCAGCCGAGGAATCGTTCATTAATTGATCAATTATGCATTATCTGATTATACAATATGCATAATGTTGTACACCGGAAATGGAAGGCAGCTTACGCAGATAACATTCCCATTGTTTTAAAAACAGAACGGTTAGGGTGAATGGTTCCTATGCAAATATTGCATGCTTTCTTTGACCTCATATCGTTTTTATTGCTTTTTTTTAATACAAAAGAAATGAAAGGAAGTGCTATGATGTTTCGGACCAAATGCTAAATACAGCAACGTTAAGAGAATGTTTTCAATCTATAAGTCTAGTCTTAGTGAATATCATGATAGCGCTTTATTTGTTACAATATTTTTTACATTTAATTTTCTCATGCAGCTATCCATTTCGTAATCTTCTAGGTAGAAGAAAAATATTCAGTGACGCATGTTTTAGAGGGGATTCAATAATGTTCATTGTGTTTGTTATCCTGGTTTTAGCTGTCTTCCACTTTTAATTTATAGCTAAGTAATTATGCAACAGACTTCTTACGACACATAGGGCATATATCTTTGTTTTCCACGCTCAAATGAAAATTTCGAATGTAATTAAATCTTATTTTACTCACTTACCATGGTATCCAACAGTGAAAATCATTTGGAAAGTGCGTAAAGATGGGAAATTTTCATTTCTGTTTGACATTAACATATTATACTCCAGTCGCTCGCAAATACTACTATATCTTCAGTACAGTGTTGCAATTGATATCAAATTACGATCAGTGCGAATCAACGGCAGGTGTTTATAAGACGGGGCCCAGGTTTAACTCATAAGATGTGGTGGTGTCTGGAAATGGTGGAAATGTGTTTCTATGCCTTCTGAAGATTTAAAAATATTTGTCTTCCAAGACAATAACCCCAATCATTCCTTAAGGCTGTGCTAAATCTACCTGGAGAAAAGAGAACATAAAGGGTTCCTGGAAATCATGGATTGGTTGCCCCAGTCCTCAGATCCGAATCTGATACAGCTGGTATGGGAAAAGCTGAACAGGAAGGTCTTATAAATATAAGACAATGAAATACATTTCCAGTGACTACCTCCACAACTACCTCCACATGTTTGTCTTCTTGCAGAAAAGTTACCCCTAACATTCCTCAAGGCAATTTAACAACTACCTTTAGAAAACAGAAGAGCAAAGGGTCTTGGAAATCAGGCTATGGGAGAGTTGGACAGGAAGGTCCGAGGAAAATGCCCAACATGTTGAGCCTCATAATTTATGTTGGAAATTCTTCAGAAGGCAGGGAAAGACATTTTCAGTGATTTCTTCCACAACTACTTCCACAAGTTAACCAGCTGGATGCCCAGGATGTGCCGTGCTGTGGTCGCTACCAGGAGCGGGTTCTCTGATGAGAAGTCTTTATTATTTGAAATATAATTACATAAAATTTGACAAATAAAGAAATGCCCATCTCATGACAAACTATAATTCATTTAGGCATTATTTTCCTTGAAGAAGTAACACAAATGCAAAGAGTAAAAAAATCAAAATATGATTTCCCATGAGAATAAAAGAAAGAAAAAGCATTGTGCTGATCCCCAAATATTGATGTGTTTCTTAGATGAAAATATTAGTCTGCTGCATGAGTAAAGTTGATTAATGTATATTATTTAATAAAGATGTAATATTTATCAGTACAAACGAGGGTCAGATTTTTAGAATACCAAAAGGGCAAAAAGGTTGTTTTTTAATGCATGACTGCCCCCTGAAACGGGTTTTCATATGTTAAACTGGTATCAACTTGAAGGATGATGTCTATCCTGATACCAAATTGTTACAGTGTCACATATCTGATGGTAAAAGAAATATAGGTAATTGTGAAAAATCAGTTCTGAATATATACAGGTGTACCCAAACTCTTGGAGGGCAGTGTATATTTTTTGCTTTTGGTGTCTATCTCGTTATTTTTGGTTTGTTACGCGTTTCTATGCATCTATGTTCCAGGCGAAGCTTACAGTGCAAAGTAAATTGATGATGCAGGGGCGGATCCAGTATTTTGTAAGAGGGGACACACGAATGTCCGAAAATGTTATCCAGATTTTTGGGGTCCAGTTATGCTCCTCCACTGTGATGTAATTTAGCAAACCACAACGTAGTACATTGTCACATACTACCTTCGAGGCAGAAATTGAACGAGAACCATTGCGGTCCGCCAGTGGTAGAGAAATCATTTTTGCAGGTTTTTCCCCCGTTTGTTCCTACTCTTATTATTTCTTTCTTGTTCTGATAAACTTTCATTGGACATCACGCAGATCGTCTGCAATTATTATTATGCCTCTTCAGACAGAATGTCAGATAGTTATGGACTTAATAAATAGTCATGCTGGCACATTTTCGCGAGGGGGCTGACATGCACATACCAATTTTCGAGTTTTTAAATTATTTGCGAGTGGACGCCTTTTTGGTAATGAAAAATTCAAAGAAATGCCTGCCTGCATATGACGGAACTTCAAATATCCTGGGGGGGGGGGGGGGGCAGCTCCCTTCCCCGTCTCATACGCCTATGATCTCATATAATTTCTGCTGCAATGAGAGGAAGGAGATATTCCAGAGCAATGTACATGTATTTCGTCGTTGTGGTTCGCTTTGAATTTCTGCAAGACTAATTTGGCCTTAATAACTAAAATTAAAACTCATCCCGGACAAGACCAACGCATGTCAATGACCGGTTCAGTGGTCTTAATATTTATCAAATTTTAATTTTGGATTCCTGTATAAAAGGAGCCGTCCGGCCTATAAAATTGTTAATAATAAACTAATTAAGAGCTCATTTATTACACGATTTTGCGAGGCATCAATCATGAACAGAATATTAACACCTCTCTCAATGAGAGCTAAACAAACTGATGTTTACACCATTTTAAGTGGTACAAAATGCATTCTCATGGCTTTCAGTGTTAAAACTATTTTACGATCAGAAACATGCATTGATGCTAATGAAAACATATTCATCTTTTTGTCCTGTTTTCTAAAGTGCGTTTACGGAAACAAAGCGATTCGGAAAATTCCATATTACACCAATTCTTAAAAATTTCACTCTTGCAATATACATTTTAATAACAAAGGTTTTTTTTTTTTGGGGGGGGGGGGTTCTTGTTCTTGCTGTATTTGGAGAGGTTTTGTTGTTTGTTTGTTTGCCAAAGCGTCATGAATGGTCAAACTCAAATAGAATAACCTCTCGCTTGTCATATATTGCGAGGCAGGGGCGGATCCAGGATTTTGTAAAAAAAAAAAAAAAGGAGGGGGCACAATTCTGAGAATATTTTCTGACAAGCAAAAAAAAAGTAACATTTCGGGCTCTCAGACAAAAAAAGATTAACAGTTCTAAAAATGGGGCACAATGTACACCTTTCTTTTGAAAGGGGGGCACTTCACGGGCCGGAAGTACCCCTAAATCTCCCACTGGAGCGAGGTTCATTGACCGGTTCATTGACCTGTACCTATCGGTAGACAGTGAGGCAGAATTCTGAACAAGAGCGTTTCTTTTATTAATGGAATCAGGCCTAAACCATTCCTGCAAAACCCTTTGAAAGAAGAATAATATTTTGTCAACAATTACATTAATTTTTGATTCACTATTTTATCACAGAGAGAGGGGCATTGTATTGAAGACTAAGATTTTCCCCCGCATAACCACCCCCCCCCCAATCCCCCACCGCAATAATGAAGTAGCAAACATGAAGTAACCAACAAAAATATGCAGTATGAAATTTAATATAACAAACGGCAAGGGCGGCTAAGAATTTCTACCAAGCTATAACTTCTTTTTCCGAACCTTTTCTCAAGAAGTTTGGAGTCGCAACCCTTTTTGCCAGACCCCCCCCCCCCCCTCCAATCTACCGAAGAGTTGGGTGAATTTGTTTTACTGTATACTTCAAAACCTCAATGATATACTATTTTCTACAATATATCTATGCCATTTCCTTTCTTATCCTGGGCTCCCTTTTCACAAAAAAGGTAACTTCCTTCACAGCGGCAGACGGGAAGCGATTCGTTGGGAAGCTAATAATTCGGCTATTTGAAGACGAGCGGCGTCGGTATGACCGAAAGGCACGATGGAAGATAAATAATCGACTGTGGACATCGAATTCATTTGCTAATTACTTGGTCTCCTGCGGCGATCTCTGTGAGTCGATTCGCACGATGTACGTCGGTTCAACTCGTTGGTTCAAAGCGTGCGACATTTTTAGCCTACCTTCCAAGAAATGCACTTGAAGCTTATACTGAAAGGTTTTGATGACTCCGGTGTGATTTGATCATTTATTAGTAAAAAGTAATATTATGATATTATATTATAAATTGTATTCATATAACATGTAAATACAACCGTTAAATGAAATACATGCCTGCTATGATTCGATTCCATTCGCCCGATGCAGGTCGATTCAACTCTTGTTTTAAAGCGTTCGCAGACTCCATTCCAGAAAACTGTATCTCTTTCACTGAAATGTTTCGATGAATATGGCATTACTCTGTTCATTCATTCACACAACTTCATATTACATATGAATACAACCGTTTAAATGAAATACATGGATGCTGTAATATCATCATGTATGACCTAATCTTATTTGATTTTATATGAGTTTATTTTTTCCGTTTTAATATAAGCACACATGATACATATCGATTCAATAATTGAACATAAAACAATGTGATAAATTTGTATATACATGTATCAAACTAACATAGAAGAATACAAAAATAATTACAAAAACGGATCATTATTGACCTAACATATCCAATCATACGGAGGGGCATGCTGAGAAAGCAAAGCTTGTATGATGCATGCCCCAAAGACTTTACATAATAGAATTTTGGTCAAACAAATTATAACAATCGTATAAAGGCGAAAGTTACGGACAAAAAAATTAATATAAAAAATATTGAATAAGAAAAAGTTTGTTCAAAGGGGTCAGCCTAAGCATCAAAGTATATAGACATCTAATTTCAATGCCCATGAAGACGGAGTGCTACAAGTTTTCGCAAAAAGTTTGCATTATAATAAACTAAAATAAGGTGAATAAAATATTCGCATGAACGTAAACGCCCTTAGCCAAATTTGTTTTATGAAGGCATAAGTGGCTGTCAGCCCCCCACCCCTATATCAATATCAAATGTTAGATCTACCCTTATCTACCTTTAACGCTCCCTTAACTGAATATTTTATTATCTGAGTTCCAAAAAAAATGACATTATTGGCAAGTTGACTCATCGTAATAAAATCTTTTTAAAAAAAATCAAAATACTTGTCCTTTTACGTCACATCAAGCGCCTCAGAACTCATAAACACATCGATGATAGTGTACTCTCAAAGGATCCTGGTATCCATCTGAATCACCACAATTAACATTCCCCTCACCTTTTTATTGTTGAGGAGGTACTGGCAGCCATTCACGGCACTATAATAGGCCTATTTTGATAAGACGATGAACTGCGAGCGAGCAAAGCATCCGAACGCTGGAGGGTGTTGTAGAGTATGGTAGTGGTGTCGTCTTCTAACGCTCCCCCTCTCTCTCTCTCTTTCTCTTTGTCCTATTTCTTTCCCCATCTCTCTCTCTCTCTCTTCCATCTCTATCTCTCTCTTCCATCGCTCTCTCTCTCTCTCTCTCTCTTATTCTTCCTTCCTCTTCTGTTTCCCTTTTGCGCCCTTTAAAAAGGGGGTATCCCGTGCTCCCTCCTGTATCTATATACCAGTGGATACAATGAAATGAAAATTATCCACTTAATCTATCATCTCTTCAGAGAATCTTGCTTGCTTCCTCTTTCCTCTCTCTCTCTCTCTCTCCAACTCTTCTCATTTCTGTCCCCGACTCCCTGTCTCCATCTCTTTCTTTCTTCCTCATCACTTTCACCAAAATCACTCACCAGCACTTTCACTCATCCTGTCTAAGAAGCTCATCAATAATAAACGACTTGTCTATAGGCTAAGAGTCGGCACACTGCTGACCGCGACGGAACGCGATGCGCATGAATTTAATATGGCCTGTTAAAGGTCCCCAGAAATCCAAATGCAAGTTGATTTCTGTTGGTGTGCGGGGATGCATACAACTCATATTTTGTTATTAAAACATCTAAATATGTTTCATAGATTTTTAAATATTTTTTGAAATATTTTTTTCCAACCTCTTAAGCTCCACCCCCAAAAATAGCTCCAGATCTTATTCCCGAGATGACATCATCTGTCAATCATTAGTGAGCTAAGGAGAGAAAGTGGTATGTAGCTTTGCCAGAGATAACCATCTGTTCTAATAGACCATACAATGCCTACATAGGAGTTGCTATGCCAGACATGCTGTAGCATCACCAGGAAAAGAAGGGTAATGAGGAGGTATTGTTTGAAAGCATGCAATTCTATTGTGAGCATGTGCTGAGCTGGGGGAAGTTACATTCCACTCTGTATTGTATAATGTTAGTATGGCTGACTAATGATTGACAGATGATGTCATCTCGGGAATAAGATCTGGAGCTATTTTTGGGGGTGGAGCTTAAGAGGTTGGAAAAAAATATTTCAAAAAATATTTAAAAATCTATGAAACATATTTAGATGTTTTAATAACAAAATATGAGTTGTATGCATCCCCGCACACCAACAGAAATCAACTTGCATTTGGATTTCTGGGGACCTTTAAAATCGTTCAGCCGAGTTTGTAATGTGCGGCAAGCAGATTTTCACACAATTATTCCAATCATCGCTAGTAACTGCACTCTGTGGAGCAATTAGCGGAGGAAAAAATGAGTCGCTTTGATCTTGGCGGTATTATGCCGACGAGGGAAGGAAATAGCTTGGGCGCGGCTCCCGTTTAAAGATCACCTATCAAGTTTTTTTTTAATCATTTTTCTCCTGCATGGATGGTTTCCCTTGGCAACGAGCAATATTCTGACGTTGATCTTGCCTGAATCTCCTTAAATGTTTTTATTACCTTTTCACTGGATTCATTTGCATATAATGTACATTTTGATGTGCTGTCATGACATTTGATGTACTGAAATTTATCTTTTTTAAAGTTTAAAGATATCAGATAAAAGTCCAGAAAATAATCATGTTACGAGTGATTGTGGGAATGATGTCTTCCTTCTATTTTTCTTTTTATATTTTCGTTCTTCCTGCCTCTTTCCTCTTTGCCGAATTTATATTTGGAATACACATATACGCACACACACGAATATATAAATATATATATATATGCAATGATATATATTAGAAAGAAATAAAGTAGAAATGTATATTTGAGAATAATACCCTCCTCCTTGTT
This sequence comes from Heliocidaris erythrogramma, assembly GCA_025617745.1. Classification (NCBI taxonomy): domain Eukaryota; kingdom Metazoa; phylum Echinodermata; class Echinoidea; order Camarodonta; family Echinometridae; genus Heliocidaris; species Heliocidaris erythrogramma. Next base: position 29,536,525 of record CM046866.1, read on the forward strand.
CTTATCGTGAGGTCGTAACACAAATGCCTGGACTTGGAGGGGGCTGAAGGCAATTTAATAGTGACATTAATCAAAAGTGTCTTTGGTATACATTTAATCTGAGGATTTTAAATGATTAACTTACTGTGGCGATGTCGTTTTATAAATCTTAATACTGAATGAGCTTTTTTTAACGAGAAGATGAAGTGAAGATAATAACGACTGTTTCTTATATGTATAGAGCGCTATATACCAGTTAAAACGTAATTGACCAAAGCGCTTACAATATTATTATCAAGAGAGAGCTTCCCGCCATCTTGATGAACCAAATTTGCTTTATCAAAGTGAGGGGAGAGGAGGAGAGAGAGAGAGGGGGAGAAGGAGAAAGAGAAAAGGGTAAGAGAGAGGGAGAGAGAAAGAAAGAAGAAGGGAGGGGGTGTTGCAGCCTTCTCAGAGAATACTAAAAAGCAACGTACTATATACTCCATGTATATGAACAGAACATTGTGAGGAAAGAAGACAGATAGAGGAAAAGGCGTCACTTAGAGAGGAGAGAGAAAGAAAGATGGGGAAAAATAAAGATAGAAGTGGAAGAAAGGGAGAAAGGAGGAGGAAAAAGAGAATAAAGGGGAGGTATAAGAGAGAGATAGAGAGAGAGAGAGAGGGGGAAAGAGAAGGTGAAAGATGAAGAAAGATAGTAAGAATAGGTAAGGTCGCTACAGAACTTTGAAGGAGAGCCGAAGATTATGTCGTAGAAGGAGGTAGAAAGGGAGAGAGGGAGAGAACGAGAAAGAAATGGGAGTGGAACAATGAGAGAAAGACAGGGAGATAGAGAGTAAAGGAAAGAGAGAAAAGGGAGAAGGAGAGTCAGAAAATGTCTCTACAGTGCGTCCCCCAAAAAAGTTAAAAGTTGGGAAAAATCGACCCAAGTGAATATTTATAGACTAATTTTCATACCTCTGGATAGCTTAGGGTCTCTCCTATCAAATCACACAAAAATATCTGATGATATTTTACGCTTGAGTGAGCAAAAGCCATTGTTGTGAAATGGTGCAAAATCCATCGTTGATAAAAATTTGTAGTGGTTCTGGCTGGTATCAGCAAAGCTGAGGGTCTTGAAAAGGATTAGAAACTTATTTTGATCATTAAAAGGCAATTTATAAAAAGAATAGGCTTTGTTTTCTGTACGTCCTCACAATATCCTATCAAAACTTCATGGTTGACTTAGAAATCACGCTTGAATTAAAAGCTTGCCAAAACGAATATTTCTAAACACTCAATAAAGCAGTTAATTGCTCACTGAAGCATGAAAATGTTGATGAAATACGTAAGTACACACAGAGAACAAAACCTGTTCTTTGATAAATATTATTGATTAAAATATGAGAATTTCTAAGCATTTTCATGACTCTCGACTTTGCTGATACAGCCAGAACAAATACCAATTCTTGTCAAGTCTGGATTTTGCACCTTTTCACAAAAGTAGCCTCTGCTCACTAGAGCGTAAAATGTCGCTAGATCTTTAGGTGTCATTTAATAGAAGAGACCCAAAGCTATCTACAGGTATGATATTTTGCTTCAAATATTTTGAAATATTCATTTAGGGAGACATTTTCTGACTGTTAACTTTTTTTGTCTGGGACGCACTGTATAGAAGTGTGAAGGAGATCAAAGGGAGAGAAAAAGAAAGAATGGGAGTGCAGAAATTGGAGAAAGAAAAGGAGCAGGAGAGAGAGAGAGAGAAAGACAGAAAGACAGAAAGACAGAAAGAAAGAGAAAGAAAGAGAGAGAGAGAAGGGGAGCGAATATAGGGTAAGGTCGCCACAGAAGTGTGAAGGAGAGCCGAAGAATTGTCGGCGTCTTTGATCAGCTGTCATCCTTGTAATTACAACATTGTGTCGTCAGATGAAAAGAGACGATGCTTTCTTAACATCCTATAGGCTTCAGGCGCAGTAAGGAGACCGTACTTCTGCATCGGATAAGTATTGACAAATGCCGATTGAAATATAATGAGATTTCAGAACATTGCAGGAAATGAGCTCCCATGGCCACAGATCATTTCGCGAGAATTATATGATATATACAATAAAAGAAAAATATTGTTTTATCTTTTTTATGAAACCCATACGGTTCATTAATCCTCAAATGCTATATACCGGTAGCTGATGTTTTATTCAGAATGAATTTTGTCTCTCACGTACATGCTAGCATCACGGATTAAGGCAGTAGAACCAGTAATTTCTGTCTTGTACGCATCTGTATAAACTAATAATTCATAGGTTGTATCTATATGCACTGGTACTCTTTTCTTTAAAAATAAATGAATCGTGCATAAAAGATACCATCAACTCGATGTCTATAAATATTTATAATCATCTATTATGACTGCATCTCCGATGTGGGTTAGGGAGTGTGTACGTAGGCGATGTGTGTTTGGGTGGATGTGAAAGAGGGTTGATCCAAGTGCTCAAGTGATTATACACCACAAGAATATTTACATAATGTATGGACTAAAAAGTAATCAAATTCAAGTATAGATGAATATGAAAAACAAGCAGAGGAAGACATCTGACGCACTCATCAGCGCATCAGATGTTTTCCTCGACAGTTATGTGATAGAGTCTTCTAATCCATTCATTTATCTCATATTGTTAAAATTGAAATATTGATGCCATCAGGCTCATACTCAGAACGTTGAATATTCCTATCTTCTTCTTTTTTTTATTCATTCAATGTAATACCGAAATCTTACCGTCATATCTCAGCATTTTCTCGCTGTAGTGGCTAAAGTTAATTACTATACATATCTACGTACATAAAAATCACGACAAAATCTTAGTATGACTTAAGACATTGCCATTGCGCATGGGCAGTGTGTACATTATAACGATTATATACTGTTATCAATTTCATATCGATAACTTTGCTTTTCCGTGCCTAAATCCATACTTCTTTTTTTTTTTAACCTTCGCTGATTATTCATTCACACTTGATGAAACTTTTAATAATACATGTAGTTGTTTTACTTAAACTTATCTTCAACTGCATCTTTCTCACAATCTTGTAAGACTTATATTTTATTACTCTCTGGAGCCTATAATCAACAAGCTTTGCTTTTACTTTAGGCTCCTTCATTATTATCCTCATTTCCAATTTCGTTAGTCATTTTTACAAGTTACAACAAGTATTCCAGAGTGATATATAATATATTTCTATGTTCTTATGTTTATTACATAAACACTGTATTATTTTTTATCATTATTTGTAAACAAACCGACAATATGTATTAAAAATGAAATGTGAAATGTATATATGAAAATAAGCGAGCTTGAACTTGAACTTGAATGTAGGCCAACACGTTGTGAGAAAGAAAATATACGCAAGTATAGGCATACGTCACCCTATGTTTATTTATATGTATGGTTTAAAATTTGTTTTCACCACAGCACCTAGGTCAGTACCCACATGCCCCCCCCCCCCCCCCCCCCCCCCCCCCCCCCCCACACACACATAACCACATTTACATTTTGGAGGCCTAATGATTTTTCATTTGCAAAATCATCTGAAGAACATAAGTAACCTGACGGGGAAAATATACCACTAGTAACTCATCACATAATGTTAAGAAATATACTCGCTTGATTAATGACGATAAAAGATGGAAAGTATACAACTCCTTGTTGTCTACGAGACCTGGTGTCTCGAGGCAAGGACCAGGAGGAAAGCTTTTTATCACAATCGTTTCGTTTTGGTCTGGGGTCGAGACCAAGACCGAGACAGAAAAAAAAACCAAGATGGCCGAGACCGGTATCGATAAATGACTGCTATGAAGACGACCTAGGAAGACGAAAAAGGAGGGTGTGTGTAAAGGAAGAAGGTAATATATAGAGAGAGACAATTTTAAACCAATTGGAGATTTACAGTTTGAAAAGGTTCAGATTATAAGAATGCGTACATGTATTTGAGTACTGAGTACTCGCTTTTGATGAGTGCAAAATGTGGATGACTTCTTATATTAGCTGGATTCTAGAAAGGTCGAAGAACTCGATTATTTGACGCCAACCTTCTAAAAACGCCGCTACCAGCTGACTTCTTTCTCTATAGGCTTCCATCGCTTCATGCATCATACATCAAAGTGGAATGCGTAAGATCCGTCTTCATAAGTCGGGCCTCTCTCTCTCTCTCTCTCTCTCTCTCTCTCTCTCTCTAAAACCATCTCTCGCTCTCTCTCTCTTCCCCTCTCTCTCTCTCTCTCTCTTACTTTTCTTTTCCACTATGCCAATCTCTTTCTTTCATTCTCCCTCTCTTCTTTCATAATCTCCCTCCCTCTCTCCAGCTCTCTCTCCAGCTCTCTCTCACTCTCTAATCATAAAAAGTATTGATATACAAGTATATTTCTTTCAATAATAAGAGGGTATTTCTGTCAAATTGACATTTACACAACACATGATTCTTTAAAAATGATGCAAGACCAGCCTATAGTATATGGTGGAGGGAGCTATATTTACAAATACTGCACTTCAAAAGTGATCCTATTTTATCAAAATATCCAGTCTCTCTTTTTCCATAAATTTCTAAAACAGAGTTCTTTATGTGTGTTTAAAAAAGTTCACCTCATTTCCCAAAGAACGTGGCTGTAGTCTTTAGATATCATCATGATCATGGCAAATACACAAACATCGATCGTACGAGGGATCTTTAGGTTTCGTTTCTGTGGTTCGTTTACCGAAGTGAGAGAGGGCACTGTGGCGTATGGAGGCTCTTGACTCTCATAGCAAGGAGTTATAACTCCTTGCTCATACGAATGGTCCTGGGTTCGATCCTGGCTCGATGCCTAGCCTAAATCCTTGGACAAGGTGTCTTAACTATTATTATGTGTCCCTCTATATACAGACTCACGTGTATTATATGGTTATATGGGCAATGCTTGCCGTGAAAATAATTATAGAGCCCTCAGGAAGAGCAGCATTTATACTGATGAGGCTAGGCTAGGTCACCCTGTGTAAATAAGAGAGTATTATTATTAAGGAAGAGGGGGAAGGAACGTGAAAAAATATGTACAACACCCTTACCTCAAATGATGGCCTGGTTAACTCGCTTTTAAACTACCAATCAAGATCAGTGCCCCCCCCCCCCCATTATGTCAGTGCCTCATCAATGCTGGACCCTCGATATGCCACTGAAGACAACCCGGAAAGAGAAAAATAAAGTGCAACAAGAGTAGGGTTGATTAAAGTATATTACATGTATATGAAAATATAAAAAATATACATGTATGTTGCACTCAAATTTGGTGGAATATAGCTTATAGCATCAAACTGATTTCATGGTATATTCATTTTAATGGGCTATATAGAGTCTCCAACATCCGGATCATAATATCTAGCAAAATGATTTGAGGAAAATCTCGTCTAAAATATTGAAACTTGGTAATGCTTCCCAGCATAGCAACATCTATGCATCATGAATTCTCGGTATTAAAATTTGATTCATTAAGATCGCTGATGTAAACTCCCATCCCCCCAAAAAAAACACAAAAAAAAACACAAAACACAAAACAACAACGAAAGAAAGAAATCTAATAATTTTCTTATCTTCCCCCTTTTCGCTGTTTTCGTATTAGCGGGTATTATCAGGCTTGTCATAATACTAATTCCTTCTCTCTAAAATCCTATCACGTGCTCCTTCTAAAGCTATTAAATGAAGATCGTGCTTTCAAGCTGCCAAGACGAGGTCTTTCAATTCGAAAAGATAAGTCCATTCAAATGAATAAATTGAATAAGATTGTTCAATCATAATTACATATACCCGCATGCATTCCATCATATATTTCGCACTTTGAAATGTCATTGCACATTGCATTTAACAAAATTGCTTTTTCTTCGCTTTACTCTATCAAGTGAAAATTATCAGATCTTATGCGCTTGGAATACAGATGTATAGCACTATATTTAATGCTTCATCTGAGAAGGCGAGCTAAGACTTAGCTTTTGTGGGGGAAATATAATTGAGTTCGAATATAATGATGACGCGAATAGTATGGAACGGAAAAATAAGTGAATATGGAAAATTCATGGAGAAAGAGACGTAGCCTATAGAAGAAAACTAAGGAATAAGTACCCTCCATTACGAAGGAATTATTCGAGGAAATGCATTCATCCACTGCACTCGATGGATATAGAGTCATATGATTTTCTTTAAAAAATAAATATTGAGGTTTTATGCCTCAGTCACACCGCCAAACCGACCCCACACCGATTACCAACCGACTGATTCTTGGCCATTTCAGGTAGTATGATATTTTGCTCGGTCTATTGTCGGTCTGGTGTCGGTTTCGTTGGTCTGACTGGGGGTTAGGCTTCAGATATTCTCCTACTTTTGCCAATATGGCTGGCTTCTTTTGTCTATTTTATTTCATTTTTTTTAGACTTACATTCTTATATTCAATCTTGACCTAGGCCTACATTTTCTTATTCATCCAGAGGCGAATGTCGTTGGTACGTCAGATTTTTCTTCAAAAACAAACTGTATAAATTGCGAAGACAGCCTATGAACACAGGCGGTAGTCAGCTTCTTTATTCAAACACACTGAATGTTCAACTCCAGTTTTACATTTTTTTTTTGGTCACTTTTGCATTATTTTTTACTGTATCATTGTTCAGTTTGAATCTTGAAAAAAAAACTGTATAAATTGCGAAGACAGCCTATGAACACAGGCGGTAGTCGGCTTCTTTATTCAAACACACTGAATGTTCAACTCCAGTTAGACTATTTCACTTCAAACGCAAATCCAGATGCACTGCATACAGCTCCGGTTGTCAATTATTTTTCTTTCATCTTTGATCCTTGAATCTTGACCTAGGTCTATTCTTTTTCTGTCAGAGACAACGGTCGTTAGTACGTCAGATATTTATTCAAAAACAATTGACCGCTTTGACCCGAGTTGCGAAAAGAGTATGAACGCAAGCAGTGGTTAGCTTTTTTCACTCAAGTACGCTCGATGCTTATAGGCCTACATCTCCTGTTCTGAAGCACTAAAAGCGATCAGACAATATTATCAGTTACTTATCAACTTTTATGCTCCTCCATGCATAAAACCATACTTTATTGATTTGCATTTAAGTATTTTATGACGATTATTTATCCACATTCGATGCACAGCTTATTAATACATAATATTATGCTTGTTTATTTACACTTTTCTTCAAGTGTTTCTTGTTCATTCTCAAACCTTTGTATGACTCATATTGTATTACTCTCTGGAGCCTTCAACCAACAAGCTTTGCTTTACCGTAGTCTACTTCATTTCCTCATTTCCAATTTTGTTAGTTAGTCATTATTTTGTCAGTAAAGACAAGCAAACCAAAGTGATTCAACATGCTTTATGTACTTATGTTTATTGAAAATACCCTGTCTTTTATTATTCTTCTTTTTTTCTTCTTGTAAACAAAACTGAAAATATGTATAAAAGGTGAAATATGAAATATGAAAATAAAGCGAACCTTGAACCTTGAACCTTAACGTTCAACTTTTACATTGAAATCTTGACTTTCTGTCAAAGACAAATGCCGTTGGTATGTCGCATATTTATTCAAAAACAATTGACCGCTTGACCCCGAGTTGTGACGAGAGTATGAACACAGAAAATGGTTATAGCCAAGTCGTTAGCCCAGGTTCACTGGCGTTGCAGCCATATTACTTGTCGTTGATTGATGTCTGTAAGCCAAAGCATTCAGATGAGTGACCGATAGTGTTTCCATACGATGTTTTAATCCCGATTCAGCCACACACCACTTATTTAATAAGAAATAATGCTTTGTCCCTTATGTCATCAGGATAAGGGTGCCACACTTTGTCAACAAATCGTCTAAAGGGCTTGTCACATAATTTGTCGGATAACGATAACGAAATTTTCAATTAAAGGTACACTCAACTATTATGGTGAGTATGAGTAAGAGTATGCTCGTGTCTGTTAATAGTAGGGCAGCTATAGAGTGTACCTTTAATGAAAAATCTCGTAATCGTTCATCGTTATCGCACAAATATGACAAGCCCTATAGTCTGATTCGGGAAGAGATTGTTTGTCCGTGTGGCATTATGTACATCTAACACGATAAAAACTACTTTCGAAAAATAAACTCAAGACAATTTCAATATCCCTGTCTATCACCTTTGGAAATGTGCGAACATTACAATGGTGTATTACATAATCCGAACCTGATTTCTATGGGCAGTACAATAGGCCTTTGAAATTGCCCTTGAGTTTATTTTTCGAAAGTAGTTCTTACCGTGTTATCTTTCAAAATATGACAAACATTGCATCGTGTCGAGAAAGAAACTCAGTTGTCTGAATCGTTCATTCGTATTGGAAGAAAGGAACGAACCCCTCATTCATTGGTGTGCCTGTGTTGACAGTAAAGGCGGAATAAAATAAAAGTCGCATACTTATTTTTATGTAATATACAACAAACAATAGGCCATTTCATGCTCCTATTCGAGGAGGAAAGACATTGTATTTTCAGATAACCATTGAATCCCAAGTCACATTCTTACTTTACACACTGAACCTCTCTTTCTCATTTATTCTGAATTGAACAGATTATCTTAAGAACAGTATAGACACACTGTTATCATGCTATATATCATTGAGAGAAAGGTAGCCTAGAAGATTGAGTGCATAATGCAAAAAAAAAAGGGTCTTCGTATAATTATGCTATCCATCTGATTTCTTGAATATTCTTGAGCGATTTTATCTTGACTTTTGAATCCAAAATATTCTTATTTATGTATCTGGAATCACTGCTCTCTAATCTTCATGAATATAATCTTGATCTATTTTTTCATATGTCACTATATAATCGTGTTTTCGATTTCTGACTCCAATTTATCTCTTTACTTCTTTATACCAATATAAGAAATTAGGCTTCTGATAATCATCAAATTATCGTGCCGATATTTTCAATCTTTTTTATTACTTGGGTCATGAATTTCAGTTATTTTGTATAACCTCTGACATTTGAATTGATTCCCAATTGAATTAAATTTGCAATTTTGGTTGATGTGAACATTCTTAGATATGGCATAAAGTATACTGTGCATATGAGTGAAGTGAAATGATTCCAAGTGAACTGATTATGGTGAATCTAATTTCTTTTCCAAAGTCGCGAAAGGGGGTTGGGGGTAGAGAAGGGAAACACAACCGGTCTGGTTTAAAAACCCAAGTGGCATATATTTAATTAAGTACACTACTAAAAAAAAAAATGCCCCCGGTCCCCTTCAAATTTTCTACCCAAAAGGCATCTGAAAAATGGGCAAACTCTTTAAAAAAAAAAAAAAAAAATCAAAATTATTTGGAATTGTGCCCCTCCGCCTCTTTTTTAAAACAAAATATTAGATCCGCCTCTGCTTTCCGTATAAAATAACAAGAGATTATTATTTGTTTAATAACAAGATTTTTTTGAGCTTTGGCCTAAATTATGTTAAAAGTGTCATCGTATTCGAATGGTTTGATCACTTGTCTAAAGATTTAAAGATCGTTGGTTAGAGCTCCCGCAAGGCACAAATGACATAATCTGTCAAGGTATCATTCTACATCTGCCACTCTATACCCAGGAGAGACATGACGACCAGGGCCCCGTTTCATAAAACTTGTTATCAATAACAAGTTACGATAGTCGTTATAAGCTACTGAAATCCTTGCATCTCATTTTTTTGGCTAAGAGCAAATTTGTCATAGAAATGTGGCAGTTGTTACTGATAACAAGTTTTATGAAACGGGATCCATGCAGGTAGGATGCAGATAGAAATTGCGATAGCATTTGTCACCATGTGCATTGAAAGAAATGCGTATAAATCCCCAGGGTGTGGAGACGGGGCATAATGTAATATGAATCTGGTCAAAGGTCTGGAGTAATCTGTAATTAAAGGGCTTAGAGACATTAGTATATCAAGTTCTGAATGAACTCAGATTACTTTATAGAAAATCTAGATTTACATAAAAATCTAAATGTATAGTCTAATAATTACCTGCATGTAATGGCAAAATAAAACTTGAATTTCAACACACTGTATATGGATAAGTTCAATTTGATAATCTTAACTCATTCTTATCCTAATAATTTTTCTAGAGGTAAAAAAACAAGGGATGCCATATCTAGCATTTAAAATACATGTAGGTAAAATGAATATGGCTGGTTATAAACGTTTGAACAAAAAATCTAACGTTAGAGGTACATAATCATACCATGTCTCCGAACTCTAGAAATGAGGGTATATGCCCCGGATCCGCTCGCTATTCATAAGGACCGCTATTCATAGAAACCCGCTATTTATTTAACACGCGTTATGAATAGCGGTCCTTCTGAATATTTATGAATAGTGGTCCTTATGAATAGCGAGGTAATTTGTCTATGGTTTGCTCGAAAGAGCTAAAAACCGCTATCGCGTTATAGATAGCGGTCCTTATGACCAGGTATGACTAGCGAGGTTACCCCATATGCCCCGCCCACTTTATTGACGCATATTATTCCGTTACAAAGACATGCTCAAGTAAAAAATCAATTCATCTTCTATTTCCGCCGGTATCCATTTGGTCTTATCAACAGGTGTTTGGATACCTTTTTTGATCACTTGCAAACCAAAAACTACATGAATGGCCCTATCTGTTTTCCAGCTTTCAAAGATAAAATATAATTTTCTTTTCTATTATGTCACTTTGAATATGGCTCATTTCCGTTACCTCCAGTCTTGTTAATCTTATTACTCCAACGGTTTCCATCCTTGACTTGCCTGAGGGATGGGGAAGAAATAACGTGAGCAAAAACGCGGCATGTTTTTGGCGGCATTTTGTCTTTGAGCGTCATGTTACCCATCACACCTATAATAAAAGTATACGGTGCAGGTGTTGAGGTTAGCATAAAAATATAAGATATAACAGAATGGAGTTTCAAATTCCATACTGATATTTCATTTTTTAAAGATACATGTACCTGCATGAATTATTGAGATAAAATGAAATTCAAATACATTGCCTTTTTTATTTTCAGATATGTGCTGGTATACTGGGTATTAAAAAAAAAGGAAACCAAACTTGTAAATTTCCTGTAAATTATATTTACCGGCGTTTAATTTCATATCATATGAAAGAGTAGTTCATTAGCTTTCCAATGGTAATTTGTTTAGGTTTCCATGGGTCACGGTTTAGTAAACACCATTGTCTTCAAAATTTTGTGCAAAATTCTAGTTGATTCACTTTCTTGTAAAACACAATAGTTGTTTTGGGTTGAATGGCTTTGTCAACTGGCTTGGTCGCTCTTCATGGCTAATTGATTAGTAAACAAATCTCATGATGATTGATTTTATGCCTTAACAAAGTGTCTTATGATGAGCTTCACAAAGCATGGAACGAGTTGTCAGTCATAAAATTTGACCAAGAAGAAGTGAGATCTTCAGAGAGCAAAGAGAACATGTTCGTCTGTCTTGAGAGTGCTGCAGGCATCTTCCGTCCATGCATTTTCAATATAAAGCCGACATTTTTGAAAATCAGAAAAGTCAAATCTTCATCACAATTTATGTATGAGTATTTTTTATTTCCCTTCTTTACGCTATTTGTCTTTGAGTTGCATTACTTTGGTACCATTGGAAAGAATATGAACTACTATTTCATAAGATATGAATGTCATTGTCAGTAACATACATTTCATTTACAGGAATTTTTCAAAGTTGGTTTCCTTCTTTTTTGGGGGTTGAAAAGCCCAGTATAGTCGCCACTGAAAAATTGTTTTTTTTTCATGATTGCAAATTGCGGTCAGGATATAGATTGCGGCGCTTTAAAGATTTGTCGCTTTAAACTAAAAATCTACCATCTCATGCATAAGGATTTGTGGATTTGCACTCAAAAATCAAAAAGGCTATTAAGGATTCGAATTATTCAAATAATCCTCATTTCAGTTTGCAGTAAAATGAAGATGTATTTTCTGTTACAAACCAATATAGCCTACCTCTCAGCTTTATTCGGTTGAACGGCTGCAATCGTATATACTGTACTTAGCCTCATTCCATTTTGTTTGCCACCATTTTGTGCAAGAAACAAAATGGTGGCAAAAAAGACATTTGGCTAGTATATTGCTCATATTTTACAGTTTCTCAAAGTTTGTAATTATTACAACAATATTGTGTCATAATTATAGAGTTTCAAAATGCAATCAAATGCCGACCAATGATCGACTTTGACATTTTCTTTACCACGATGACACAATCTCAGTTTCATTTGTATCCCGTATTTAAGGAAAGCCTATATTAACTGAGTCATTCATATTCATATTTGGGCAGCTATGTTTTCTTTTTTTATATAAGTTTATACTATCAATTACTTTGGTAGTTCTCAATACGTGATCCTTAATTGTATTTTTCAGTTCTTAAAGTGAGTAAAACTTAGAGTTCATGCGCTATTCGAGAAAACACCTTGTGCACCTTATGCAGGTGAAATGTTGCAAAGCAGAAAGTTTTGAGTTATCATGAGACAAGAGCTCAGAAGGCTGTTAAAATAGATTGAGATTATCAAGTCGATTGAAACAAGGTTATGTGAAAGCTTAGATACTCTGGGTCGCTTTAAACGATGAAGCATTGAAGCACGAAAGAGAATTAAACTTTTTAAAAGGATAAAGTAACATATTCATATGGCTTGACCCACATTCATTGCATCAGCCGAAACTTGGTACATTGAGATTTTGACGACACTTTTTTTTTAATGCTGGTGCTCAGTCTCCCGTGTCATAAGAGTCATGAATGAGGTATTATTGGATAGAAAAAAAATTACTCTTCAATACGCACAGTATAACCATCCCATCGCTTTTCTACTTTATTTTTAAAAACAAGCGCTTTTCCAAAAGAACATGTAATTGATTTCATCAGTTTATTATCCCCATGGAAAAAAAACGAAGTCTGAATTTAGTGTTTGATTTCTATACTCTTTTTGATATCATTACATTTTACACCACTATTCATATCGAAAGGAATTTGAAAAAAATTACTCCTAACTTACTTTAAAAATGCTTGATTTTCTCAATCAGAATTGACCTAAAAAAATAATACCAGCCGAAATCTGGCTCTTTTCCGCGCATGCAGGTTTTTTCTACTTCTTGTTGTTCTATTTCTTTTTTAAATATCTCACTTGATACCGTTTCCGTTCGCATTTCAGAAATACAATTTTTCTTCTTTAGTTTGATTTAAAAAAAAGAAGTGAACATGCATCCTTTATCACGAAAAGTGCGATGAATATTTACCCAGACTAATATAGGGGGTCAACAGAGTGGAAACACTTTATGAATTGGATATTTGAGACTTGAAGCCACAGGGAGTAGATAATTTTTAGCCGGTAGTTTAGTCGATTCCCGCGCTTACTTCAAGTTGGAACGCACTATACCGTATTATTATCGGGAAACCGGTTTCCCTTAATTTCAAGACTGCATAAAAAATCAAGTTATGATCATCATACAAATTAAGACTATGACGAGAGTTCTTGTCGATATATCTTTTTGTAAGTACCGTTGGTTTTGGTGCTTCTTTTCGAAGAAAAAAAATGCTATTTTTATATTGCTTGTGACTTTATCACAAATTATGAAAAGGCAATATCATTCATATTCATAATTCTCTTTCATGAATCATAATTATCAACACTTGACCTTTTCTAAATTGGTTCCCATAAGTAGTATTATGTCATTGAAATATGTTTTATATATTGATTATCAGTATCGACCTATGGCAAGACTCTATGCTATAATTAAACAGGGGCGGCGGAGCATCTTTCAAATTGGGGGGGGGGCACCAACCAAAAAAGGGCACCTTTTTGGGGCAAAATGGGACACCTAGGCTACAAAAGATGAACACAAAGCGAAAATGGACCATTATGCTGAGACAATGGGATAAATGTAATTAATACATCATCAAGCACCATCTTCAACATTTTTATTGCTATGTGTTCTTTCTGTACGTGATTCTAGATACACTGTTTCAGCTTCATATTAGCAGTTGTGTGTGGTGGTCTGAATATTATAGTGCGAGCGAGCGAAGGAAGTGAGCAAAAATTAAGGATATTTTCTGATGCTGAAGGCCTCGGGTTATTATATTCAAAGCGATATAATGATAACAACCGCGAATTCATTTCAGGGCTATTTTGAATAATTCGTACACCAACCCCGTCTTTTTCTTATAATTGTCTCAGCAATAATTTCGTTAGATAAAAATGATTGATACCTTTAAGGCTACATCAGTGTCGACATAGTGGCCCGTCTGTTTGGAGCCAGAAGGGCGTTAACTCTGTACAAATGATGGGACTTAACGCCCTTCTGGCTCCAAACAGACATCTGCTTGATTTCATAGTTAATGAAACTATAAGTGCGAACGAGCGTAGCGAGCACTCTTTGGGGATCGGAAATTTCCAGAAATTCTTGCCCTATACTTGCTTTAGATTAAGGGTACATTCGAGCAAGCGGAATTATTTTTTTTTCATTTGGGAGGGGAGGGGCATTGTGCCCCTCCTGCCCCAGCTCCACTGTTCTACACAGTAGTGACAGGAATAGGGGTACCTATTGCTACATCATCCTTTGAATCTAGTTAGGGCTCTTTTGTAAGCAACAAATATATATTATATATAAATATTTATAACAAATATATATATAAAAAGGGGGCACTTATAGGAAGGGGAAAGGGCACTTATTAAAGAGGAAAATGGGCACTATAATTAGATGTAAATAAGGACACCTATCAGATTTTAAAAGGAGCACTTATCAGGTGAAGAAAGGGCACATATTGTAGAAAGAAAAAGGTACACTTATCAGAAAATGAAAAGGGGCAATTATCAGAAAGGGCAATTATCAGATTTGAAAAAGGGACACTTTTCAGAAAGAGAAAAGGGCATTTATTACAGAGAAAACGGGGCACCTATCAGATTGAAAACTGAAGGGCAAATATCAGCAGGGAATAGGGCACTTTCTATAAAGAATAGGGGCACTAATCAGAAGTAACAAAATGTCAATAATCAGATTTGTAAAGAAGCACTTTCCATAAGGAGAAAAGGGCACCTGGAGAGAAAAAGGGGGACTGATCCGAAGGTGGAAATCGGCATTTTTAGAAGAAGAAAAGGACTTATCGGAGAGAAATGGGGCACTTTTCACAAATAAAAAGGGAAACTTTTGGGTGCTTGAAAATTGGGGGGAGAATGGCACTGTGCCTCTCCCCTCCCAGAGCCCCGCCTCTGATTTCGACAGTTCAACAGACTAGTTCCTCGATTATGCCAAGTTATATATAAAGTAAAAATGAAATTAAAAGCCAAACCATGAATAAAATATACACCCTAGAGCGGCATGGAGATAGAAGATGACTAGTTTGTGTAATGAACGTTAATTTTTCAATCCCAATACACCAACATTCATGAAACAGAAATTTGATAGCCCTCATTTTTTTTACATCTCTCTCTCTCTCTCTCTCTCTCTCGCTCTTTCCTTTAGCCGCCCGAGCTTCAAAAGCTTCCAACCAATGCCAAATTGCAAAATATTATTTTACTATCGATGAAATTTTGATCAAAATTTGTCCCTGGAGCGCAGAATTCAAGGGAAACCGCTAAGGCCTGCTCTTTTTTCTTCACAGTAACGCGATAGCTCTGTGAGGTGTCATAAAAAATACCGCCAAAGACCGGACATGATCACAGATTTTTTTTTTTGGGGGGGGGGGGGGGGATGAGTCGCTTGGCGGTATACTAGTATGTGAACATCGAGCATGCTGGTTCCCAGTATTTAAAATTGAATAAGGTCATATATTTTTACGTTTTTCTGTTTATTCTCCTTTCAAATTAAGGTAATTTTTAACAGTTCATATTGGAGTTACGAAACTACGCTGATACCTTGACATGATTCATTTAGATTGTTCTATATTGATTTGACTGTTCAATCGTATCCGCCTGTTTTATAACGAACACTCCATGACAAAATAAAAATGTTGGGCTTGTTTAACTTTGTGCCCCATTTTGACCATTTCGATTAAAGGGAAGCTTGAGTTCTGGGATAGGTAAAAAATTAATTTGTGAGCTTTCTCACTCTTTTTTATGTTATATAGTTTGGAAGATTATCATAGTAGATTATGTTCCCTAAAAAGGACTGCTCTTCAAATGCTCTCACATTCAAAATATGACAAGAAACAGCTGAAATGTTCGAACATTAAGTGTCTAGTCCCATATACACATTTCTGTGTGCAGTGCATGTGACTCTCAGCATGATTGAGTCAATTTCTTATCATTTTGGTGATTCCGAAACCTTACAGCATACACCGATTCTTATTTGCTATAATCAACCTTTCCCAATTATTGCTTTGAGACAATTATTTCTTTCACAATTCAATCCCATGACCAGAACTCAACTTTATCTTTAAATAGTGACATTTCACAGTATTCCAATATTACTGTTAATTGAAAACAACTTTGATTTCAAAAGAGAAGAGGATGGAAAATTCCTTCGAATTATCTTGAAGAACGTTTCTCGGTTTTACCAGGACATTGTGTCAGTAGTTCTCAATGCCCCACTTTTTTGTTGATTACTGGTGAGCGTTTCATCAAGCGTTTTGTCAGTGATATTTATCGACAACTGTTATAAGCTACTGAAATCCTTGCATCTGATTGGCTGAGAACAAATTTGTCGGTAAAAATCACTGACAAGACACTTTATGAAATGCTCCCCCAGGTTGAAAAATTACCCCAAAACTGAAAGAGAAAGCCTCGATGTCTGTAAGCGAACAAGGAAGCAACTAGTTCTTCGTGCCACATTTTAGTTGAAATCTAGATTATAGTTTGGAAATACATACAGATAATGTGAATGACTAAGCCCAAAAGTCTATCAAAGGTGAGCAAGAGGGAAACAGGGCCCGTATCTAACCCTTGCCCGGGGAAACCATGCGTGGGTCGACAGTAAGTGATCTTTGGTAGATATTGAACTGTTGAAACACCATACACGAATGACTCATCCTGCATGCCTAACGATGCGTTTTATCCCCACTCTTAGTAATGAGTTTTTATCTTTTTCTGTCTTTTCCGTCAATCGATAACATTTTCCCCTTCTCTCTATCTTTTTCTTCTTCTTTTTTAATCCACGTCTGTTCTCCTCCCTATCCTTTCTCTCCAGAATATCTTCTCCCATTCTCTCTCTCTCTCTCTCCCTCTCTCTATCTATCTTCATCTAACTATCTGTTTCTGTTTTCTCTCTATTGACAGGCCTATCTTTATTTCCCCCTTTTTTCCTTACTTCGATTCTTATTTTCTTTCTTTTCTCTAAGTTAATTTACTCAAAATATTGAACTATCTGGACCTTCTTTTCTTTATTAATTCAATTTCTTTCTCTTTGTCAATCTTTTTTTCTGACATGTCTGAAATGCAAAATTGCAGACGTGCTATTTGTATACAGATGAAAAGATGCTACTATAAAGCAGTTTCCATTTTCCTTTCTTCTTTCTTGCATGGTTTGGGGGTCTTGTTTGATCGACAAATTAAGTGGGTCAATGAAGTCGCCTTTTGGCTGCGGTATCTCCTGTGATGTTCGTTTCGCCTGTAGCTGTTGGCTAAAATGATCTCCTTGAATCGCCGGGAAAGAACTTGTCTATAAAGTAGTTCATCGTTCCACTTTATCATTCTAGGTTAGGAGCGTGTATCTTTTTTTTTCTTTCAAACCTCATCGATGATCCATTAGTAATGTCTCTCTTGTAAAAGCGTCCTCCGATCATATCTTCATCACTGATCAATAACTTAAGTTTAAAGACCTTTCCGGACTGGGCCTTTAAAGGGAAGTCCACTCTGGCATCAGGTTATAGCTTTAGCATAAGCATAAAAATTGGAGAAGAAGATCAAGTTTGAGGAAAATCCGATAAGAACTAGACAGTGCATGCTGTTAGATTTCTAATGGCGTCTATATCTAAGTCAAATTGACAACCGTGTGGCGTATACCTTTCGAAGACATTTTCCTGTTGTCCACCAATTTCTATTTTTTCATGGTTGCTGGTTAAAAAAAAGGATCGTTTTAATAAAGGAGGTGTGTAAAAACACTTGTCCAATAGTGTATTTAGGGCATTGGTTTAGTGGAATGTTTAATTTTGGGAAAAATATTAAGTTTCATGAATATTTTAGTGCTCAAGGTACGTCATAGAGTTGCGATTTTGTGTTTAACAGACATGGTACGTAGGTTTTGAAATTACCATTTATTTTATACATAAAAACCAAAAACCAAATCGGGTATCATTGTTCAAAATAATTAAGGTGATGAGTAGGGAAAAGAGAGTGACATGAAAGAGAGAGAGAAATAGAGACAGAGACAGAGAGAGAGAAACAGAGAGACAGAGAGAGACAGAGAGATAAAGACAGACAGACAGAGAGTGACTCTGAAAGAAGGACTGGAAGACCAATCTCCCCCCCCCCCCCCCCCCCCCTCCCCCCGAAGGAAAGTAGTCGTCTTCACGTCACCGAGTGTGCCATAATGTAGGCAGTATATAATTGATATATCTGTCATCATGAACAAAAGCCTAATTCTACTCATCTACTTGATAATCTGCTCTGTACCACACACGTACGTACACCAACAGTTTGAAGAAGTGATGAACTTGCGCGGATATCAAACGCGTAATGATGACCTCCGGTACGGATCCAGATACGGCGCATGCTGCCTAAAACAATAGATACGCGCAAACGGAATGTCGTCACCGTCGTACGCGGTCAGGCTGAGCAGCTGGTTTATTATTTTCTTTCCTTTGCGTACGTCGCGAGTCGATTGGGGGCGGGAGGGGGTACGCAGAAAAACGAATAGTTCATTTTCCCCCGCTGACGTCATCGAATAGTTTTTCCCTCTGATGATGGGGAAAAATGAACTCTTCGATGACGTCAGCAGGAAAAATGAAGAAGACGGCAACAAACGGGTTTTTCTAGTTAAACTATTCATTTTCTTGTTGTGTACACTCCTAATGCAACAATCTTACGTTGAGGGATATAATCGTGATTAATAGAATTACGGAGCTCACTCGATTACAAGTTCAGCAAAATATTTATCTTCTTTGAAATCACATACATTTATGCGTTTTTCACCTCTCAAAACTTACCATTTCAGGCAATCTCAATAATTTCTGAAGGGTTTTTCTCTCATGCCGCTCCTCTTTCTCTCTCTCTCTGCCTGTCTTTGTCACCATGCTCATGTGACCTCCTATTTGTGTACAGGACGTGTTTGAAATATAACTATTACAACTGAAATTATCTAATTATAATTACCAGGTTCAACAAGAAGGCTGTATAACAAAGAAGGAATTTGTAGTCTTGTGCTTTTACCTTGAACGAAAGTTCTTTTATTAAGAAGAAGTTACAAAACTAACAAAAGAAACGAAAGTTTATGAACCAAAACAATGGAGTGATCAAAGAAAACCAACACAGCATTGAGTGTGACTATTCTGCACCTGCATAATCCTAAACAAAAACAAAACAAAGTCGTAATTAAGCATAAAGAAAACAGCAGTCATAAACATAGCTATAATTCTAGTGATCACTACCTTTCTAAAGTGTTCACAAGAGCAAACATAATATTCCCAATTAATCTATGAGTTGAATATGTCATAAAGAAAATGTGAGAAAATTACAATGCCCCGACCGGGATTCGAACCCGGGACCCTGGATTACATGACCAGTGCTCTACCAACTGAGCTATCCGGGCTCCCGTCGAAGCAAAGTAACATTCTCACATTATAGCCCCTCTCTTTCCATCGAGCGTAGGGGGTACATCCATACCAAGGTCCATCGTACGCTAAAATGGCCTACCAATGAGACAGGTCTTCCCTCTAAAGTCGGGCAAATCTATGCCAACGAATTTCTATAGAGGACAATTTAAATTTGTAATTAAATATCATAATTGAAATTGTCCTCTATAGAAATTCGTTGGCATAGATTTGCCCGACTTTAGAGGGAAGACCTGTCTCATTGGTAGGCCATTATAGCGTACGATGGACCTTGGTATGGATGTACCCCCTACGCTCGATGGAAAGAGAGGGGCTATATGTGAGAATGTTACTTTGCTTCGACGGGAGCCCGGATAGCTCAGTTGGTAGAGCACTGGTCATGTAATCCAGGGTCCCGGGTTCGAATCCCGGTCGGGGCATTGTAATTTTCTCACATTTTCTTTATGACATATTCAATTCAATTTACTTCAATCCTATCAATTATGATATTTAATTACTAATCTATGAGTGTGGTTTTATACTATTACTAGTCAAAATACCCGTAATACATGCCTATAGATACGAATACACTAAAGACAACTGGATAAGACTACATCTGCATACTGGGCATATTTACAATGTATATGAGAATAGATGTCACATGTAAGATATCTCTTACATGTATAATGTGACTTAAGATAACATTATTTACACCAACATATTTGAAAGTATCCAACAAATTTAACCGTTTTCTACATAGACATGATTATTAGAAAGAGACTCAAAGTATATGATAAGCAAAATTAATAAAGAACCAATTAATCACCTCCAAACTAGAGCTGCAACAGTGAGGGTCTGGTTTATGGAGTAGAAGACAAGTAAAGCTTAGTACATCACCTATGAACATAACCCAAACAAGAGCATGTACCATCATAATGATCATGATAGATTAACAAAATTAACAAAATTATACAGGATATTTATTGTAGATCAATAACTCAAATTTCTCCAACATACATTTTCATGACAGGCAAATAGGCTTTATCAATCTTAATGAACGACCAGTCTCATGATATTGACCGAATAATATGAACATAAAATTACAAACATGTATATAACTCCCCTTAAGTATAGCAAATGATTCATCTACATACTAGTTCTGTGTTACTACATGTACATGTATAGAACTCAATTACCAACATCACTACATCAACTTTCCACTAACAACTCATAACGAATTTCTAGACAATATAGCATCAAGATATATGTCATCCACAATACACAAAATACATGGTTATTATTCAACAAACTGATCAAAAGTACTTTGGTCTCCAGTGAATCCCAGCTAATTTCTTGCGATAACTGAAGCAGCTCTCCTACCAAAGCTTACAGGGAGAGTCTTCTAATGAAAATCTCCATCTCACAATACACATGCTTGTTTTTACTCTATCTCCTAATAGAGGGGTGAATGGGGGGGGGGGGGGGGGACCACAGAGTCATTGCTTACATTAGGCCTACTGCTACACAAGGACATAGGGCCTACTGTTTGGGGATTAGGGAGTGACTGACCAGGAGGAAGTACTAGCTGATAAGGAGACTTATCAACTTATCTGTAAACTCTCTCCTCACTGCTCTGTGCAATAGGGTACCAGGAATTGAGGCAAATGAAATAGTGGTTATAATGTTACATATAATAAAAACAAGGTATATATATATATATATATATATTATAATACATATAGGAGGAAGTATACAGGAGGAAGTACTACAGGAGGAAGTACTTACAAGAGGAAGTACTAGCTGATAAGGAGACTTATCAACTCATCTGCAAACTCTCTCCTCACTGCTCTGTGCAATAGGGTACCAGGAATCGAGGCAAATGAAATAGTGGTTATAATGTTAATAAAAACAAGGTATATATATTATATGTTACATATAAGAGGAAGTACTACAGGAGGAAGTACTAGCTGATAAGGAGACTTATCAACTCATCTGTAAACTCTCTCCTCACTGCTCTGTGCAATATAGGGTACCAGGAATCGAGGCAAATGAAAAAGTGGTAATAATGTTACATATAATGTTATAATAAAAACAAGATATATATACATATAATAAAAACAAGGTACCATATATATACATACATGTAAACTTTACATGAGGTCAATACACATAATGGTACATAAAATAGGCTTTTGCTAAACAGTCGGGTAACGTCGCGTCGCGTTGGTAGAAATTTTCGAACATTTTTCAGGAAGGTGTCTTCAAGGGGACAAATTGAAAAAGAGTCCACTGGTAGCTGTAATCCAGCTACCAGTGGAAGTTATAAACTGATTCAGCGGACCCAGGTTCGAGACTGAGTCACGTCTTTCGGATGGTGACGTTAAAGGTCGGTCCCAGACGTAAATAATCATATCTGATTGATACACGTCTGTAAAAACCCAATTACACACACACATCTCAGTATGATTTTTTCCGTTTTCAGGCTAAAAACGACAAACAAGGGAATAAAGAAAACAATAGAAGGGTAATGCAAAGAAAAACATGAACTATAAAGAGAGAATAGAAGGGTAGGAAGGATGGAAGAAAATATGATGGAAGTAAACAGAATACAACAAAAGATCCGTCCGTCCGTCCGTGTGTGCTCAAAAAGTTAGAAAATGCTACTTCTCCGTCATTTCTTGGCCGATTTTGATTCTGATTGTTTTATCGGATAGGGCTGAGTGGGGGCTTCCAAACTTCTACACAAAATCATGAAATTCATCAATTATGCAAATTTATGCAAATTTATTCAAAATCGACGAAAAATGCTACTTCTCTATTTCACACCGTATTTTGAATCTGATTGTTTTATCTGATAGGGCTGGGTAGGGGCTGTCAAACCTCTACACAGAATTGAAATTCATTAATTATGCATATTTATTGTATTTTATTCAAAATCAACAGAAAATGCATTTATAATCATAAAACATTAATTTGATAATTCATTTCTCACATTTATCTTCAAGGTTCTATCAGAAATTACATAAATTAACAGCCATTCCACAGATCTACACTTCTGGCGGGGACATTACGCATCGCGTAATTACTAATTCAGTTGTTTTTAATCCTTTTATTAATTTTTTCTTTCCACCTTTCCTTTCATTATACGTTATTCTTTTATTGCTTTTATCATTTTGTTTTCCATCTTTCATAATGTTACTGTTTATATTTATTCTTTTTATCCTCTTTTTTTTGCTTTCCATCTCCACTTTGTTATTCTTTGTTCCCTTTTATCATCTTCTCTTCCGTCTTTCTTCATGTTTATATTTATCTTTCTATCATTTTTCTCTCTATCTCTCGCTTTGTCATTTCTTACTTTTATCCTTCCATCAATTATCTTTCCATCCTTCCTCTCGTTATGATATTCTTTGTTTCCTGTTATCATTTTCTCCCCCACCTTCCTCACGTTAATCTTTATCCTTCTATCATTTCTCTCTCTGTCTTTCTTTATATAAGTTAAACTTTTCATTTCTCTCTCTATCTTTCATATTATTCTTTTTAAAATCATTTTCTGCTTCCCATCTTTACTTATACTTTCCTTAAAACATTCTTTGCTTTTATCCTATCATTTTGTTTTCCTTTCATCTTTTCTTTCGTTATGTTATTCCTTTATTCAAATTATCATCTTCTCTTCTATCTTTCCTTATGTTACTCTTAATATCTTTATCCTTCTATCATTTATGTCTCTATCTTTCTTTATGTTATTCTTTGTTTTTATCCACTTATTTTTACTTTCCAACTTTCCTTTTGTTGTATTCTTTGTTTCCTTTCATCATATTTTCTTCCATCCTTCCTACCCTTCTATTCTCTCTTTATAGTTCATGTTTTTCTTTGCATTATCCTTCTATTGTTTTCTTTATTCCCTTGTTTGTCGTTTTTAGCCTGAAAACGGGAAAAATCATACTGAGATGGACTCTTTTTCAATTTGTCCCCTTGAAGACACCTTCCTGAAAAATGTTCGAAAATTTCTACCAACGCGACGCGACGTTACCCGACTTTTTAGCAAAAGCCCATAAAATAGCATATATCAAGATACATGAAACCAATATTATCCAGGCTTAATTGTACAGAACCTAATTATAAGGGGTGAGGAATGACAGGTAGGGTATCGAGCAAATTATAATCTCACACTCATCGCAGTGATGTTAATCTTCCAGCGCTATAGAATATAATCATTATTCTTATTTCATAATCATTCAAATATACACTTTTAAAAAGGCAAAATATAAACGCACAAAAAAGGCATTCTCAGGTCCGTTGCTCATCGTCTTCTTTAGGGAGGTTAAACGTGGTAATCACTGCAATTTTCGCCATTCGGGCGGGTCGACTCTGAATTTTGTTTTAAAGTTTCAAGTTATCCCATCCCCTTGGTGAGACGAGACTATATCTCTTTTACCGCACCTTTCTATATCCTCCCTTGGATCCCATAAGCGTACGGGGCGCGGAGGGGGGGGGGGGGTGTACCTCATTCTATATAGGACATTTTAAAGTTCCAATATTCGGGCAACCAGCGCCTCATATTATTGCAGCGAGGTGCCCGAATATCCTTATTTTCGGGCAGCAAAGTGCCTTAATAAAATAATTCGAGCAGCGAGATGCCCGTCTATGAAATTCTGAAAGCGAGGTCCTAAAATAGCTCAGTGATATTTGGCCAGCGATATGCCGGCATATTTTCGGGCAGCGAGGTGCATGCCGATATGACTGGCATTTTAGTTAACCTTGTTCAGTGTACTTTGATAACGAAATTACAAAAAATAGAATGTTAAGTAAGTGGTGAGCTATCGCAGAATTGGCATTGTTTGCCGCGTTGCCCCATTTGTTTGTCTACATCATACATGTCTTTGTTTTTTGTGAAAGAGGCATCACCCCCTTGGCCGCTTGGCGACCATATACCCGGCTCGGCCATCCCAGCCCTCCCTCTCCCCTTCTCTCATTTCATTGCCCAAATACAAAGAAAGGCAAAGGACAACACTTATATTCCTTTATCCCCGGCCCCCCCCCCCCCCAAAAAAAAAAAAAAAAAAAAAAAAAAAAATCTCCCAGGCCCATTATTTAACTCGCGGGCGCCACGCCACGCTCCTGCCGATATGACACGTACGTACGTACGTTTGGCGGACACGTGCGTACGGTTTTGTTCGCAAAATTGGAAGAGGAGTTGGGAAAGGTAACCTGGATTTTGATCATTTACTGGACGTTACATTGGATTTCTTTGCATGGACTATCACAAACCTGATGTACGGTAGTCAAGGATGGGAAAGTCTCAAAGTAGGCCAGGATCAAGTAAGTTGCTCTTTTAAATCGTTTCATTTCCCTGCGCAGATCAGAATCGAGTCGATCGAGTGAGATCAACTATGAACCCGTACAAACCACAAGCACTGACGCCTGAGAGACCCAGGGCTGGGTCGGGCGAGAAAGAGTATAGCGGCGGGGGTGGCTCGCATAAGTTCGTCTGTATTGGTGGTGATCGGGATGGTGATGATGATGGTATCGGTGGACTGGCGATGGGGGTGGTGGTGATGATAATGATGTTGATGATGATAATGAGGATGCTGATGTCTTGAGTTAAGGATGATGATGATGTATTGATGATGGTCATGATGGTGGTGGTGGTGTAGACAGAAAAATCTGTCTGTTTGGAGGAACATTTTTCGACTTTCGAGGCTCTCCTCCAAGACAGGGATTCCGCGAAGCCAGACGTCTCAGCGGAGCATATCTCTGAACGAAATAGACTGATTTTTCGGTCTAGTGGTGGTGGTTATGCCTGGTCACCTGGTGGTGACTGATAGTGATGATGATATAATGATATGATGTCATGATTCGTGATAAATAATGAAGGTGTGATTATTTTAAGGCCACATATATTTATAGATTCCTAGTTTCTAGTCCGGAAATTTTGAAAATCAGGAGGAGATTGAGAATGTATTTGGTACTAGATAATTTTCATTGTGGATCTACATGTACATAAAACTGATTGAAAATACTAGATCTACTGGGTCAACAGGTCAATTTCAATATAATTTTAAAGTATATTTTTTAGTTGTTCATGCACTACAGAGGCGCAAAACAATCTAATATTGTATTGTGTTAATTTTTTTATTTGTTTCCTCAGTAAGTCTAGATCTTTAAGAAATAGTGAAAGTATCATTGTACAGTATTTAATTTATTTTTAATTTTCCAATAATGAATCAAGTCAGGTCAAATAACCATTTATACATAGACTCCTGTATTGATTTACCTACAAATTTTATTAATCAACTTCAGAGTCAAAGCACTTGGCTATAATTAGGGATAGTTTACTAGTGTAATTTAAAATGGTATCAGATGTGGAGATTTCCATTTTTTATAGTACATGTACTTAGGAATTTTGTAATGTCACAATTTGTCATAAATTTTAATCTTGATAGGAGAATATCAAATATCAAAAGTTTCACTTTTTGTTGCACCTGTCTATTAAAAGCTCAAAGAAATTTGATGTATTGAAGTTGTTATTTACTATTTTATTTTCTTTTCAGACTGGTCTTGGAGTTATAAAAGGAGAGAAAATCCAGAAGGTTAGTATTAAAGCCTTTTATTCAATGTACTTCAAATTCTGCACCAACTTAGCAACATTTGTGTTCATGTGTGGTTTTTTGCACCATGTATCAACTTCTATTTTATTTAATGAATGAATAAATGAAAGCAATACGGCTAAATAGATTTCAATAAAGTCAGATTTTGGAAGTGAAGTGGATTAACATTATGAGATCTCAAATTTATCTTTGGGAGGATATAGAGCATTTGGTCTTTTTTATTATTTTTTTTTATGCTGTAAGTCGTTCTTCTACATTGGAAAAAGTGGTCTTTATTTTAGGCTAATTTAATATTGAATGAAGTTGGCATGTTCAATGAAATAATGAAAGAAGTACAAAAAGTATCCAATATACATGTATCAGGGTGAAACATCTTAGATGAAAAAAGTTATTTGATAAGGAAAATGAGGTTCAAGCTTTGACTACTATAGGCCTGCTACATGTAAATGTATAAAATGTACCGTACATGTTTAGTAGGGCTAGTGTGGCTTTGTATATTTTACATTGTATGTTTACTATCAAAAGGACGAATAGAATTTTCATATTTTGTAAGGTATGGTAAATAGTTTAAAAATGTACTTGCTGCTAAACAATTACAAAACAAAAATGATAAATTAGTAGAGATTTCAAACAATGATGAATGATCTTGTTCCTCACTCATCATATTAGATAAAATTTGTTATTTCTGTTTTCCTATTGATGTAGGTGATTCCTACATTTTAAGGGGATGCATCAATGCAAGATATCGAGATTCAGAGGAACACCTCTGGACTGCAGATGGGTCAGCTGATCAAATACCAGGATGTAAAAATAATCATCATGGGCCACCTGTTCATGTAAGTATCGTACACAATTAATTTTTTTAAGCTGATGGTTTACTTTAAGGGCAGTGTTTTTTGTGTGTGATAATGTGAGGGGTAGAGCTGGAGATTTCGACACTGAGTAGAATTTCAAATTTAATGTAAGCTGAAATTATAAGTCCCTAAAGTATAGTAAAAGCATACATACAAATATTTTTAGCTTGTTTAAAAAAAAGGGTACTAATTAATGCAAGTAGTTGCGAATGAGAATTTTAGACTTACTGTACATGTACATAATGTAGTACCCTACTTCAACTACATGTATTGTGAGGCACATAGAAAGATGCTTATGATGAGATTGTTTTGCAGCATTCTGGTTTTAGCCATACATGTACGTACTACCCATGGGTCAGGAGAGACTACCAAAATGCCTGTTGCAGAGCTACATGTACATGTACATGTACATGTAGTATCCAGGGTGTATCAAAGTTATTATCTCTTACAGTAATAGAAACAGATGATGAGCCACTTATTTCACGATGACTCAATACAAATCAGGGGGAAAATTATACAAACAAACGGGCTGAGGGTGATTGGCCAATGAACAACCCCCTGCTCCCCTCATCTGTCCAAAAACAAAGAAAAAACAAAAACAAAGAAGGAAAAAAAAAAAACTTAAATGTTGAAAAAGATCATTGGCTTCTGATGTATTAAATCACTAAATATGATAGTTTTACCTAAACAGCACTCATGACTCATATTTTCCCTTTACCCCATTCTACCAAACACAAGTTACCAATAGTTGTGGTCACATGTGGTAGTATCAATATCAGTTCTTCTTAGTATTGTACTTGATGTTCAGTACATCAGTGGAGGCAAAATACGTGTCTACAGGCCTGTCTGTTGAATGGGCATGAATTTGTCCTACAAATACCAGGTATTCTGCAATACTTCTCTACATGATGGTGGTATCCATGGTACCGCAGTGGACAGTGAAGTTGTGTGTTCTATCCCAAAGTTCTCGGTAATCTGTAGATCCAAGCTCTCCGTACTTTGGGGCTAAACCCCAACTGTGAATACCGATCGTATTACAGGCACGATGGAGCAAGGTTTCCCCTATGCTCCACGGGGTGCATGGCTGGTCACGTTCAATGTGAACCAAGATCATACTGGGTGGTATAGAACAGAATGTAAACGAGGGAAAACCCATGAATGAAAATTTCATGTTGTGCAGTCGATTACACTGCAATGCACTTAGTGCAGCGTAGACCCAAAGGCTACATGTACATTGTGAATGAAGATAATTTGGGTTACAATTACATGTAGGTCCTACAGATATCCTCTTTGTGTCACTTTATATTCATAGTAATCAGTTGTAAAATTAGCAGTTGTAAATCAACGTATTAAAGCCATAATGTTTTTATTCAAATCATCGAGTCAAAGAATACCTGTGCCATTTGTGCATGTACGTAGCAGTTATTTATTGAATAAAAATACGAGCTCAGCTTATATGTAGGTCTACTACCTCCTATCATGGATATTTTAGTTGTGTTGCATCTTTATACATGTCATTGGAATAGCTGGTACATGAAGGCTGTAGTCTTAAAATTCAGTTCGTTTATATTCAAGTGCCTGAAGTGTAGGGGTTTCAAGTACAGTATACTGGGAGAGAAACAGCCTGAACTCTTCCAGGGGTTGTACAATGTACATGCATATATTGGGTACAACGTGTGCTAAAGAGGAGGGCCATTGAATTGAAAATTTCAAAGGAAAAAGGTCAATGCCAGGGAAGGTGTGTATTGATAGAGAGCTCTAGTATAGCATCGAACATGGTGTGTGGCACCAAATGGTCAGTGTAGCACAACAAACCCTTTTCTATGAAAAAGTAGACACACAATGGGGGGGAAAAAATTATAATTACGGTACAAACAATTTGACAAGGAGTTTTTGGGGAAGGCTCATTAAAAGAAGGTGTGTGCTTTATTGTTACATTCCAGAGAAGCCTCAATTTCTCCAACCCTTTGTTTAGAATCTGCTGTACTTGTAAGTGTAAGACCACTGCAACTATGTCATGAGCAAAATGTTTTCTGCTTTGTAATGAATGAGTAAATAACATATACTGAGAAAAGGGTTTGTGATTAAACAAAATTAGACTACATGTACACATGTGTATTTGTAGGTAACAAAAACAAAAATTAACAAAAGATAGGGATTTCAGAAATCACTCGACAGTATTTTTGTAAAGAAGAACCGTCTGTTCTTTGTTATTTAATTATAATTTAAATTTCTCTTGCCTGCCTCTCATTTTTATCTCTAGATACTATGTAACTAAGTGCTAAATTATTGATGAGATTTACATGCTCAGTGTTGAACACAAGTTACTGCTTAGGCCATTAAGTGAGTATGCCACTAAGCTGAATAGTGCCATTAATTTGGCTGTCAAGTCGATCAGAATATATGCTTGAATATATGGTCGTGATGAGTTTTACATGTTCAGTTTCGACAAGTACTTTTAAGGAGTCTGCAAATGAGTGCAAACGAGCCAGTGAATGTGCCAAATGAATCTACTGTCAGTTTGTGCTACAGGTGTATGAAGGGAAAATGGAATTTTGACTTGGTTTGACTGTAAAAGCAATATTGAGTTGTGGAAAATCTTTGCTTGTTTCCTCAATAATAAAGAATTTTATTTAGCTTTGCTTATTAGGAGAAACTTTGAATTGTAAATCTTGATTTTTAAAAATTTATTTGGAACAAGAACTGTGTAGTTGCTGTGAAATTGTACATAACTCATAGCTTTTCTCTTTGAGTACACATGCATCAGGTTTACATTTGGACGGTTGTGCAGTGGTTGACAGTATTATACAACCATTAGCAAGATAAGAAAATGTCGAAAAGATGGTACTTGTCTACTTGAGTCTCAAAAGATTGCAAATCCACTTGAACTTTGACCTTTCCACATCTTGCACAGGCTGAAGTACACTGCTGATACTGTACTTCAAGGTTATTATTTGTTCTTCTCTTTTTGAGGTGGACATGTAGCCTACTGCTAGCCAAGTGGTAGGAATGTAACATCAGCCCTACATATTATAGGCCTACATTGTACACAGTGAAGGCTACAGAACTTTACATGTTGGCCTGCTGTATGTTTACCTTCACTAACAAAGTACACAAATATTTACACACTGCACGCCTGCCACATGTCAGATCATTGTCTTAGATGTTTAATAGGAATACATGTACATGTAATGATGTAGGCTACATGTACCAAGTATATGATCCCAAACAATGAATGATACAGTGTTTATAAATTAGAAAGACATTGATTATATTGGAGCACAACAGTGTAGTCCTACAAATTTGTGTTGTATACATACATGTGACCCTAAATTTGTCCTTTGTGCTCAGATGATTTTCTTCCAATCTTATTATGAATGAGTATCAGGTTTACATACATGTGCATATACACATGTACCAAAGAATTCAGTCATTCGTATCAAAGTAAACAGTCAAGCAGCATTTCCTTCATTTATTCTGCTAAACTATGGATCAAAAGTAGGTGAGACTGTGAGAGGTACACATACTACATGTATATTTGTACATTGTCAGCATCATTACTAAATCACTTGCACACACTGCTACACATGTTTACACTATTTTCTATTAAATCAAAATGATTGATGTACTTTACAGAGTAAATGTACCAGTTTTAATTTCAAGTAGATTGGCAACGCAGTCAGTCAGCCTTATAAATACACATCCCACAAAAAAAACACAATACATGTACAACATTCATCCAGGAATACATCTGCCACAAATTTCTTTGAATACTCACAATTGAATGTTTGATATTGAACATTTCAAATGAATTGGATTGAATATATCTGCCACAAATTTCTTTGAATACTGGGTCTGTTCACAAAGTTGGGGCACCAAAACGTGACATTTTATCGTAAAAACATTGTAGTTTTAACACTATGACTTACACCATTAAGTTGTTTTATATGAATGTACTTGGTGCCTCCAGGAAGCTTTTGAAGAACACAAGACAAATTGTTTTGAGAGGCATTTTCAAAATATTGACAAAAACATACTGGTGTCCCATGTTACATCCACAACCACCTTTTTTTTAGATTACCAGCATATCTACATGCATGATACCTTACATAGCTAAATCCTAATGGGTACAATGTGTTATGGTGCTGACTTAATGAAGCAAAACTTTTTACAAAAGAATAACTATCTTCCCTGAGTTTATCATGAATGTTGTGGGTGTAACGGTTTCCAATCAAATGTCACAAGTTGTGGATGAACGGGACACCAAAGAATATCTGCAACTTTCATCAATAACTCTTGAAGTCAGTATACTCTCATTGCAGTTGTTGTTGCATTGAATTAAATAGAGAGCCTAAAGTAACCAGGCAAATACTCATCATCAAGAGCACTATGGATGTGCCGTTATGTCTCAAAATGAGACTTTGTGGATGTAACACGGACACAATGTCCGGTTACATCCACACGCTGGTTTTTCATAATTATTTCCAAAATACATTGTGGAACAACATGTTTATGATTCTCAGATGCTTTTTATTTTCACCAGAGATAGAATGGCCAAGTAAGAAAATTCTAACTAGACTTTTTCATCGAATTACAGGGGATTAAAGAAAAAATGCCTCAAAAGGTGCCCAACTTTGTGAACAGACCCTACTCACAATTGAATGATAATGAACATTTAAAATGAATTGTAACTGGACTTAAGAAAGAAAATGGCAATGTACATGTAATTGCATGCAGAATACTTGCAGAATATATAAGCTCTAGTCTAGTATTTGACTTTCCAAAAGCCCAGTATAGTGTATTGTGTAGCCATTCATCTTTCCCTTCAACATTTTGTATATCTAATCTTATCTGTATTTTGCCTGGAGCAAGAAAATATTTGTAGTTTGTTGCCAGCTTGTAAGCAAATGACCCCCACCCCATCCCTCCCCTCCCTGATTTTTTTTTTTTTTTTGGGGGGGGGGGGGTGTTTAGAATTTTGAAAGTGATACACATATCCATATTTGGTTCTAGCTTCTACATGTAAAGCCTAAATATAAAAATAAATGTATCATCTCAAGCTTTTAAAAAGTTTGTAAACACTGTACATGTATAGACTATACAATGTAGGCCTGCATGCACTAGTACATGTATGTGAGCTCCAGTAGTAGAATGTATGAATGTGGATATACAGTGTATTTGTCTAGCATTATCAAGTTCTAATCAGCATACATGTATATTAGGCCTATTTGTAGTTGATTGTTTACAATTTAGGGTACAAAAAAAGATGTACTACATGGAGATGGTTTAGGAGCAAGACTAACAGAAGAATGACTTGAGAGGCCCATTTGAGGAGAACTAACCTGAGATGACCTGTAGTAAGAGCATGTACATGTACCTTATTGGAGTAGGACAGGCCTACAGTCTACAGGCCTACCTGTGGGTCTACACAGCAAGTAGGTCTAGGTCTAAATTTACAGTAAATTATGAAATTTGAAGCCTACATGTATTTTAAAAAAAAAGTTCAGTGACTTGATCACCAGACTAAGTTTAACAGGGACCTGACAGTACGGTACATTTGCTCTGGGATTTATAAAGGGTAATAATACTCCGTTCTTGTATAGCGCATAACACGTTATGATACAACGTCTCTATGCGCTTCCGAAGGGTTTGGATATTATTACCCTGGCTTTAACTCCAGCAGCCGTAATCAGCGCAAGTGCATTTCTAGGAATAAATCCTGCCAGGTACCCATTTACTACACCTGAGTGGAGAGTGGCAAGTGGCAAATGTGGATTAATGTCTTGCCAAAAGACACTAGTGCCGGGCTGAGATTTGAACACTCAACCCTTGGATTGAGAGTCAAGTGAATGAACCACTATATTACGGTTAGGGTTGCAATTAAGTTTTAGGTTAGGTGTATGTGTAGGGTAAGGGTTGGGTGTACAGTTTTTGGTAAATGTTTAAGTTAAATGTACATGTATGTGTGTAAGAATATGGTTAGTGTAGGAAATTGACTGGAGAAATTGTGTGGTAAATCTGTTAATTGATATTTTAAAACATCTATAAAATGCATTTAAATCAAAGTCTATAATCCCTCCCACTAGTGTTAATTTGGGGGTCAGTTTCCTCTGTAGTGTCGGGTGTACAATACAAAAAAATAATAAACACATAGGATAGTGCGCTTGAAGAGTGAGCTCATATTTGCTGTTATATTTGTCCATAATTTGCTACATGTAATTAATACCATTCATTCTGTTGGATATTTTCTATGATATAATAGTACTGCAAGCTCCATCAAACAGTGCAATTTGCTGGATATCATTTTGCGAACTGAAATTGACCTGTACCAGGTTAGCCTTCCAGCTTTGTAAAGCAAATTAATTGTTGCACAGTCAGTAACCTACAGTACAAGTAACCTGGAGTGTATCATGCACGATTGAGTGATCATTTTTCAATTTCATTCTTCGGTATGTGTACATACATATAGGTAAGAACTTTGGGATTTCTTAAAGTAAATGTGTTGATTTGAGGGGAATAGTTCTTAAAATAACATGAATGAGCTTTTTAAAAAAACTGTTCAGAGCGAAATCACTGATCTCCTTCTTTTATTGTTAAATTAGCAATTTAAGTACAAATATTTAGTTTATATTTGCATCTCATGTACATGTCTACAGTCTAGGCAAATATCATTGTCTTATATTCCTCAATATATCCTGCATTGTCTGTTTTCCCTTGAATACATACATGTACATGTGCATGTACTTCTGGAGCCCCCTTTAAGACACATTTGGCTGGCTAAGTATTCTTAGTGAAATAAGCTGTCAATGGATTTCTTCTGCCGAAGAGCTCAGTCTTTCATCAGCAGAGTATAATCCATTCAATATGGCCACCAAGATGAATAGCGTAGTCTTTAGCGTACACACCTTTAAAACCAAAGATCTATTACATGTACAATTGTATATGCAAATATGTAGGCTATCTTGCCTACAAATCAGGATGGCAATCATATCATAATATATGTCCAATTTTAAGATATAAAAATAAGATTGAATGAATTGCACATGATGAATGTACATGTACATGTAGCTAGCTCTTCTACATCTATAAAAATTTGAAATAATTTACTGATGCAGGCCACCAGTAAAGCAAACTGGGAGAGTTTCATCAAGCGTTTTGTCAGTGATTTTGTCTGACAAATGTGCTCTCAGCCAATTAGATGCAAGGATTTCAGTAGCTTACAACAGTTGTCTGTAAAAAATCACTGACAAAATGCTTGATGAAACGCTCCCCTGATTATTGTTGTATGGGTTCAGAGAGAAATTAATTTCATTAACATAATGTAAATGTAATGTCATTTCCAACATCCATTTGGCGAATTATGCTTGTCAACATCATAATTATACAGTGTACTTTGCACTGATATCTACTTGTAAAAATATGGGGGAAAAAGAAGATTTTTGATTTTTTTGTTTTGCTTTTGTGTTTATTGCTGTCTACATGTATACATACATGTATTTATACATCAGTACTCATTTATTATTAATTTGTATCATGAAAGTGTAACCCCCCCCCCTAAAAGTGGTATAACATGCAAAGAAAACAGGTTGGAGAGATAAACAATTACAGCAAATAAGACAATATTTATTTTTAATCATTCCCTGCTTTAACCCTTTCAAGACAATTAACCACATTTTGTGGTTTGGCTTAATAACATTTGATTCAGAGCTCTAAAAAATATACCAGATGCATGGGTAGAAGGAGAAAATTTTTTTGCACACACTATGTCCATTTTTGTTGCATGACCATATTGCGTTTGATGCCAGGAATTTCAAAAACAAGAATAAGCTTTAAAATCCCTAAATTGGCAACACAGTGAGATGTCAAAATCATTGTTTTTTCATCAAAATTGGCAATTTTGTCAACTTTTCAACAAAATCTCTAACCATGTATATTGTTTTCAAAGACATTACACCTTATTAGAACCATGTAGCACTAAAAGAAAAATATTATTGTTGCCAATTTGAAGAACAGAATGTGATCAATTTAGCCCTTGAATAATTCCTGTCCTGAAAGAGTTTTTAAAAAATCTTGATATATTTGAGACAAGTTAAAATTAGGCTGACAATAGATGTCCATGTAAAAGTATTGTTGTTGCTATTGTTGTCATTGTTGATTTGAAGTGTATTCTCCATCCCGAACACATTAATAGTTCAGCCCAAGAATTGCCACTGACAAGCACACTGTACATATACCTGCAAGCTACCCATTAGTACCCTACAACCCCTCTAGGCTCTTGTATTTGAAGTCTTTGGACTCCAAATATTAGATGAAACATCAACTCCAAAACAGCTCAAGAATACCGAGAGGGGCGGAGAAGAATAATCTGATGGAAAGATGAGTGGCATTTCATAATAGTGCTTGTACTGAGCCAAACGTAATGGCTGCTAATGGAGAACATCTGTGTCGTACATCACAAACATTTTTTTCTCTCTTTCTGTCTCTCACTCCGCTGGCCTTTGATGGCGCCGCCTTTTAAGTCGCCGACAAAGAGGATGCGCTTGATGGTGTGTCCCTCCCTTCCCATTAATCTAGAGTGTGAGACTTGCGAGACTTCAACATTGTGTTTTTTTCTGTCCTTCTCTCTCTCTGTCTCTGTCTCTCTGTCTCCCTCTCTCTCTCTCTCTCTCAACACAAATTTGTTATCTCCTGCTTGTACTACTACATGTACATGAAGCGTAGATGAAGAGGAACTTATTGTGTTGTTTGTCTTGTTTCCTGTGAGTCTTGCATTATTTGCTGTAATTCAATTATTTTATAAGAATTATTTTTTTAAAGTCCTTGCCCTCTGTACTGCATAACAATTAGACATACATGTGCATAGAAATTTATGTGCATGTACATGCTCATGTAAATGTGTTTCTTTTCTACTATTAATTTGCCTTAAAAGTAGTAGATAGTTCGTGATCATTTAATCATATTTAGGCATTCTTTCTCTCTCTCTCTCTCTCTCTCTCTCTCTCTCTAACTCTCTCTCTCTCTATCTATATATACATGTACATGTATATTCCCAGCAGAGACATTTTTTTTCAACCTTTGCAAAAATTTCAAAAATAGAGGACAGGTCTGCGCAACCATTAGTCTCTCATTTTATTTTCTCACTGTTATATATTTATATATTTATATATGTTCGTAGGATGAATGCTTTATCACCAGTTCACTATTCTTTTTCCTTTTTCCTTTTTCATATTTCTTTGGTAATACCTTTTGGGGTCAGTTTCTCCATATTTGCATTTTTACAGTCTTGAATCACTTCCCTCCAACCTGTGCTCACTCAATTCTCTTAAGAGTAGTTTGATTTTGATATAACCCCCCCCCCCCCCCCAAAAAAAAAAAAAAAAAAAAAAAAAAAATAGACATTCTGTACCCACCCCCATATATCTCTCTCTCTTTCTCCATTAGATCCTCTCTCCTTTCTCCTATCGATTTGAATTGTCATGTACATGTAGGCCTATACATGTATTTTCTTTTTAGCAAAATGACAGGAAATTATGGGGTCTGCCATTCAGTGTGAATTCAGGAACTTCAGTTAAGCTGAATGGTGTGACCATCAGTTTAAAATGTTTGACGAATCCACTGATTCTAGAATGACATCAGGCTATTATTGATTGAGAGTCATGATATTCTTTAAATCATCATGTATTAGAAAGAGAAGAAAACCCTTCCATGCAGCCTTTTTGCAGGTGGAGCTGTATTTCATAGGGTGCGAAACATCACCAGAGAGCCAACACATTTTCTCAGGAAGCCCCCTTTTTTCAGCAAATTGACCAGAAATTGCAGGATACCATTTTGTGTGGATTCAAGCACTTCATTGAAGTTACTCAGTGCATGGACCATGCTCAGTGTGACTCTTAGCAGGATTGTTTGACAAATCCATCTATGATACTACAAACTCATCAGGTTATTGATGGGGACATCATCCTGTCTTTAACACTTTCAGTAGATGGGGCTTTCATTATGGTGTGAAAGTTTGCCTAGGAGTCTTCACCTGTTTCAGGAAATGCTCTTTTAGCAAATTGACCAGGAAACCATTCTTTGTGAATCTGGACACTTTATCGAACTTCAGCATGATTGCTCAACAAAATTAATTGATTCTACAGTCCCACTAGGCAATTGATCGAAAGTGTCTAATCCATCCTTACAGATTTAGCTGTCATGTAGGGCTCAAAACATTGCCAGAGAACCAACACATATCTGGAAATGCTGTTTATGTGGGAATTATCTTACCATTTTGTGTGAATTCTGGAACTTTGTGGAGACTGAACAGTGTGAACTTTAGCAAGAATTTCTGATGAATCCATTGATTCCACAATCCCAGTAGGCTATACCATTCAAGTGAAATTCATCCTGTCTTGGAAGTAACAAACACTTTAGTAGTGGGGCTTTCATAGAGGCGAGATTTACCACAGAGAGAACATAGGTACATATTTCAGAAAGAGCCAAACTTGACAACTTCATTGAACTTTCAGCTGGATCTTTGATGAATTCATTGATTTGGGGGTCATTTGAAAGTCATCCTTTATTTTATTTTACAGAATTAACACTTTCCAGGTGGGGCTTTTATAGAGACTTGAAGAGCATCAAAGAGCCTGCAGATATG
This sequence comes from Heliocidaris erythrogramma, assembly GCA_025617745.1. Lineage (NCBI taxonomy): Eukaryota > Metazoa > Echinodermata > Echinoidea > Camarodonta > Echinometridae > Heliocidaris > Heliocidaris erythrogramma. Next base: position 29,574,333 of record CM046866.1, read on the forward strand.
CTTTTTAAGATGCAAATTTACTAGAAATTATAGGAAACCAATTTATGTAAATTCAGGAACTCCACTTAATCTGAAAAATGTGAACTTCAAACAAGAATATTTGACTAATCCTTGATCAGGTGGTTATCATTTATTTTACAGAAGAAAAAGATCATACTTCATAGTACAGCTGGGGCTGTCATACATGTCTCAAGTTTTTAATGGAAAAGATGTACTTGTAGAAAATTACTGTTACTTTAAAAATATTGTGGATCTTGAACTTCAACAAGAATGAATGAATTCATTATAAGTCATTATATCTTTGAAAAAGTAAAACACAGGATTGCAAGTTGAGGTTTTCATCAGGCTTAGAACAGCTTTAGAAAGCCTATGGCTATGCATATTTCCTGAAGTGCTGTTTTAGGAACACACCCACACACCTGCTGTCATTTCTTTGCCCTACAACAGAGCCTGCTCAGAAGGTGTCATATGAAGATCTTTCACACGAGAAGGAATGTTGTATAAAGAAACATACAAGAACAGTATAGCAAAAGTATAGCATCCACACTGGATGAGGGTATTGTATAAAGGAACGTTGTATAACTTTCAAAACTGTTATGGGGTTTTGTTTAATGGCATATTGTGTTTAGATTAACATACTCCACGTCCATTGCTCCAGTGTAGGCCCCATATGAAGGACAGTTTGTGCTCACGATAAGCCCCTCCAAGTTATATGATTGAGTCATTATTCATAGCTGCGATGGACTCTGATTCTTCATCAAATTTTAATCGAAATGATGCTCTAATTTACGTTCCGCTGCACAACGCTCTGAAGAGAAAGACAAATTATTGTATACATGTATGTATGTATGTATGTATGTATGTACATAAGTTAGTTTTACAAAATGTCTTGTATTTTTTGCTTGTCTGAATGAATCAATGAGGATACTAGATGGTCTCAGCTGGTATCATCAGTCAGCTTAATGACCCACTTCTGAGATGTCAGGCTTGGAATGAATCATACTGTTTCTTTGAGCAGTGGATAGAGCAGTAGATGACAGTGGTCTTGACAGGAGGTCAAAGGTTTCACAAGTCAAAACCAAGTTGGTAGCTCTCTTGAGTACAAGGAGCTATGAAATGAATAGGTAGGCTTTTATATTCGTTCTTGAAAGTCTTTCTGGGATATGAATCTACAGTGGTCATGAAATCTCTTGCAGCAGGTCAAGCAAGGGTTACAATTAACATACATGTAAGTCAGGGCTAAGTTGGTAGTGCTGTACTTAGTAGGTCAAGAAGACTTGAATAGGTTTCTATGCTCATTTACCAAGTTCTTATGGACTCAAAGGCAGACATTTTGGAGATTCTACAGGTTATAATAGACCACTTCTGTAATGTATACAAATTTATGCACATATATTCTCTGAGCACCTAGTGACGAGCTATTCCATGAACCTGCTTTTTATAAATGAGCCTCAATGCTTGGAATCCAGTTTGCATACATTATTTTTTGCTAAGTCTGGCAAGCTTTCAGGTTGTCAAGATTCAACAACAACTTTTGTTTGAAAGGTATGCATAAATTTTGCATAAATATTACCGAAGTGGTCTATTGTAATGTGTACCTTTCCCTTGCACAGGACTTTGTAAACTTTACTTGTAATGCATACAAAAAGGTCAAATGCAATTTTTAAAAATCCATGGAAATCATCCGATCAGTATTGCCAACCAAGTATCAGTGAGTGTACAATGTGGTTTGGAAGATGAAGAATTTATTTTAAGAAATTCCCCCTTTCAAACTTCCCCCTTCTGTGTACAATTTAGTAGGTAAAGTGTATTTTAAAAAAAAAAAAAAATTGGAAAATACATGTCTGGCCTAAATATCAAACATTATCTTCCATACTTTTTCAAGTTTGCAAATTGGAAAAAGATGCAAGGATTCAGGTACATGTACATTGATAGGGGTTTTACATCTCTGAAATTATGTTCTCATCATCCCCTATTTTGAAAGATATTTTGAACCCTCATTGGTGTGCAATAGACCTGTTTACTAATTTTATGCATATTTCTTGAACAAAAGTTGCTCTTAACAACTCAAAAGCTTGCCAGAGGCTTGCCTGACATAGCAACAACTAATTTATGCAAAGTGGATTCCATCCATAGAGATGCTATTATGCATAGCAGATGCACTAAATAGTTGGTAGCTAAGGATTCTGGAGAGAAACATGCATAAATTTAAATACACTTAGTAAACAGGCCTATTTACATCTACACTGAACATACAGGCCTGCAAGAAAATCCAGCAAGGCTATTTTGTACCAGAACAGCATTTTCCCTTACCTGTTTATTCAATTTTGGAGGACAAAGGCAGTAAAAATAGGCAATGATTATTGAAGCGCTCCATAATTGCTGTCTTCTTTTTTTTAGAGGGGATTCATTGTCTATGGCTTCACACATTTTTGCACTGTACAGGGTGTACATGTACATGTATGTGTATTAGCATCTTGTACAGAGGTAACGATGTACAGTGCTGTAGGCTGATTGAAAGGCAACATGTATGGGAGTGGGAATATCTAGCTGAAACTAGGTCCACACCCAATTCTAATGGGCTCTCTTTGAATACATTCATTTGAAGAGCTTTCCTGTAGATGCAGGTATACATGTATGACTTGATATATGATATGATTGTATTTATTTATCAATAACAAGATACAATACATTATAATATTTGCAATATTTACAGGAAAACATTTTATAATTACATCATGGTATTAAAACAAGGGGGAAAATGGTAAAATGGAACTTCTGGGCCTACATTACTTTTAGGCAAATATTGTACTCATTTATATAGTTTATAGCAGGGGAGGGGGAGATAAAATAGGCTAACAGTCAGAGTAAAAAATACTTTTCACATGAGCTCTTTTTTAAAGTTGTGTGTTAAAAGCTCTTTTTCAGTTTACCAAAGCTATTTTGGAGCTTTCCAGCGCTACATTGTAAATTGCTCACTGCTTCTGTGAGCGATTTTTTTTTTTCGCTGCTAAGAGTGATCCTTTCCCCCTCCTCTCCACTACTCTAACAAAACTATTGACATGGGAATGATATTAAGATCCTCCATTTTTTTTGTATTTAATTATTTTCAACAGTGTTGAACTTGAAAGAAAATAGACATGTTGAACAAGGCCAGTTTGGGTTACAAATCTAGCCCTAAGTTGTTGTTTTTTTTCTTTTAATGTGGTACAAACAGTGAACATAATATGCCTACATGTCCATATACATTTACATGCTAAGTAATCTAATTCTAAAGTTAAACCAGTCGTCCAGTTAGGACTTGGAATAATATGCAGTCCTCTACTATATGTAGGCTGACATAAACCTCCATGCGCACATTCTGAGATACCCTGGCTGTCCACTCTACACTGCAGTATGTACATGTATCTAGGCCTGTCCGCATTTTATGGTCTACAGGGAGAGTGAACAATAGAGCTTTCATTTATTCATTGTTCCTTTACCTTTAGCAGGAAAACCACAAAACCCCAAAGTCATTATTGAGGAGTTTGCCCTCTTCAGCATGAAATAAATACTTGGGATGCATCAGTGAGGGGGAGGGGAGGGAGGGGAGGGAGGGGAGGGAGGAGAGGGAGGAGGGGAGGGGAGGGGGGGGGGGTAATATACAGTGTATAAAATGAATGTGTATGCTTGTGTTAACCGATGCTCTTGATATATCCGTGTAGCTAGGCTGAGATATCTATAATCAAAATGATTACTGTCACTTGGCAAGAACATTTGCATACAGGACAGTGTACATGTACCCCCTCCCCCATTCACCCACCCATACTCACCCACACACGCTCAGTTCTCACAAATAACAGTGAGAACTCTGAAGGCTGCATAAAATGTAGGCCCGATTTTTAAAAACCTTTGATTTTCTTGTTTTACTGGACATGAAGAAAATCATCTGTTCGCCAACCTTCTTGTCAGTTTACAAAAATATGAAATTATGTTCTTTAGACAATACCCATGGAGTATGCACATACTATGTAGATTCTTATTGTATTCTCTTTTACATGTCAAATGCCGCGGACAATTTTTATTTTCAAATTTCATTTGTCATGCTCCAACCAGTGAAGCCAGTGTGATATACATGTATTTATAAAGTTCAATTTTTTCCATGATGAAATGGCTTTACCGGATATGATGTTTATTGATCTAATTTGACAAGAGGATTAGGCATTCATCAAGAAGCTGTCATGCATATTGGAAAAAGCCTCATTTTGATTTGGGTCAAGGAAGCAGAAATCATAAAAAGTTGCTATGGCAACAAATCCAAAGGGTCACTCAGATGGCAGGGTGAAAGATGGTTTGAAGGGGGATGATGGATTATAGGAAAAGAGGATTGAAAGATGGTTTGAAAGATGTATGGAAGAGTAAAGGACTATTGGAAAGGAAGAATGAAGAATTATTGATAAGGGTCAGTTTGAAAGGGTGATTAATGGATAATATGGAAAGAGGATTGAAAGATAATTTAAAAGATAGATGGAAGAGTAAAGGACTATAGACCTGTTTACTAAACTATTCAAATTTATGAATGTTTCTTTCCTGGGGACCTAGTAACGAGGTATTCCATTAACCTGTTATTAATGAATGAACTACAATACTTGGAATCCACTTTGCATACATTACCTGTTGCTATGTCTGACAAGCCTCTGGCAAGCTTTCAGGTTGTCAAGAACAACCTTTGTTTTAAAAGTACGCATAAAATTTGAATATGTTAGTAAACAGGTCTATTGGAAAGGAAGAATGAAGAATTATTGATACGGGTCAGTTTGATGAGAAGGATTAAAGATGGTTTGAAAGGGGGATTAATGGATAATATGGAAAGAGGATTGAAAGATAGTTTGAAAGATGGACGGAAAGGTGAAGGTTTGTTTGAAAGAAAGAATGAAGGATTATCAGAGATGCCAACCCTCCCGATTTTATCGGGAGGCTCCCGAAAATTCACCCCAACTCCCACCCTCCCGATCACCAATTTTTATATTACAGGTACTTCAGAATTCATCCTCGATGGCCCCTCCCCCTTTTTTTTTTACATGTTATGTAAAAAAGTGCACTCTTTTCCTTTTTTTGTAAAAAAGAGGGGGAATTTTTAACATGTAAAATGCTCCAAAATAAGACTCAGATTTCACTAGAGAGCATCTAGAACCCCAGAGCTGGACCCCGCCGACATGTATGCGCACATAATTTCGTGTCAGTTGCAAATCCTCCCTAATTCTGATTTCCAAAAGTTGGCATCTCTGGTTGAAATAGGATGGATTGTTTGATAGAAGAAACAAAGGATGCCTTTAAACACAACAAGGGGGGTTTTTAGAGGGAGGAAAGAGAGGGTGTTAAATTAATCTGTTCTGAAGAGGTGCTTCTTTCAAGGTAAGTTGTGAAAGTGCCGAAAGATTATTCTGAAGAAAAAAAGATAACTAGTAAGTTTCAAAAGATTTGAAAAGAATTAAGGATTAAAGGATGGTTATCTTCATGGTTAGAAGAAGGTAAATGATGCTTTTGTCTCACCTGCGTAAGCAAAATGCAAGACATATAATAGGCGCCGCTTTTCCGACGGCGGTGACGACGGCGTCAACAATTTTGGAAATGCTCTCATTTCAAAAGTATATCTTCAATTTCCATGACACTTTGTACACAAGGGTTATAGAGTATCACAAATAATGTGGAATGAATTACATGTCAAAGGTCAATTAAGGTCACTCGAGTTCAATAGTGTTCCAAAAACTTAACCTGAGGTTAAGGTTAAGTTTTTGAATTTTTACTTTATTTCAAAAGTATTTGTTCATTCTTTTAAACTTGGCATCATTTTTGGTAGGGATTGTCATTTTAAGGGAATGCAATTTGATTTGAAATTGGAAAAAAAGATGGTTTGAATACAATTGAATGACATGGTTTTATAGGAAGAAGAAGGGTGATGGGGGGGGGGGACAAGGAATGGATTGAAATGAATCTAAGATGATGGTCTACATGAAATAGGCCTGAGAGAGATATTTTGAAGGAAAAAAATATTTCCTACTCCTTAAAAGGAGTAGGAGTGGGTGGGGAAATAGCTGTTTGAGCTCAAGAGTGAAGGATAGATTGTTTGATAAATGAAGGAGGGTGTGTGTGATATGATGAATAAAATATGATTTCAATGAGGAGCATCAATACTTTGAAAGAAAGAACTAGGGCTAGAAAGAATAGATAATATCTCTTAAGTTGGAATGAATATTTTAGTGTGGTGAAATTTACCATACTGGATCTGTCCGAAAGTGAGAGGAATTGCTGTAATGAAAAACGCTGTTTCTCATGAGAAAAAGGTCATTTCTTGTACCTTGATGTAAAAGTGTGGTTATAAATCTGTGCATTTGTTTCCTTTCATACTTTATGGAGCCTAGTATCATCAAAGTTTGTTTCCTCACATAACATTTAAAACATGAGTCAAATATGGGAATCATCATGAAAAATCAATGTAAATGTCATCAAAGAATGGACCCCTTGATTGAAATCTGACATCTTAATGCATTTTCTCAAATCATGTTTTCTCGGACAAGAAATAATAACTTTTCCTGGGGCAGGGAAGTCGGATAAAGAGAAGTTTCCCATTCAACACCACGCAACCATCACTGAGTAAATAAGCCTGATGTAAAATTGTATTTTTGAATGAAAAGCCCCGCAGCTTACAAATACAGAGCAATTGAAAGAGAATTATCCTCAGATTCAATTCCATTAAACCTTTGTAGTCCATGGCAATTGTGATTTTGAAAGACTTGCATGAGCGGATGCGGAGGGGGGAGTTTTTAAAGGTTAGGGCATTGATCTTCAATTTGAAAAATAATAACAATAATACATCATAGTCTGATAGGATATGTTTCCCACAGTTGGACAAAATTCAATATTTGTAGCTAGCCTTTGAAAATGATTTGAGATTACTTATGTGAAAACATGCTGCAAAAAGAATGATTTCATATTACATGCCAAAATAAATTACAATTCGATTATTACAATTGATACCTTTTTCTGGCCCTCAAACTAGACAATTGATTTAAGAAAAAAAGAAGGTAATTATATGGTAATACCTCAAAGGAACACAAATTAGTTGTTATGTAGAGTGATATTTTTAAAAAATAGATAACAATTAGTACGAACATCTTTGAATTCCTTTTGACCATTGCCAAAAATTTCATTTCACCCAAAATGTTGAATTACTCCAATAAGGCACTCTAACTATGATGTGCGATTGCATTCATGTATTTGTAAGATAAATTATCAAAATGTTTTTATATTTAATACGGAGTTGCCAGAAGTCTGTATCTGTAAGTAGATCAAAAAGAAGATCATCATTCTTTTTGTCATTTAATCTCTCTGCAATCTGATACTTTCAATGGTGCTTTTTCATTTTTGCCAATTCAGTTGAAAATCTTCGATTGAATTCTAAGATTCCCTTGAAAGTGAAAACCTTTTTCAAGGTTGTGCTGCTGCCTTAAATCACTGAGATTTGGATGGGAATGAGTCATCCACACTCCTGTTCGTGTACATTTTAAAGATTATAATCAGTTCAAGAGTTGCTTGAATGTAAAAAAAATGATGATAAGCATGAGTTAAAAGATTTCAAACCTGTCTGATGTAACAATACTGTTCCATTTCCTTCGGGTAATTTTTTTTTTTGCAAGATGAGATCCACCAAATACTACATGTACAAGCAACAAGTTATTCATTATCTACATGTAACCAATCACTCCTTGTTATTGTATCAATAGAAAGATGTACAATATGAAATGAGTCCAAGTTTCTTTGCTCTTAGGCATGGCAATAACAATCATGTCTCCAGCCTGCAAATTATTTTTACTCATCATGGATTCATATTTTTTTCTCTCTTTTTTTTGTTTTTTTGCAACTTGCCGTCTTTCTTTCTCACAATAGTTCTTTCTATTATTAGGCTCTTTATTTTCCCATGCAATTGTTCACTGGTAAAAAGAAACCCCCTTTGTCAGATTTTATCAAAATGGAATGATTTATGAATGTACCTTTGAACTTGGTCTTAATGTATTTGTGCTTCCTCCGTGTATGTATGCTCCATTATTAGGATTTGTATTATATTAATATCTTCCTTTTCTCTCTTTCTTCTCTTGCTCTTCACCTCTCTCTCTCTCTCTCTCTCTCTCTCTCTCTTTTTCTTTATCTCTCTCTCTTTCTCTTTATCTCTCTCTTTCTCTCTCTCTCTCTCTCTCTTTCTTTCTCTCTTTCTTTGTGCATACAGTATGGGTGTGATGGCAGACATTCAGAGAGGCCTATGGGGTTGCATAGAGACTTGTGTTCATTAAAAGGTAAGAAAACTATAAAACGGTATTAAATTTGAAATGTGTAGTACATAGCCCACCTAGAACTTGTCTTGTAGAAGGAGGCGCAATGGTCTCGTAACTGGAAGGACCCGGGTTCGAAACCAAGTGGATGCGCTAGTATACTATTAATACATGGTTGGGAGTGTGTTAGTGCGATCCGGCAACACAAAGGTTTTTATCGTGGTGTACTATACGCACGAGGTGCAAGCCGAGTGTGGTTGACACCACGATAAAAACCTGCAGATTGCACTAATGCACGAACTCACAACCATGTAATAGTTTTCTGAAACGGGTCGGCAATATGATTATGAAGTCTATAACTATGGTTACGACCCCCATAAAATCGCCAAGAGTCGCACAGTCATGGAGGCTGCCATTTGCTTTCCTGGATGACATCACAGAAGCGCAGCGCAGCCAACAAAAGTCCTGCGCATTTCATTGCGCGCATGTAATCCCTGCGCTAAAATGACAAACTACGCGATTTCATTGCGTTTTAAGTTTGCACGCACCAGAGGTACGCACAGCTCAGCCGTGGTTCAGAGCTTTTTTGCTGTTTGTTATTACTTTTTTTTTGCACGGTCACATGGTGTTATTTGATTCAGGATGGCTACATTCTTGAACTCGTTTTATAATGCCCTTTGGTAAGGCATTAATCCTCATTACCAAGTCCTTTGGAGAGGACTTAAAGCCATCAGTCCCCTGGTTGATTACTTACAAGCTTACACATGCTTTCCTAGCTGTCAGGTAAACTAAACCATCAAAACTTGAATCTTAATCTGTAAATATCAAGTATTTTAAGGGAATTTGGTAAATCACTTCATATTGTTAGTGAATTTACATACATTTTTTACATATTAAAATCCTATTCAATTCAGATCAAAATTTGCATTTTCATGAATCAAATATTGCTGCTCCTGTCACTTCAATTCAATGTATATACTTGAATTTCTTGTAAAAGCCTTGAATTTCTTGTAAAAGCTATCTTTCAAAAAAAAAATTCAAATTGGAGACCTACACACATGTATAACCTTATGAACAACATCAGTTACTCTGAACTTTTTCTTCAGTACATTCATTCTTATCCAAGAATTTCTGTTAATCCAGAAACTCATTCGCAAGTATGCAAGATTTCTTTCCCAATTTCATGTTTAGTCCACATTCCAAAAATGTTCATGTAATAAATGGAATGGTTGGTCAAAACTAAAATAATATGAATCATAACCTTGCATTTTGAAATTATAGCTAATGAAGTAACTCATAAAATCTATCCTCAAATGCTTTAAAGGAGAATTATCCCCACGAGACTTTTATCATTGACCTAAAACAGAATTCTAAACAGTTTCTGATAAAGTAAAAACATCGTATATTCGAGAATCGAGAGGATGGGAATTGTCGATTGAATCCTGCGATTTTTATTGTTCTCGAGAGTAAAGCAGCGTCGCCATGTTCCCGGTGCGATCGGGCTGTGTGACGTAGGGCATGGAGTTGGCCGTAGCGCATTGTAATTGGCTCGCAATAGTTCACCAACATTATTTTAAAAAGAGTTTATTATTATTAATAATAACATAAATTACGCAAGAGTTTCATAATTAAATTAAATAAATCAATTTATATTATCTACGTAACTATCACATTTGAAAAAACATTTATTAGAGTAAAATAATCATCGTAAGTAAAACGTGTTCCAGGACACACTAGCTTGATTATACGGCATAAGCTTAGCCCGCAGATCTACGTAATAATCGACCTCCGTGAAATGATCACTGCAGATCACATCATTTTTCCGATCTAGTTTGAAGTCTTTTCCTTGGAATTTTTCCACGTTCAATATGGTCACCCAACGCTTGAACAATTGCTGACATTTCTGCGGGTCTGGGAACCGATGGAATGATTTCCCTATCGTTTTCTTGGAACAGTTACAACAGCCGAACGCTTGACAATACACCATGTTTACCGTGTGTATATGCAGCGCGCGCTTCATGCAAGCTAGCTACTAGCTAGTGAGTTCTCCATCCCCTACGTCATCACGCGCAAGGTTTTATGGGAAATTTAGAGAAAATGGACGCCGCCAGTAGGAGCAGACGACGTTGTAATCATCGTAAAAAGTGGTCTCTATTTTCTGCTCTTACAACGGCATCAGTTGGTCTAAAACGGTAATTTTTATATCAAATTAAATGTTATTTTATTCACTATGACCCTATTTACATTTAAAAGCCTGGGGATAATTCTCCTTTAAAAAGCTTGTATTGTTTCTTGCACCAGACATTCTCTTTAACCCTTTCGAGACAATTGACCACATTATGTGGTTTGGCTCAATAACTTTTTAATTCAGAGCTCTAAAAAATATACCAGATGCATAAGTATAAAGAGGAAAATTTCTGCACACACTATGTCCATATTTTGTGCAGGACCATATTGCGTTTGATGTCAGGAATTTTAAAAACAAGAATAAGCTTTAAAATCCTTAAATTGGCAACACATTGAGAGGTTCAAAATCATTGTTTCTTATTTCAACAAAATCATTTCGACAAAATTCCTAGCCTTGTCTATTTTTTTCAAAGACATTACACCTTATTAGAGCCATGTAGCACTAAAAGAAAAATATTATTGTTGCCAATTTGAAGAACAAAATGTGATCAATTATAGCCCTTAAATAATTCCTGTCCTGAAACTCTCCATTATTTATCTGATTGATGAATGTCTTCTTCCGTAGTGGATCTCCCACCAGAGGTGACTGGTTCCCGGTGCAGTCTGAAGGTCCAAGCTAGGCAGGAGGACTCACCCAGCAAGAAACTACCTCCTACAACCCCCTCAACACCAACCATTGGGGTAAGAACTATCTGCTGCTCATTCATGTCAGTGCTTTTCATGCATAAGGATAGTTTATACATGTAGGCACAAACCGTTGTAAGTTGTAGTGAGAAAAAGTTAAATGAGAAAAGTTATGAATTTTTTAGTGGCATGAAAACTACAGAAACAATGAAAATCACTAAACAAATTGCAACTCAGTCATTGGTTTGTGATTTCATAGGTACACAACTCACCAATTCTTTTGTTTATATTCATAATACAAATTTTGTCTGAGAATATGAGTTTTCACATAACTTGAACCAAGTTACATCTATACTAATGTTTTTTGCATGTATAGACCTTTACAAATATTTCAAGAACTTCAAAATATTAATATTTTTTTTCCAAACATTACATTTCCATAATCACTCATTTTTTATGTATATTGTAAAATATATTCATATTTTCATGATTTTTACAGAAAATTATTTACTCTGTATTAGTGTATACATGCAAAAACATATTACTATAAATGTAAGTTGGTTCAAGTCATGAGGAAATCATATTCTTGGACAAAAAATTAAAATTTGTATTATGAATATTAAAATAGTTTGTGAGTTGTGTACCTTTGACATCACAAACTCATGACTTAGTTGCCAATTTGTGTACCGGTAATGATTTTCATTGTTTCCCCAGTTTTCATGCCACTAAAATATTCATAACTTTCTTATTAGTTATTTTTTTGATCTGTTGGTCTGATTTTTCTGCTTCTATCAAAACCAAGTAATTTTTGAACTGGACTTATCCTGTAAGTAATCTTCATGGTCTACTACACTCCATAGGCCCTGCACTGTACCTGCTCCTGACACAGCCATAGATTGGCAAAGAGTTCACTACTTTATGGAATAGTATTTAAGTGTGGAAAAAGAATATGTGCCTGCAGATTATAACCAGGGCCCTATCAAGTATCATAGAGTTGTGATTGATTAGAATTAAGTGCAATTTATCTTGAGATATATATCAATAGTCACTCTGTAGATAAGAGATAGGAAATTGTAAATTTGTCGTTTTTGTAGGATCATTGATTAACTGATCAATCATAACTCGTTTGGAAATAGGGCCCAGGGCTAAAAGATTAAACATCTGTAACCAAAAGTCTGTTGTCTGATGCATTTGGGCTTTACATGAAATAGACGGCTTCTGTAATGTATAAAAATGTATGCAGATATATTCTCTGAGCACCTAGTGACGAGCTATTCCATGAACCTGCTTTTTATAAATGAGCCTCAATGCTTGGAATCCAGTTTGCATACATTATTTGTAGCTACGTCCGCCTCCGGCAAGCTTTGAGGTTTTCAAGAACAACCTTTGTTTGAAAGGTATGCATAAAATTTGCATAAAATTTGCATACATTACCGAAACGGTCTATTGAGGTGGTCAAGGAGACTTGGTTCCACTAAAAGGGTTTTAGTTATAAGTATTTATGGGTAAAGAACTTCAGGCTACATTTGTAATGCACTAATGCCTGTAGTGCTGCATCCAAAAGGCTAAACGTCTGTAACCCGAAAAGTCAGTTGTCCAATGCCTTTGGGCTTTACATGTACACCGTCCAACTCTTGCTCCGAATTGGATGTGACAGATCCAAACTGGCCATGACTCGCTGGCTTTCATTGGTATGAATTCCTTAGGGTCTGGTGATATGTATGTGAGGTCTTGGTTCTGCTTGTGTCCTGCTACATGTAGTTTCTGTCCCATCTTGCTGTAGTTAAACAGGTACAATGTACACATAGATTTAGCTACAATTGTAGCTTGATACCTCCCTTAGGCAAATACATGCACATGTAGTTAGCTATAACAAAAATCTGCATTTACATTACCAAATTTAGTTGTTTTTTTGTGGCTGTTGTTGCTTTCAGTCTCTTCCTGAATTGTCATAAAGGATTACTTTAAAAAGACTTTCGGTACATACATCTGATAAGAGATGTTTATATCCAAGCAAAATGCCTTACCATGTTCACTCTCGTTTACAAAAAATTCAAGTTAACAATAACTGTAATAACTATTGAAGATTTTAACATATAACAGTAGAGTATGGATGCTTCTATTTCATTAATATTCCATTGTATGTTGAGAGAAAAGATGGCACTGCATGAAACTCATATGGCAATTTTTTTTTTTTTCATAATTGTCAAGTACATGGACAGGGCTGCCAAGTCTCCCTGATTTCACAGGAGACTCCCTGAAATCGGACACTTATTAACCAATTTAAATGCCTCCTATCGAACAATCTTGCTGATTATGAAAACCTATTTCCATTATGTTGTATGGATTTAATAGACATCTCCCTGATTTATAATAAAATTTCCCGAAATCTCCCCGATTATTGAATTTCAATGTTGGCAGCTCTGCATGTACATGTAGGCTGAAAAGAGAACCAAAATAAAACAATAACGCTAATAGAGTTAAGTCTAATGCAAACTCAAGTAAGAATGGATGATATATTGAAAATGATGAAACTAGAGATGAGTCATGGATCAAGCTTTTATTTAAAGGAGTACTCCGGCCTGAAATTAATATGAATTGAATAAATAGAGTAAAATTAAACAAACAAATCACTGAAAATTTCATCGAAATCGGATGAAAAATAATGAAGTTATGGAATTTTTAAGTTTTGCATTATTTTGGTAAAACAGTGATATGCACGTCGTCATGAATATGCAGTGAGTGGGCTGATGATGTCATATCCCCACTTTTTCTTTTGTATTTTATTATATGAAATTGCAATTATTCAAATTTTCTGCTCCAAGCCTATAACTAAAAGGACTGACTCCTTATTTAATGTGTAACTTTATCATTGCTGTAACTTATATTGTTACAAGGGAGATATTTTTATAGACATGTATGAAAAAATGAAATAATGAAGATTTCATGTAATATAGTTAAAAAAGGAAAGTGGGGACGTGACATCATCAGCTCACTCATTTACATATTCATGATGACATGCATAGAACTGTTTCCCAAAATAATGCAAAACTTAAAAATTCAATAACTTCGTTATTTTTTATCGGATTTCAATGAAATTTTCAGTGTTTTGCTTGTTTAATTTTACTCTATTCATTCAATTGATATTATTTTTAGGCCGGAGTAGCCCTTTAAGAGAGAGTAGGAGATGTTAAAAATGATGAAACTGGGGGTGATTTTTTAATGGTTGTTATCAATTTTGTTTTGTTGCAGGCGGTAGATTGTGATGTATCGTTGGATGCAGAGAAAGAGACGCAAGAGTGGGCATTTACTCTCTATGACTTTGATGGGCATAGAAGAATCACGAGAGAGGTAAGAGATTTCAAATCATTTCTACCGGTACTTGTCTTTTGAGCTTTATATGCTGTTATGCATTTTGAGAAATTTATAGGAACATATTGTGACCATGATTTCAGGTTTACACTGTACTAATGTAGCTCTCAGGGGACTGAATTAAGTCAATCCTTATGTTCCAATATTTACAAATCCTTTGTTTTTATTGTCCATAGTATTCATTGTACATACATGTATGAAAATGATATTGTCATATAGATCTATTTAAGGTCAATGTTCATCTGTCATTTACCAGTGACAAATTTGGTATTTGAACTTCATTTTACTGCCAATAAATATGGATATCTCAATCTGCAGAGGTTTGAATTTTATGTAATTCTAGTTCTGGTAAAAGTATGTGTGATTATGGATGAAAAAGGGTAGAAGTCAAAGCTTACTTAAAAACAAATATTTCAGAAGTGTATCTACAAAATAAGATAAGGACACAGCGCTGATTTTTTTTTTTTTTTTTTTTTTTTTTTTGACACACACTTTCTTTCTTCCCACCTAGGACCTGTCCAGCATACTAAAATCTATATCGGAGGCCCTTGCTTGCTCCGTCATCCTGCCCCCAAGCGGTAGCCGCAAGCTGAAGCTCCGCCTCTCCATGGTTTCCGATCATGAGACGGACACTCGCAAAAAGACAGCGGACAAAGCCAGCCAACCCAGCACTCCTAGTCACGACAATCTCAGCCAGCAGCAATCAGTGGGTACGCAGTCGACGTCCCTCCCGTCAACATCCCCCCTAGACGCGTCGCCGCTTTTCAGCGGTAACAAGCAGGAGAACAAGGAGAATCTGTTCAACCGTGTACGGGATCGAGGGGATCTACCCAA
The DNA here is from genome assembly GCA_025617745.1 of Heliocidaris erythrogramma. NCBI lineage: Eukaryota > Metazoa > Echinodermata > Echinoidea > Camarodonta > Echinometridae > Heliocidaris > Heliocidaris erythrogramma. Next base: position 29,589,656 of record CM046866.1, read on the forward strand.
TCACAGGCATAGCTTCAATGTGAATCATCAGTGCTGGAGGAAGGAGGAGAAGAGGTCACGAAGGTCAAAGCACCGATCGCACTCCATGGCTCCTGCTGATGTGACGGCGCCCCCATATGCTGATCAGCAAGTCAGCCCCGAGAGGCAACACCGTAAAGCAAGGCAAGGACAGCTCACATTGTTTTTTGAATGAATTTGAATTCCTTTTTCACTGGAGTATGTACATGTATATGAATGTTTCTTTTGTAAAACAGGAACTGTTTAATATGGTCACTCCTAAATCAGAACTGTATGTTAAGAGGTATCTGTCTTTAGGTGCAAAACACAAACAATTGAATATGGTGAATCTGTATTTAATGTTTAGAGGGCAAAATTTTATGCTACATTTTCGGTAGTAGTTGTATTAATCTGTTTTTTTTTCTCTCATGTTCATTCAAACAGAAAATCAAGTACAGCTGTTGAGCAAGGTGCAAGCAAGACGGCCATTTCAGTAGCTAAACAAACAAACAATGCGGGTACGAACTGTGTTCCAGTAGAGCGCCCTCAAGAGAATGCAGAGAGGCGTAGTTACTACCAGGAGCTTGCTGGAATCGATCATCAGTGTACAAACCATGAGCGAGAAGCGGGAGTGAAGGACAATGATCCTGAAAGTGAGTTACCCCTAGGTGCCTCAGCTAGCAGTCCAAACCAAGTGAGTCATAGACACTTGAAATCTAGTCCTCACCATCGCAGCAGGGCCAGGGCCAATGATCCTCCGGCAAATGCCCTCAAGAAGCAAACCCTGCATATGAATCAGGAATTGTTCGCCAAGTATGAGTATGCTCAAAGGCACCACAAAGACTATCACATGCAGCTGCTGGAAGCATCCCGGACGCGACTGGAAGGGATGCAGCCTCCAGTGCAAGCGGTTGCTGCGTGTGGCGAGGCAACGTTCTGTCAGCACAGCCCCAAGCGGCACAGCTTTCCGGCAGGACCTGTGCAGGTCGTCACCACCCAGGTGGTTGCCCCTGCTACGGCGCAGGCACCGGTGAGCAGGGGGTAAGCACCGAAGGAGATCACGGCGACACCATACCTTGCAGCCTTTGACGGTGATGAAGCACGAGATCATGGAGAAGACGGAGGGTGTGGGGATTTCCCCTGTCACTCACAAGCACCAGCACCATCATCACCATGAACATCATCATCACCACCACTACCATCACTACCATGATATTGACTAACTTATTCATTGACTGTCTCATTGGTAATTTTTTTTTTTTTGTAATGTATTTGAATGAAAAAACAAATATGCTTTTGATTCCTGTACAAGAATTTAGGCTACTTGACAGCTTTAAGTTAGATGAATTTTTATTTAGTACAAGAGTAGATGAATGAATGTGAAAATTTGATAATTTTCATTCATGGCCCAAAAGTCATGGAAATAAAAATGTATTTAAGAATTGTTTGTTCTTTAGATTGGCATATCAGTAGAGCACCAGAGAGTGAGATTGGTATATTGTGAGAATATACGAGGAGTTCAAGCAATCTCTTTTCCCTAGCTACACAAGTATCTATGATTACAGTGGTGTGTGAGTACAATTAACTTTGGTATGAACCCATAATAATGCATATAAAATGTACATTAATGGGTCTATGTATGCATATGACTGCATAAATACTTGTACGTCTAAGTGAGTTTTACTTGCACAGAGCTGTATTTCTCTTGTTAATTGTTTGTTTGGCAGTTATATTTTGTTGCATCAGTGTAAAAAGGGAATAAAAGCCATGTGGTGTCAATGAGCTCTGCTCCCATATTACACTTATGCGACAGTTTCAATGATGCTAGGTACAGTATTATGTTAGGAGGAGTTCTTTTCCTCATTAAAAGCCTTGATATTTTATGAAGTCGTGTATTACATTAACTATTATAGAAGTATTCACTCTATTATGATGTAGATTGTCAAATTGAGCATGATAACATCACATGTATGCACTCCCAGACAGAATAGATTTAATGATTCTACAATGCTAATTTATGGCTATCATGGTTCAAGAAAATTGTTATTGTTACCGACTTACATTATTCAAGGGATGTAAATGAATTATGTTTAGGTATTAAACCGAATCGTAGTATGCCAGTGTAATTAGGGCCCACATTCACTATGGTACAAATGTCACGATTATACTTACATCTTAATGTTACAACAATAGTTGCGTATTTACTACCACAAAATAGTACCAATTATGAAAAAAGAGGTTGCAAGTTAGAAATTACACACCAGTCGTGTCTTTTGCTGTCAGTTTGGGGCTAACTTGGAATGCTTTTATTTGAAGAGTCAAGTAGCCAGAAGTACTAGAGCAGGATTGGAAATTATCTCAAGACAAATAATCTACACTGTAATTGTTTAATGATTGCTTGATCCCCAACTCATTTTCTTGATTAAACAGGTATAAATGGTATTGATCTGTAATGAGATCTTTCAATTGTATTTTGCTAGAATATGCTTCCACTATCCTTTGTGAATAAGCATCCCCATCCCCCCTCTTTTTTGATCTTCTCTCTCTTTCTCTCGCTCTCTCTATCTCCCCCCTCTCTCTCTCATGTAATCATTCTTTCTTTATCTTTGGTATCTATTCTCTCATTATTTTCACTAGTTCTCTCCTCTTCTCCTTTACTGGTCTGTCATGTTGTAATTACCTCCCTTCTCCCCCTTCATCGACTCCTTCCCTATCTTTTCTCTCCCAATGTCTTTCTCCATCTCCATTTCCCACTATTTACACACTATTCTAACTCTTGTCATGCTTGCTCATTGGTGTGTGCGCACATGTGTTAAAGTCAGTGTCTCAATTGTTGCCAAGTATTTCCAAGGAGTTATCACATAACTCCTTGGTATTTCATTGTCCCCCTGCTCCCTGAGACACTAGGTGATAAGAGCCCTCTCTGTTTGTTTGGACTGCTTTGAGGCTTTGAATGCCTGGGGTAAACAAAAAAGGCAGAGGATGAATGGCTCTGATGACATAACAGCTTCCCCTCTTTTATGGCAAGGGAGATAAGGGTGCCTGATTCCAGGTAGTTGTTCTGTAGGCCCTGTGGGTGTTCTCTCTCCATGCTGTGTCTGCCATGTATGCCTGCCATGTATGCCTTTCTCACTTGCAAGTTATTTCTTTTATTTGTCTTGATCAAGGAGTTATCACAGTCTGTGATAACACCTACCCTCTGTGATAACTCTTTGTCTTGATAAGCTTATTTACCATACTCCTCTGCATGTAGCTTGGGTTCCCTGCTAATGATAGACCAAGGAGTTGTGATAACTCCTTTGATAGACCAGTTTACTCTAGGCCATAGCGCACCATGTGATTCAGCTGGAACCAGATTTGGGAAGACTATTACAATGCAGCAAGAATAGATCAAATTTGTGCACGTGCATGGAAAGATCTATAATTCTCCTAATTGATGTTTTGTATAGTCACACGAATAGTGGCATTGAAATTCTTACTCCAAAGCAAACCTCTCACCTACCCTCTCTTCAAAATGAATTATTTTCTTCCTTTTAATCATGAAGAAACTTTAGCAGTACAATGTGTAGTCAAAAGAAAGGCATGCCATACAGTGCATATGGAGTGTATTGGAGCACCTATAAAAGATAATGGGTTTCTTGTTGTGCAGTTTTCAAGGTACATAAATACAGTGTAAGCACAGATGGCACCCTATTAAAAGGGTATTAACAGTGTGACATTTACTTCACAGCACTTTGATTACTTGGTGTATGACAGCGGTGTATTCAAGGCAATGCACTTTTTACTCACAATGGCTATTAACCCATAGACTACGGGAACCGGGTGGCTCCTGTATTAAGCCTATGAGTTAAAGAATTCAGTAGTCAACAGGTATTAATGAACAACAATTTAAAGGTGGCTTACATATATTTTGTAAAAGTCAGAATAACTCTGTTTGATAATTGAATTGGTTTACTGAAAAGGAGACAGCACAGAAAATGAGATTAGGTGATGATGGCAGAAATTTTTGAATGACCGAGAAGAAGAGGGAGAGAGCCGGAACAATGTATACATAACTGGATATTCCCTGCAGATTGTCAGGCATAGTAGATTATTATTTAGGTTATGAGCTGTCTGTCATGATGGGACTGATCAAACCAAACCAACACCATTTCTAGGAAGCATTTCTTGTGAAAGATTAGGTCATTCTAAAATGAGATTTAAATCTTTCATTATGGATTGACCCCTCAATATCAAAAAATTTGTTTTAGGTGAGCTGAGTTGTTGTGCAGAGGGAGAACGATTTTTTTTTTAGAGAGAGAGAAAGAAATACAGTATATTACTTTAGATTTGGTTCTGGTGTTGCATTTTTATGTAACTGCATGCTGTGTATGCTTTAACAAACATCTAGAGTTGTGGAAGAATTTCAGTCTTTTAATTTTTTAAGCCTTAAAATGATTAGTGTATACAGGACCTATCAGATCACTTTTCATTTATACAACATAAATTTATTATGAAATATGAAATATTAAAGAAGCCTTATTTTGTATGTGTTCTATAGTAACCCTGTTCCGAGTTTGCGTACTTTGACAAGTCATTTAAATCTATGTGCTGCATTGTAATCTAAATTAAAGACAATTGCCAGTTTCTGTGGATGTTAGTATGCACTGTGCCAAGTTGACATAACACTCAACCAACAAATATTGCTTACTGGTATATGCTGTTACTCTTGACAATGGAGATGCACTGATGTATCCAATGTTCTAGTATATAACTGTAATTTATCTCACTAACCTGGGCAGTTTGATTATTCATACAATTTAATTTTTAGTTGTATTGACATTAGGACAGGGGGAATACATGTACATGTACACTGTATATGAAAATATAGAATTCAATTTTGAATACCAAAAGTGTAGAGAGTTAAACTACCAGAAGAGCAACCAACCCCCCAAAAAGGAGAGATGACCTTGTTATGTGCTTGGCAGCAGGGCAGGGGACACAAACTTATTTTTTGTTTTTTGTTTTTTTGTTTTGTAAAGAAGAGATAAAGAAGTGATAGAGAGAAGTAATTACAGTGAAACCTGTCTATAAAGACCACTCAAGGGAGATAGGAAAAGCGGTCTTTATGTACAGGTTCGTTTAATACACATTTCAATGAGAAACACTTTTCAGGGGAAACAGAAATTGTGGTCTTTATAGACAGGTGGTCACTATAGCAGGTTTGACTGTAGTTACGTGTATTACTGTTGACAATGTAGATACATGTAATGTAAGGACTGAAATGTGTTGTGTAGATCAAAATCTCTCTGCCGGGTACACAACATGTTAACCATAATGTCCCCTCATTGTCCTATACATATATACATGTAGTTATCCAGATCATGAACAATTTTATCTACTAATATAGTTGTAGAGCGCACTATTATCGTTTATTAAGTATTATTACTTATTAAATTTTGAAATAACTGCTAAACTGAATAAGCCCAACTTGAATGTTGATGGCAAACCGAACTGGTCCAGTGCTGTGTGAATATTGTTCAGCTCAATTTAATTAGAACGAGAAACGATACGTACACTTGTACTTGATCATCGTTTGAATGTAAAGGGAGTAAAAATAATGTACATATGACTTTTCTCTTACATTTTGTCTTTTTGCTCAGGGATTTTGTAATCTAGACACTTTGGGGAAATATCTTTTGGAGTGTATTTCAGCCTTATTATTGATGTTGTTTTAACAAGAAAATATGGAGGTCATATTCCTGCATGAAAAAAAAATGATATTGATTATCTTGCACTTTTGAATTGATTCATGTGGTATCCAACTCAAGTCTTTAGGCTTTGTGGGAAAATTAGACAAAGTTATTTTGTGTTTGCTTTTTTCCACCATCTTGTAATAGATGAAATTAATATTTCAGTCAAGGGACTGATTGTTAACCTATTCAGTGCAAGTTCACTCATTTGACAATCCATGTAAATGGAACGAGAACAAGATACAATGTACAATGTAGGCCTTGAAAGGGTTTCAAGATTTGGCATACTTTGGTTCAACATTGGATTTCAAGCCTTTCTAGCTGGTACTGATGTAAAGTTGGAAGGGCTTGAGAGTATGCAATGAAAATTAACAGAAAGAAATGATGTAATTAAGAGGAGTACAAGATCTAGGAGACTGTACCTTTATTTCCATGCCTCTAGTTATCGGCAGATGGGCTGCGATACCTTGCAAAAAATGTTATTTACGGAAAACCTGCTCGTTGATGTGGCATCACTGATTGGATATTTGTTCAAAGTAGTGACGTATTTTGAAATATTATTATGTACTTCAGCAGTAACACGCAGAAGTTTACTGCTATCCTTTATTGCAAAGTGATATATTGATTGTTCAATTTATAGGGTACAATTGTGATTATTCCTATTTCCTTTATGCACCAGTATTGGATTTTCTTTCTTTCAATGTGTATTAAAGTGACTTTACGATAGCTATCAATGACAGTATTGATATTAGTTGTACATGTAAATTGGATGAATTTGAAATACAAATCTTACTACTATCAACAATCTAGATTTAATATTGTGATTTCTTTTTTAAATTATGGTGTCATGTAGAAACGGAAATGAAAAGGAAAGTGTGGAATTTTGAAATACTTGAAAGTGGCAGGGTTAATGTGAAAATGGAGCTAAGGGTAGAAGATAGCATGGAGATAGGGGAAAGTAAAACAAAAGTGAGAAGTTTATATGTATCAACAAATTATTCTTGCACGAGAGAGAGAGACTACTAATCATACAAATAAGTAAAATGTTGGGGGGGGGGGCAGCAATGATGTTGTTCAATCAATGTCATTTATTATATGGTGACTTAGAGTTATCTAATGTGGGGATGAAGTAAACGGAAATTTATCATGTCATACAGGACGCAGAGATGTCCCTCTAACATATATGTACGCCCAATTTCCATTCATTTTCTCCCAAATATGAAAACTCACTCAGTATGACTTCCTTTCTGACATCACTTTATAAATAAAATACTAATAAATAACAAATTTTCGATTATTTGTATTGTCTGTAGGCTACAAATTGTCAAAATATCCTTTTTTTTAATAACAGTGTTGCCCTCCATCAGCATGAAATTCCTAATAGGTTTATAACAATATTTTCATGCCCATTCAAATATTATTTGTATGAAGGGTTTCATCCAACCAGAAAAATCGGTGTATCTCATGGTTTGCGCTTTAAATACCCGGATGACCGTGCAATTTTAAAACAATATCTCATGGTTTGTGAAAAAGTACCCAGATGACCGTGCAATATATCTCCATATCTCATGCTTTAGGGTGCGCGTGATGCGTAAAAAATTGAAGTTTTAATATGCAAAAGTAAGACAATGGATGTATGCGCACAGCCCTTGCAAAACAAAGTTTTTCCATCTCTGTATAATGTTGAGGTTAATACAAAAACATAAAGGACATGTATTGATGAAAATTGAGGAACTAAGTTCCATACAATTAATAATATTGAATGGCTTTCCTTTCATGGGACACAAGGGTAATATTTTACTTGTCGTGCTGACTCAAGGCCATTCAATATTATATAAATATTATCGTAAAAAACTATCATCATCAAAAACTAGGTATCCTGAAGTAATACAGCAAATTATTACAAACACAAACTGCATAAACACAAACTGCTGAAATGACAAGTATATTGATTTTCCCTTCCAAATTTTTGTCATTTATTTATCTGAGTTTACAGCACCATATACATACATGTAAATTACAAACTGTACATCTAAACATTATCTCACATACATTAAAATGTGATCATCCAGTAGACCACACATCATAATATTCAATCTGTCTTTTTTTTACAGATTAAATAAAAGAGAAAAAAAAAATATTTGAAAGTAACAAGTAAACCAACTGGAAGTACAGTGTTGAAGAACAATTAAGGCTACCGCACATCTTACAACCCGACTAGCTGCAACAAGGATTAAGAAATTGAAATGGGATTAGATACAGACTTTTTGATTATCCGGTAAGGTCACGCATTTTCAGATGAATAGTAACATTGCAATTCCAGGGCGTTGTAAGCCTTCCAATCAGAGAGATAAAGCCCAATAAGCCACTTCGGAGATGCAATCTGAGCATGAGCAGATAAAGGTCATCTGTACCAAATTCTAAAACCCACTGACACTAATATTCGATATGTGCTCATGAATGTCATGTAATCATTATTCAATTATGCACTAATGGTGCATTCCATGATATCCAGGTGGAAGTATTCTTTTTAAAGGGGGAAACAAAAGCTATTCATGAGGTACCTCTATCACTCCCAGAGTTATTTTTCTGAAGTGCACATAAAGGGACCCTCCATGTCTAAAATATCTGTGGATATTTGGGGTCATTTGTACCATGCGCTTACCCCGAACTGGCTTATTGGCTGAGAATTGTAGTGACATCATACCAGTCAAACAACTGGTAGCCAGTTTGGCCTTTTTACTGACTGGAAAGCTTTAAATACACACACCATGTACCATGTCATTTTCATATTAATGCCAATTACATATGCATGACTATTTTTTTTTACTTCAGTTGATACAATTTATATATTTTTTAAAGTTCTACATCTAATCCCATTGAAATTTCTTTAACCCCTTTCTGTGCAGTGGATGGCAAATCCTGTCAGAGAGTGAGAACACAAAAATAATTTATTTTGACTAGGAATAGCTAAATTTCCTTCCTGAATCAGATACGGATATCTTCATTGTGACGCTCATTCCTTGGAAAACTAGAAATGTGCATTCCTCGTGCCGCGCAATGCGAAATGTATCCCCCGGCGCTGGCAGCGATTTGAAGGAGGGACAAAGACCCTCCCCCATCCCCTCCCTCAAACAAAAGGATGGTGTAGAAATTGCCACCAGTGGCCCGGAATATTGTCAACACCAGGAGCAGCATTACCAAAACGATTTGTGTAGATTAGAGTATAATGCATTTTTATAGAAAATTCGGAAGAAATATGACCTCAGAGCGCACATAAGACATCCACTAAAATATGACCTTTGATCCTATGAAAGACAGAACACTAGAGGCAGCATCACCAAAAACTGTAGAGGTGTAATCTATAATGGACCTACATACAAAATTTGAATGAAATCCGTCAAGAAATGCAGAAGTAAGAGTGCACAAAAGGGACAAATGAGCTTTGACCCTATAAAGGACGGAACAATGAGGGCAGCATCACCAAACAGTAAAGATGTGTAGATTATACCAAGATACATCTCCATACAAAATTTGAAAGAAATCCATCAAGAAATGTGGCCTGCAGAGTGAACTCACGCCATCCCTTGAAGTATGACCTTTGACCCTATAAAAGACGGGACACTGGTGGCAGCATCACCAAAAACTACAGGTTTTTAGATTACACCAAGGGACACCTTCATGCAAAATTTGAACGAAATCCGTCAAGAAATGCAGAAGTAAGAGTGCAAGAAATGGAAAAATGACCTTTGACCCTATAAAGGACGGAACAATGAGGGCAGCATCACGAAAAATTAAACATGTGTAGATTATACCAAGATACATCTCCATACAAAATTTGAACAAAATCCATTGAGAAATGTGGCCTGCAGAGTGCACCCACGACATGTCCTGAAGTATGACCTTTGACCCTATAAAAGACGGGACACTGGTGGCAGCATCACCAAACACTATAGGTTTTTAAATTACACCAAGAGACACCTTCATGTAAAATTTGAACAAAATCCGTTGAGAAATGTGACCGCCAGAGCGCACACAAGAGTACACACAAGACATCTATCAAAATATGACCTTTGACCCTATAAAAGACGGAACACTGGGGGCAGCATCACCAAAATCTATAGGGTTCCAGATTTTACCAAGAGACACCTTCATACAAAATTTGAACAAAATCCGTTGAGAAATGTGACCGCTAGAGCGCACACAAACTTTCCCAAAAAATATGGCCTTTTACCCTATAAAAGACGGAACACTGGGGGCAGCATCACCAGAAACTATAGGGGTCCAGATTTTACCAAGATACACGTCTATAGGAAGTCTGAAAGAAATTCGTCGAGAAATGTGACCGCTAGAGCGCACACAAGAATGTGACGCGGCGGCGGCGGCGGCGGCGGCGGCGGCGGCGGCGAAACGCTGCTGAATCCAAAGTATCCTCCGGCATACTGCGGGGGATACAATAATACCATAACCATTTCTGCAATGAAACAAAGCGCTATAATCCAAAATCAAGTCCTTTACTTTGATAATTGTGGAAAAACAGAAGGATTTCAAAATCCAGTCTGTCAGGTCGTAAGGTGAGCAGTGGCCTTTAATGATCCAGTAAAGCACAATTTCATACAAGGCATACGACAGGAATACACATAGGCACACTGATACATAGGAAGAGCAGAATTCTTTGATGTCATAGCTCCCAAGTAAAGCCCACCGCACACTGTATGATCGACTGCGATCAGATTTTGGAAATGAATCGCAATACTATTAAATATGGGGATGTAAACAAATAAAATCTACTTGATTCAGGTTCTGAACAATAATATAAATACTAAAACATAGGATTTTGGAGTGCTGTCTGCCTTATACCCGGAATAAGGGCCAAATCAGTTTCAAATCATAGACAATCGTAGGATTGCTCTGACGTCACTATGACTCTGAGCTGATTTGGCCTTTCCTCGGACTAGAAAGCTCGCAATAGGCCGTATTTTCAATTTTATTATCTACAATGTATATGACATTTCAGAACCTCAATCAAAAACAGTTTGTGTTTAAATGTTCGTATCAAATGCTAATTACATTTTCTTCCGAAATCCGATAGTAGACCGATTGCATAGTGTGCTGTGGGCTTAATACACTGAGTTACAAGGGAAATAATCGACAAGAAGTTAATAGTAATAGTAGTAATAGTAATCAACAAGAATGTAATAGTAGGCAATAGAATCAACTGTTGAGAGCCAGAAAGGCATTAACTCATAATAAATGAAGTTAACAGCTTTCTGCATCTCACCAGACAATACATCATTTACAGGAAATGACATTTGACAATCAATGTCAGAAAACTTTGTCACTGGTTTCGCAAACCGACGTATCTCCTTTACTTAACCCTAAGTGCGTGTCAGTTCGTCAGTTCGCAAAACCAGCGATGAATTTACATGTATGATGGGGTCTCCCTCCTGATAAAGAGGAAGAATGACACAAACTTTGTTACGGTTAACAAAATACAGTGGAACCTCGTTACAAAAAACACTTAGAACAAACTCTCGTTATAACAGGGTCATTTTTTTGCGGTCCCAATTCTTTGTATTCTATTATAACAAGGTTACGATATAAAGAGGTAAATTCCTTGGCCCCAAGTAGTTTGTTGTAACGAGGTACCACTGTACTGCTTAAAAATCTATATTAAATATGAGTTATTCCATGCCTATCTCAAACCATATCAAGAAATGCAATAACCTGTTTAAATTTAAATTAATTTAAAGTACACATGCTGTAGCACACCTATCACTCTATTTTTGCACATAATTTTCCCAATTTGAATCAAAAAAATCAAATACTTGTTTTGCACCTTACCAAAAATGAAATTGTTACCATCTGGAAAAAAAATCGGTAAAATTCCAATTTTTTGCTGGGGCCTCCATGATTGAGTCAGTAAACAACACACTTTCTCATTCAATCAAAATTACTGCTCATATATTAAACTATTAGTATTTCAAATCATATTTCACTCATATTAAGATATGCAATAATAACCTGTTCAAATTTCTTTCCAGTACACATGCTGCAGCACACTTATTTAAAAAAAATTTCCATAGAATATTCCAAATTTGAATGCAAAAAATCAAATACATGTAATTGTTTGACAGTCGAAATAAAATGAAATTGCGACCAATTTCCTTTAAGAAAACACAATACAGTATCAATAAAATACTCTATCAAAAAGTAATATTCAAATAAAAATTTGCTTTTCAACCCAACAAAATAACAAAACGAGATTAGATTTTGAACCAAATATAATATCTATGGAAACCAATATAACAGTGATACACATAATAAAAAATGATATTAATAATAAATGAAGAAGCTTGACTGGGGAGGAATTTTTAATTTGTAAACAAATCTTTCGGCATATTACTCCCAGTGTTAAAGATCGTATGCTCGATCTGTAATAAAAAAAAGAAAAAAAAGAAAAAAAAGAAGAGGATCTTGGGTATTTGATTCTAGTTCGTCGTGACCCAGAATAGCCTGTTGGTTAAGTCGCTGCCCGGCAAGCAGTAGATGACAGGTTCGAATCCCGCTGGTTCCAATTTTTTCTGACTTGTGTTTTTCATTACAGATCGAGCATACGATCTTTAACACTGGGAGTAATATGCCGAAAGATTTGTTTACAAATTAAAGATATTAATAATAATGGCAATATAGTAATATTTCATGTTTGTAATACAAACAGTGTATGACAAATGATAATGTCTGTATACCGATACCCATATTGCACTTTTACACACCATGCAAATAGACACATGCATACCGTATTTCACATATCTATTGCTCCATCTGGCCAAAAATGCATACTGAATATGCATGCTCGGTAAGAATGCCTTCAGAAACTAGTACATCTGTAAATACAGAAACTTTCAAGAGCATTTTAATCTTCGCGAATTTTGCAAATGGTTTAGATTCGCCAAAGTTTCATGCTGCAAACTTATTGAATTACAGATGATACAACACTGAATTTTTGTAATTTAAGAGCGTAAGTTTTTTGCTGTTAAAACGGCTGTTGTATAGAAATCGCGAAAATTTCATGTCGCGAATATTTCTGGTGACATCACAGTATATGCCTGAAACATTATATAACTTTACAAGGTTAAATTCTAACATAATTACGGAGTTCTTAAACAATTTTCAAAACATACCAGAGGACTATAAAAACTTACACTATATAATAGCAATAATTATAGTCTACTTAACTGGAGACTGGTGGTGACTGATATTCAACTGATTCACTATTATTATATAAGCTAGAATTCATATGCATCTGTACATTAAGTTCTTGAATAATCTGGGCCCTCTTGCATAAAGAGTTGCGTTTAAACGCAACTCAAAACAATTTAACGCAACTTGATTTTCAACCAATCAAAATCGGGTATTTTGGATTTGCATTTAATTTTTTGAGTTGCGTTTAATTGCAACTTTTTATGCAAGAGGGCCCTGGAAAGCCAACTCTACTCCAGTGTGAAGGGTGTGGAGCTATTTTTCAAGAAAACATACTTACACTTCTCTTACTTTGAGCTATTTTACGCCAGAAAAAAAAGTTAGCTACCGTATTCACCGGCCAAATGGCCGCAGCGCCGGATAGGCCGCACCTCAACTTTGACAACTCATTTGAAGAAAAAAAAATATGGGGAAAAATCACAAGCATAAGAAATTTTGCCCCCAAATATCATACAACGAAAAAACATTGCCAAACTTTTTATTGTATTGACTATTTGAAGACGATTATTCCTAGATGTCTTTGCTTTATGTCATTAAGAATTTAAGAGGTTGAACTTGAAGAGAATCTGACGAAGCGTAGTACTAGTACTAGTAGTAGTACTCGCAAACACGTACATCTTTGTAGACTAACGTTAGTACTATACCGTATACGGTACGTGCAGTCTCCCTAAAAGTTCGACAACAAATAGGACTATCAACCGTGAATGCAACTCGCAAACTAAGGCACAATCACAAATGAAATTGGAAAGGAAATGTTTCCACCACTCTAAATATACCGCGGCCTTTCCGCCGGTGAATACGGTATATCAACTATCACCTTGTACACATTTGGTACACATATGTTCTACTAAATCATGATGTTTGTCCTGCGAGAACCGAGAAACATACAATTCTGTTTATAGCTTTATTTACATATATTATGGCTCTTTTTCGATCAAGTTTCTAATTCCTTTGCTAGGACATGAACAAAATATTCATTTTATCTTTATTCTTATTCTTCTTATCTTTATCCTACTAGCCTAGGGCAGAAGGTAAAATCTGAAATATTAAAACATCAAATGTTACCGAGGTTTAAACAAAATAAATATCCCAATTATTAGGCAGTCTACACATTTTGAGATGCACAAGAGAGAAATAGAGAAAGAGAGAGATAGAGAGAGAGAGAGAGAGAGATAGAGAGAGAGAGAGAAAGAGAGAGAGAAAGAGAGAGAGAGAAAGAGAGAGAGAAAGAGAGAGAGAAAGAGAGAGAGAGAAAGAGAGAGAGAGAGAGAGAGACAAAGAGAGAGGAAGAGCGAGTATCCCTTTCTCACTTCCAGACAATTGCAGACTTAAAATCTAATTACATTCTGATTTCTCTGTGAACTTTGTAAACCAAAAAAACATGTATACTTAGTAATATACTTATATATTCATCAGGTCACATTTTACTTCATAAATCATGATAATAGATACATAATCAAATTTATGTAAAAAGCAAGTTATTTACAGAAGGTAGAATACGTTAACTGTTCACTCTCTCACAGCATAGGAACTATCAGAAACGATCAATTTTAAGTTTCTCAATATTGCACATTAAAAATAAATCACATTCATTTCTATATTTCAATGAAATCAGCTATATTAGGAGTCATGTATAAGATGAATATTATATGTTGAACATATAAAATCAAAGAATGGGCTCCATTTAGACTATACTTTTGGTGAATCTTAACAAACGTGAAGGTGGAGAGTTAATAAAATGTCACTCACCTACTACTACACAAGTACTGTATGAGAATAATTATGTCCAAGTTTCTGGCTGTAATAGTCTGTATGCCTACATGGCACAGCACTTGCTGCATATTCTAACACTCCTACTGGTTTCCTGCCACACAATACTAGTGTCAAATTTGAGTTTGCTATTAAACTCTTTAATAGTGATATGTACTCTTTTGCAATGCTACAATATGAACATCCTGAGGTTTGAAGCTCTAGCTTGCTTCAATGTACTGTAAGCCAGAAATTTTCCCACACGCAAAATTGTTCATGAATTTCGAGAGTGGTCAAGATTCGTGAAAGTGTTAATGCTGTGAAATAATTGAATCGCAATAAGCCAGTTCGTAATTAGCTCCTCTAAAGACCAAATTGGAACCCTATCCCTTTGAGGAAATAAAAAGTCTGGACCCCATTTCATAAAACTTGATATCTATGACAAGTTACAATAACAGTTATAAGCTACTGAAATACTTGCATCTGATTGGCTGAAAGCAAATTAGTCACAGAAATGGGGCAGTTGTTATTGATAACAAGTTTTATGAAACTGGGCCTTGGAGCAATAGTTGCCGGAGCAGATGGTGGAGCACCAGTAAGATCTTGCTTTCTTTTCTTTTTTATCCCATTAGATTTGCTGCAGGCTTTCTTGTTCAGGGAAAGCTAAAATGCAGATATTATGGTAGATGAAATACAACAGAATGAAGTATTTCAAGAAAATGAGTAGTTCAGGGCCAACACAATACATGTGTAGATACATGTGGTATGTGTGACAGCCAATAGGGTTTGATACAAGCCAAATAGGTATGACACAAGTATAGTACATTTTGTATTCTAACATGGGGTTCGAACCTACATAGAACTATGATGACAGAATTTTTAAACGGCCAAATCATTTGCAGGCAAAGGGAATCTTCTTGAAAATGCAGGATTCCATCAGGAGTATGAAAGATGAACCAAAGTGAATGTCCAGGAATGGTAGCAACACTGATTTCATTTGGCCTCTAAACCTTATAATTCTTTTTTTTGGAATAGATGATCTAATTCGGATTAACATTGTCACAAATGAAATCTGCAATGCAAGATTGAAATACAAGACATATCAATACGCTAACCATATGCATATAACAGTATTTCTTTTACAACTCCTATAAGACTGTAATGAACTTTCTCCATAGCCTTCATATCCTAAAACGCAAATAATTCTACCCCTTATACTGTTGATCTTTCACTGTACATTAATATTCATATTCACATACTTAATTAGACAAAGATCAGTACACTGTTTCAATCATATCATTACCAAAGTTGCATAATCTTATCATTAATACTGCCTGAAATATACCGTACTTTGCGACTGTGATTTACCTATACGTGAGTTGCATTTTCAGAGCAAATAATATTCTGTGGATAATCACTTTTGAATGATCTGTGAGTACATTTGAAATGAAATAATGAGTTGAGTTGTCATAAAAACTAAACCCTCTGGTAATGAAAAGGTGAAAAAGACTAGATCAGTTCAAGAGTTGTGTGTTAGAGAGCACAATTCGTCAGCTAACGAGTATCAAGGAAAGATCAAACTTGGCAATTCCATGCAATGTGTCCCGTACGATATATGTCTTTTTTCCACATCTTTCATCAAACAAGAGCCCCAGGGGGCACGACGCTCACCTGATGTGGATCAATTCACATCTGGTGCATGTTCTCTCTAGCACATGAACAACTTTCATTCTTCATCTATAGAGGTATCTCTATACACAATACCAAGTCTGAGCTTCCTACCAAGTTCGGTTAAATTCCAATCATGGGTTTTGGAGAAGAAGCTGAAAATGTAAAAAGTTTATGGATGGCGGACAACTTGCCCCACCCCCCAGTATGTTACCCCCACAGACCCCCTATAGGGCCACCCAGAAAAAAATCTCCATACACAATACCAAGTCTGAGCTATTCCTGGTTCTGGAGAAGATGTTTGAAATTTACATAGCTTTTACACTTGGGGGCCCTCCCCTGGGCCCCCCTGGGGCCACATGTACCATTTTAGCACCTTTGGATCCCCTACCCCTAAGGATGATTCCTACCAAGTTTGGTTGAATTCCGATCATGTGTTTTGGAGAAGATCAGAATGTACATTTTGCCTGGCAGCGCCCCCCCCCCCTCCAGTATGTTACCCCCACAGGGCCCCCACAGGGCCCCTACAGGGCCACTCAGAGAAATTTCATGAACAACATTCATTCTTCATCTATAGAGGTATCTCCATACACAATACCAAGTCTGAGCTATGCCTGGTTCTGGAGAAGAAGATGTTTGAAATTTACATAGCTTTTACAATTGGGGCCCTCCCCCTGGGCCCCCCTAGGGACCACATGTACCATTTTAGCAACTTTGGGTCCCCTACCCCTAAGGATGATTCCTACCAAGTTTGGTTGAATTCCGATCATGCGTTTTGGAGAAGAAGATCAGAATGTACATTTTGCCTGGCAGCGCCCCCCCCCCCCCCCTCCCGTATGTTACCCCCACAGGGCCCCTATAGGGCCACTCAGAGAAATTTCATGAACAACATTCATTCTTCATCTATAGAGGTATCTCCATACAAAATACCAAGTCTGAGCTATGCCTGGTTCTGGAGAAGAAGATGTTTGAAATTTACATAGCTTTTACAATTGGGGGCCCTCCCCCTGGGCCCCCCTGGGGGCCACATGTACCATTTTAGCAACTTTGGGTCCCCTACACCTAAGGATGATTCCTACCAAGTTTGGTTGAATTCCGATCATGGGTTTTGGAGAAGAAGATGAAAATGTAAAAAGTTAACGGACGACGCACGACGCACGACGCACGACGGACGACGGACAAATTTCCATCGCAATAGCTCACTCGAGCCATAGGCTCAGGTGAGCTAAAAACGAAGAAGCTCTTGATATGATCATTGAATAATGGTACTTCTTGGTATCACCACTTATAGTCTTGGTCATATAAAGAGATGTTTTATTCATGGATGAAATATATGGATAAATGTCATATGTCATACGGGACACTCTGCATGGCATCGCCCAACTGTGAGTTGGGTTATCTTGAGTTCAAATTCAGAGATGAACAATATTTGTCTTGAGCTGTCTATGAAAATTTTCAGGTATGTCTCCACAAATATAAGATCCGATTAAGAGTTGAAAATAGAACAATATTTTCATGTTAATCTCTGTTTACATATTTGAGCTGTATTCATTTGAAGTTGATATACATAAACAATGAGATTCATCCCGAGATATCTTGGGCTTAGTTAGTAGCCAATGCGTTGATTCCACAAGGTGTGTGACAAGACTTATTTTTGACTGGAAGGAATAGACCGCTTCTGTAATTTAAACAAATTTATGCACATATATTCTCTGAGCACCTAGTGACGAGCTATTCCATGAACCTGCATTTTATAAATGAGCCTCAATGCTTGGAATCCAGATGGCATACATTATTTGTAGCTATGTCCAGCAAGCTTTCAGGTTGTCAAGAACAACCTTTGAAAGGTATGCATAAAATATGCATAAAATTTGCATACATTACCAAAGCGGTGTACAAAGCACTCTGGGAACAAAAGCATTAAAATTGCTATCATTTATAGATAATGACAGCACACAGTAATGTGCATGTCCATGTACAAGTACCCGAACAAAATGCCTTAGGGTGAGCATAAGAAATTTGCATGTTTTGTGACAGCAGTAAGTACTTTAATGACTACAGCACACCTCATCAAATCTACAATCAGTTGTTTTCTAATCTCCAGTATTCTGTAGACACAATTACCATTAATCGTTGTGCTTGAAAATTCTCACATTCATTTTCCGACGACAAAATAATGTGAAATAAATCTATGCACACTTCAATTACTGGAAAAAGTTGTGTAGTTTTGTACAAATGTTTGAATATGCCGTTAACCCCGTCACTCAAAGTTTGGGGATGTGGCATGAAATGTAGTGTCCGCTTCCAAAATGGAAGCAAACCCTGGACAAATTACTTCTACTAGAAATAAAATTTGCAGAGAATTAGCGAGTATTTCATATTTCCTGGCTGAGAGTAGTAATCAAATACACATGCCATAATCCTCTACAGTCGAGTGGTATTGGACATGATATCAAGCCCACCATAATTGTGAAAAGATTATGGTTTTGGTTTTTTGTTTTAATCTTTCTAAAAGATCTCACATCCTTATATTTCGCACAGGTATGACCGACCTACTCGGGTAAGAGATATGGGAGCAATTTCATTCGGACTGGTAATGTCTCTAAAATTGCCAATAATACCTTTCAGAAAATATTCATAGACTATGGTCTAATACCAGTCAAGTCAACAAGATCTCAATACTCAGCATGTTGCAATGGCAGGAATGTACTCGGCAAGCACGGCTCTGCTGAGGTCTGGCGACCCCACAGTCTCTGGGGTCAGTGGAGGCTGGGTAGCTTCATAAGATTACTCAGTCTCTGTCTGATGGGGGTTCCTAGATTGCTCATGGACCACCGTCTTGTCTCCTTGCCTGCCTTGAAGTGGGTGCTGATGTTTGCATCTAGCATCTCATATTGGTCTGTAATTAATAATAATAATAATAATAACTAGAAATGTCCATTGCTGCGTAATGCGAATGTATCCTCCGGCACTGGCAGCGATTCGAAAGAGGGACAAAGAACCTCCCTCAAACAAAAGGATGGCGTACAGATTGCCGCCAGTGGCCTGGACTATTGTCAAAACTAGGAGCAGCATCACCAAAATAATGTGTGTAGATTAGCGTATAATGCATCTCTATAGAAAATTCGAAAGAAATCTGTCAAGAAATGAGACATGCAGAGCGCACACAAGATATCCACTAAAATATGACCATTGACCCTATGAAAGACGGAACACTAGGGGCATCATCACCAAAAACTATAGAGGTCTAGAGTAATCTGTGATGGACCTCCATACAAAATCTGAAAGAAATCAGTCAACAAATGTGTCCTCCAGAATGCATGTAACCAAAATATGACATTTGACCCTATAAAAAGCGAACACCGGGGGTAGCATCAGCAAACACTATAGATGTGTAGATTTCACTAAGACACACCTTCATGCAAAATTTGAACGAAATCCGTCAAGAAATGCAGAAGTAAGAGTGCACAAAATGGACAAATGACCTTTGACCTTATAAAGGACGGAACAATGAGTGCAGCATTCACAAAAAGAAAGATGTGTAGATTCTACCAAGATACATCTCCATACAAAATTTGAAAAAAAATCCATCCAGAAATGTGGCCTGCACTCACTCCATCCCCCGAAGTATGACCTTTGACCATATAAAAGACGGGACACTGGTGGCAGCATCACCCAAAACTATAGGCTTCTAGATTATACCAAGAGACACCTTCATGCAAAATTTGAACAAAGTCCGTTGAGAAATGTGACCGCTAGAGCGCACACAAACTATCCACAAAAATATGGCCTTTTACCCTATAAAAGACGGAACACTGGGGGCAGCATCACCAGATATTATAGGTGTCTAGATTTCACCACGATACACCTCCATACAAAGTTTGAAAGAAATCCGTCGAGAAATGTGACCGCTAGAGCGCACACAATAATGTGACACGGCAGCGGAACGTTGCTGAATCCAAGGTATCCTCCGGCATTCTGCCGGGGGATACAATAACATACACATAATAAGAATTTCCCAAAATTTGATTTTCCCAACATACTTACCACAGAAATTACATTGCGACCGTCCCTACCACATATAAATGTGATGCTGCATGCGGGCCCTAACACTCATAGAATTTTTAGCCTATCTGTTGGGATACAAATTGCAGGTTCCGTTTGTATTTGTCATTTACGATGAATGAAATTCGACCCGTCAATGAATGTAATTCGTATAGCAATATGGACAATTCAACCGAAAACGTTTGAAATATGACTGTATCAGAATGCAGAAAACTATCCCACACAACTGTCCTTGGACAACTACATACCAAGTACAACTATCCCCCAGGACAATTACCATTTGACAATCACCCAAATGTAATTACCTCCTACATGTACACAGACATGTCCGGAGAGGGGATTGATAGTCCAGGAAGAAGTCGTACCAACACAGTATTTATAAGATGAAAAGATAAGATGAATTAACAAACCTCGAGTGATGTTGCCTATCACTCCCATCTTGTCCAGAAATTTTCTTGTGAACTGTTCTGACAGTTCCAGAGCCATCATGTTGTGCAGGAAGGTGGCCAACTGACCAAATGTAATGTTCTCCTCCATGATCTCTGCTAGTTCCTGCTCTTCTGAACTCATATGCCTCCAATGACCTCTGAAAAGTTGAATAATTTAGTTGAAAAATAAGGTAATGTAGGTAAGGTACAAGCATTTGTGACGGAAAAGGGTTAGCTGACCAAATGTTACAATTTCCGTTTTAATAGTTGTGCTCTACTGATCTCATGTGCCTTTGGCGACCTCTAGAATTTCAAAAATGCAAAAAGGTAATTAAGTTTAGTGACATATAGATAAGTAAAGCTACAAAATGCAAATTTTAGTTCCTTGATTGAAAAGCAAAGTGCAGCATTTTGGAGAAATAAAACAACTACAAGCTTTATAGCAGTGCAGTACAGTGGAACCACATTATAAGGAACTCCTTGGGACCAAGGATATTACCTCTTTATATTGAAAACTTGTTATATCAGGGCTAAAAAACATTAGAATACAAAGACTTGGGATCGGCAAAATTACCTTGTTATAACAAGAGTTTGTAAAAACAGCATTCTTTATAACAAGGCTCCACTGTACTTAAAACCTAGCATGGATTGCTGGATCAAAATATGAATTACTAATTGAGATCAATATCGGCAGTTTAGATGTAGGTTATTCATTTGAATTTATCATTAAATAGCATATTGTTTTTAAGTAATGAGAGAAATTACTTAAGACTGCCTTCTTTCTGACTTCCAAAGTCTTGATAAAAAGCAAAGAGCATTTTTATGAAAATAAAGGATGATTGGAAGTGAATGTTGGTGCTAAAGGATTTCTTCCAGTGTAAGCATTGCTAACTGCGAGGCAAGTAAAGCCGTGGCTTTCTCACAACAGAATGCATCCAGCCAATCAATATTCTTCTTCCCCTATCAAGGACTATCTACATGTACATATAACCAAGGAAGGTACCTGTATGCACCACAGTTTGAAGTACAATACCTGGTGCATGCCCGTCCTGCCCCAGCAGGTATTGATAGGTACCACAACATTCATAAAGGTCTCCTAAAGTAGCAAATGAGAAAAGTCAGTTAAGAATCTGGATGAATCCAGTTCCTTGAATTTGTTTTACCTTCTACCGTCTGGTGACTGTTGTGTTCTCTCATGATGTACGGACTCAAAGAAGGATGCATTCCAGAACCGTTGACATTTCCTGCATCATACAAAGATTTATAAACAAATAGTTACAGGTAATCTTGAGAGAATTTCCACAGTAACAGAATTAGTACTTAAATCTGGTGCTCAGACAACAAGATAATGAAACCCTAAAGTTTTGACTTAATAGCCAATAGCTGAACAAGTAAGTGTCTATGACAGATTTCATCTCAATAGCTGCCACATTTTTTAGGCTGTGATGATTATTATCTGCCATGATGGAATGATTTCTACACACCAAAAATCTTCTTCACTACATCCATCCTTAAATGATTTTAAAAAAATAAACTCTTTCACTGAATAGAATATCTAAAATATAAATTTACTTTCTGTCTGTTTTCTATCAAAAAGTGTTACAAATACATAAAGTTACATAAATGCGGGAATATCATTTGTAGAAAGTTCTTGGTTATCTAGCCAGACTGTATTGAGTTTGAATACAAAATTAAAAGGTATGTACCTTTAAATATTAAGCATGTAAAAATCACTGGTATAACATAATTTGAAGTACAATAAAAACCATGGCAGATAACAGCAACAGTAATTTGATATTGGGTCTTTTATCTGCCTCACAAAATGCATCTTTTTCTCTGTCTCTCTCCATGGCTCTTTCTTTTTCTTCTTTCTTATGGCATCACAATCATAATTAAAATGTTTCTAACTCACCAGATTGGCTGTTCTTTGAGATGAGTGTACAAGAAGCTCTTTACTTTAGGAGGCTTTGCATTTGATGGTGATTCTGTGAAATTACAAAAAGAAAAAAAAGGATTCACACTCAAAGTATTTGCTTCTCATCATAACATATTCATAACATTCCATTTCATCAGAAAATCAGCGATATTGAATCTCTGAGCTCCTAGTAGATCAAACTATAATGCTCTGGCATTTTTCTTCATATCCTGAATGGGTAGAACCATTTGAAGGCATGTGAAAGCGATACAGGGTTTCAATCTGTTAAAGACGGCAATTTTTCATAGGGCTATTTTTCAATTACTGTATCTTCTTTAAATTGGCAATATCAATATTTTGTTGCTCCCTCATTCCAAAGAAGTATGATGCTGGTACATGTACATGTATATGCACATTAATATCAATTATAGACAAGAAATATTGTTGTTCAATTGCCAATGTCCCGACACAATAATGATTTTTAATTTAATGGATTGTCAATTTGAAAATTTGAATGCTTAGTTTAAAATGTATTTGATTTTGACCACAGATCAAAATTTCACCTGTCAAGCCATAAAACTGTAGGACTCTTCAATGCACATTTAGGTTGGATGTGGTTTAATGTACCCATTGGGTGATAATATTTTGCAACTTTTTCTGTACATTAAATGTATGAGAACATTATTTATAAATATAAATCATAATTTAACAAAATTAACAATACTGCACAGTGTACAAAATACAGTGTTTATATGTAGTAGTTTGCAATCTAACATTCACTGGACCATGTTTCACACATACTTTTCCCACAGTGATTATATTTCATCTCAGACTAATATGCTTTCATAGAAACCAGGTGACTATAATTTACAATGACATAAAGTGCCATTAATGTTTTCCTCATCAAAACAAATCAACCACAATGAAGCAATCAAAGTGTGGTTAAAATTTAATATCCTCTTGTTTTACTTTCTCTTTCAGTGTTTACGACCCACCTGCTGTACATGCACATTAAATAGGGGATAGTTTACACAGTAGAAACTTCCACACCTTCTCTTATTTCTGTAGGTGATATTGTTCAAATTAACAGTAATTATGGCTTGGATTTACAGAAAGAAAGCTTGCATGTATAACGGAATGTATGAAAATACATTGGATGATGTAATTTCTCATTAAAGGGAAGGTTGAGTTCTGGGAAAGGTGGAAAATAATTTGTGAACTTTCTCTTTCCTTTTATATCTGTCTAGAAGAACATCATAGTAGAAATGTCCCCTGAACAGGATTTCTCTTCAAATGGCATCATATTTGAAATATGACGAGAAATAGCTGAAGTGTTTGGGCCGAACATTCATGCCACATGTGTGTGTAGTCCCATATACCTATTTCTGTGTGCAGGGCATGTGCTTTTCAGCGAGATTTGGTCAATTTTGTATCATTTTCAAACCCTCACAGTATACACCAATTCTTATGTAGACATGATCAACCTTTCCCAATCACTTTGAAACAGTTCTTTCACAATGTAACCACATGACCAGAACTCAACTTTATCTTTAAAGTAAAAGGGGGCAATTTTGATAGGCAAATTTTAAAAAAAACATAAAAAAACCCCAGTCACACCATATGGTTAGGGAAAGTATTGATTTATTTTTATTATAATGCCTCAACCTACAGGTAGTTTGGGATTTTATCTAAAGGCTTAGACAATGGACAGATGCCTTGCAAATGGTTCCAAATGGAAAATGCCACTTCAATCTGTTATCAAAGAGATATATACATGTATATATATCTGCAAAATGATAATGAAAGGTGAGGAAATAACAGGTTTTACACAGAATAACAATGGAAATATTGGTTGGTCTTCAATCAAGTCATGCAAGGGTATATCACTCTCATTTTGAAAATCTTTCACTCATCATACTGACTTAAACATATATGCTCCTACAAATATGATGTAGCTTGTGCAATATACCATTCTATCACTATAAAAGGGAAATGAACTTGTATTATATAAATACTCCATTGACTTACCAAGGGCATTGTTATTGCCACCATTTGTTGGACCAATTGCCTCCTCAGAATTTGGTGATATAACATCTGGAGTACTATCTTCCACTTCTAATGTATATGAAAGAAAAATAAATAGAAGAAAGAAACCCAAGATATTAATATTAGTATTGAGGTTGCTACAAACATACCACACAGTTACAAATTTGAAATTTTAGCAGTACTTTGCTGTACATTATTGGCTCTGTGAATAATTCAATGTTTGCTACAAAGCTATTTTATTACGTTTCATTTGGGGGCCAACAAGATAAAAAGATCACTTAAGATCCGAACCTGATGAGATTTAAATGCGGAATAGGAAAACTTTTGCGATGTGATCTTTACAATTAGTTGGTCATCATGAGAGTTAAAATTGCATGTACTAGAGGTGTCATTGAAATCATAATCATTATCATCAATAAGCACACTTTGACCTTTCATTTCAAAATATCAAAAATATTATCATGTGATATTGCATTGTTTTATTTATCTAACATGTGGTGGAACGTTTGTTGCTCTCACTGATATCGCCACAATCAACAAAGACTATGTTTTCTACCTACAACTATTGCTACTGCTATTGCTACTGCTATTGCTACTGCGACTGCGACTACTATTTGTATAGTATCTCGCAGAAGGGAATGCACCCTTCGCAAATTAATTCAGGGTATCTTTGTATTAGCACCTGCATCTATGACATACTGAACCATTTGTAAAGGATCCAGTCACTTTTGTGAGGAACTGTAAAATATATAAAGCTTTCATACCTTCTGAATAATGGAAGAACGTGAAACTCATATTCATGAGACATTTGGCAGGACGGAAGTCGTCTGCCTCATTGCACCTTGGGGAGGAAGAAGAATAAGATTGAGGTAGATAAGAATAGGTCTCCTCTGCCGAGCATTCAAGGAGAACGTTTGACCTGACCTACATTGTAGATGTCAATGTGAAGCTAATACAAAGTTCACAAACTTCATTCACAATGGGCATCTACATTCTGAACACTTATGGGGCCATCACGTTTTTGTATCACAATGACCTAAGGCAGATTTGGGCCATTCTTTGTAAAGTGAAACAAACAGTCACACATGTGAACATCAAATTTTGCCTCATACACATTGCTGGAAAATCAGATAACATTTTATTGATTTTTTTTATATCACCAGTCTCTTACATGAAAAAGATTTCCCTTTCTTTGACAAGAAAAAGTAATTTCCAACCATAATGTTTTAACAGAGATATTTAAAAACGCCTTTTTGAGTGGTCACACATGTGACCGACCCAATTTTCACCTCTAAAAGAAAAGAATGTTCACTTATTTATGGAAAATTGCTTTCAAACTGTTCAGAGCAATGCCACCACACAGCAATGAAAAGTGGAAACTTGCACTCCAAGGGAAATACGAGAAAAGTAGGTTTCAATACCAACAAGGAAGACCCTTTTTCGTGCGAGGTCACACACATGACCAAACTAATTTTGACCTCTGAAAGAAAATGATGTACCCTCATTCAAAATAATTACCCTCCATCTGTTGGGGGTAAGATTCTCATTTGAATATCCAAAATGAGCGACTTCTACTACAAGACAAATACTGAAAAATATGTTTAAATGAACTATTATTCAGGTTTTTGGTGACACACGTGACTGAGAATTGCCCATTTATAATCATGGTTCATTTTTCCATAGTTAATGATACTCTTGATAAAAAATAGAAGAGTTCCTACATCCATTGTACCAAATCTATTGATTAATGAGCCTGTTTTGAATTATCACAAGACAAGTTTTCCTTTATAGACTAGAAACCGATACTTCCAACTACACATAAAGGGTTAATGATAAAGATACTCTGGTTAACAATAAACAATCATCCTATTTGCTCTATTCAATTTCTTTTTGAGAAGTGCCATAATGTAAGTTATCATGGCATCTGTTTTAAAGACCATAATTATTTTTTAAAATGCACAGAGAGGAATAAATGAGTCACAATTTTTAAAAATCCAATAAAGGCCATATTATTATTTTATTTTTGTTGAAAACATTAGATTTATGAATAATTGCATACTGTGGATGATATCTAAAAAATTCTATTCTAGATCTAAAGAAAAGAAATAATCTCTCTGAGGGATTCATGTGTATATATGTACATGTACTTAAATACAAATTTCTTTCTCAAAATTTTTAATAAAAAGTTGAATGGAGTTTAATGTCACATTTGCTTACTCAAAGAGGCACAGTGCAAAAAACTGGACAAGTCGATAAAATGTTTGTTCAGAAACCCGTTTAGTATTGACTCGTTGTGAATCCACCAGTTTGGCAAATAATGCTCTTCCTTCTGGCGTCTGGACAAAAAAAAGAGAGAAACAGACCAGTTCACAAAGTTATTCAAATTTATGGAAGTTTCTTTCCTAGGGACCTAGTAACCAGGTATTCCATTAACCTGTTATTAATGAATGAACTATAATACTTGGAATCCAGTTTGCATACATTACTTGTTGCAATGTCTGACAAGCCTCTGACAAGTTTCAGGTTGTCAAGAACAACCTTTGTTTCAAATGTATGCATAAAATTTGAATATATTTGTGAACAGGTCTATTGGAGAAGAGGATTAAACCTATACTGTACAAGATCTTTAGGGGTGTTACACCAACAAAGCAAAATTGGGGTTATCTTCTGAACTTTGTTGACAATTTTTAAACTCTAGGACTTGCTACAAATTTATTTTCATTAAAACTTTACATTTTGCTTTTCTGTCAACAAAAGACATAGTGATAATTTTTTGAGACAAATCCCCTTCTCCCAAGGAAATTTTGATAAAGGGTGGGAATATAGACTGATGTGACCACTCAAGCTTCATTTATTATGACAATAAGGAGCAGGAAATCAGTTAACTTTTCAAATTTGTAGATACATGTAGAAATTTGTAGATATACATGTAGAAATTTTGAAGGGGGGGGGGGCACATATTATTCCCCTCTAGTGATGCCCTGGCCTAGCCATCATGTAAGGTCATTCCAGGGGAGCGTTTCATCAAGCGTTCTGTCAGTGATTTTTACTGACAACTGTTATAAGCTACTGAAATCCTTGCATCTGATTGGCTGAGAGCAAATTTGTCAGTAAAAATCACTGACAAAACGCTTGATGAAACGCTCTCCTGTTCCTATTGTATGACCAAACAGATGCACTGCTTCCATAACAGATATTTGTCTCTAGAGCTGCTCAGTCAAAAATCTAAACAATAATCTATATGTGACCCTCCACCACAAAACGACCAATAAGTCGAATGGGAGTTTTAGAGTAAACAGCTGGAAAAGGTTGTTTGGGGTGGAAATTTCTATTTTAAGTTTTTGTATTTTCTGAAAGTTAATTTATTAATCTACCATCTGACAAAATTTCAGAGTAAAATACCATGCTGAAATATGTTTCTACTCTCATTCAAGATCACCATTTTTCCTAGATATATTAAAACTTTGTGAGTC
The DNA here is from genome assembly GCA_025617745.1 of Heliocidaris erythrogramma. Classification (NCBI taxonomy): domain Eukaryota; kingdom Metazoa; phylum Echinodermata; class Echinoidea; order Camarodonta; family Echinometridae; genus Heliocidaris; species Heliocidaris erythrogramma. The sequence continues at coordinate 29,617,992 of CM046866.1, forward strand.
AGCTTGCTGGGATCATACTTCACATCACTTTTCTGGTATAGCTCAAAAACTATGTACTGTCTGATATTCAAAATCTACAGAAAGAAAAAAATATATCTATCCTAAAGATATGGTAAGTTTCAACCCAATCCAATGAGTACTTCACAGTGTAGGCTTTGGAGTTTTGACTCAACCTTTTGTGCGACAAACAATAGGACACAGATTAGGCGCTCTTAAATGGGTGCTCTTAAATGGTCACTCTTCTTTAGAGTCCGTTTTCTCTATTGTTTCGGTCATTAGCCTGTCAGACACTCGGACATTCTCATTGTAATTTATAAGGGTTTGCTTAGTCTATACAAGACAAGTTATATATCATTTTAAAGCTAAGAATCTAAGCTTTCAAACTATGCTGGAATTAAAAAACCCAAATTTCCGACTTATTGGTCGTTTTGTGGTGGAGGGTCACATATATACAGTGCGTCCTCCCAAAAGTAAACAGTTGGAAAAAGTCTCCCCAAATAAATATTTCTGAATATTTTCAATATATTTTAATTCTTGTAGATAGCTGAGGATCCCTCCTATACAATAACACAAAAACATCTGACTAGTTATTATGCCTGAGTGATCTCAAACCACTTTTGTGAAAGGGTGTAAAATTTTGACTTGACAAGAATTGGTATTTGTTCTGGATAGTATCAACAAAGTTAAGAACTGTTTGAAATTGACAGTTGGAAAAAGTCTCCCCAAATAAATATTTCAAAATATATTCAGGAAAATTTCATACCTGTGGTTAGCTTATGATCTCTTCTATTAAATGACACTAAAACATCTCACAATATTTTATGCTTGAGTGAGCAAGAGCCACTTTTGTGAAATGGTGCAAAATCCATTCTTGACAAATGTTTGTTGTTGTTCTGGCTGGTATGAGCCAAGTTGATAGTCATGAAGAGACTTCGAAATTTTATATTCTGATCATTGAAAGACTATTTATGAAAGAACAAACTTTGTTCAATGTATTTCCTGCTATATCCCATCAAAACTTTATGGTTGAGTAGCAAGCCAGATGAAATTAAAAGATGCACCAAAAGTAACATGTTGAAACACCCAGCAAAGTAGTTAATTACTAACTCAAGCATAAAATATTGATGGGATGTGTAAGGATATACAGAGAACATAGCCTATTATTTCATAAATTGTCTTTAATTGATCAGAATATGGAAATTTCTCAGCCTTTACACGACTTTCAGCTCGGCTGACACAGACAGAGCCATTCTTGTCAAGACTGGATTTTGCACCTTTCTCATTATTGGCCTCTGCTCACTCAAGCTATGCTACTGAAGGACAGGACAATAAAAATTCTATGTGTATATGTACATGTACATGTATGTACTTACTCTAGAATAGATTCCAAACTTGGCATTGTCTTCTTGTACTATAGTTGAACTGTACATAAAACAAGTCAATAAAGAAAATTAAATTTACTGGTACACAAAATACCAAAGGTCCATTAAAATTTCATGATAAATGCAGTTAAGGACAAAAAAAGTACCTATAAAATTTATTTATTTGTCAGGGCAAGTGAATAGTTGAGGCCACAAATACATTACTGAAGGATGCAAAATAACAAGTAATGACACTAAAACCATGATAAATAGCAGAATACCAGCAATTATCTGTCAAGCTAAACAAAGGCACAATCAAGGGCATTATACAGGTTGTAGACAAATGCTCCTGGGTCCCGTTTCATAAAACTTGTTATCAGTAACAACTGCCACATTTCTATGACATATTTGCTCTCAGCCAATCAGATTCAAGGATTTTAGTAGCTTATAACAGTTATTGCAACTTGTTATTGATGACAAGTTTTATGAAACAGGGCCCAGGACATTTGCTCCGTGGTCAATATCCTACACTAACTGAACTCTCTATACTTCAACCCTGGGGAGTGTTTCATCAAGTGTTTTGTCAGTGATTTTTACTGACAAATTTGCTCTCAGCCAACCAGATGCAAGGATTTCAGTAGCTTATAACAGTTGTCGGTAAAAATCACTGACAAAATGCTTGATGTAGCGCTCCCCAGGACCAAACATTATATGTACCTGACCCTAATCCAAACCTTAAAGATAAAGTTGAGTTCTGGTCATGCGATTACACTATGAAAGAAACTGTCTAGAAGCAACTGGTAAAGGTCGATCGTGTCTACATATTATTGGTGTATACTGTGAGTTTTGGGAATCATCAAAATGATAAGAAATCAATCCAAACTCGCTCAAAAGCACATGCACTGCACACAGAAATGGGTATAATGGGACTGCACACACATGTGGCATGAATGTTTGGCCCGAACACGTCAACTATTTTTCATCATATTTAGAATATAAGGGCATTTGAAGAGAAATCATTTTCAGGGGACATTTCTACTATGATGTTCTTTCAAACTGACATAAAAGGAATGAGAATTAAAGCTCACAAATTATTTGTCACCTTTCCCAGAACTCAAGCTTCCCTTTAAACCAAAGCTAAAACCTATTGCAACCCTAATCCTAATCCTACATCTTTGACGAATTAAAGCCCTGACCAATTGTTGCCAGAGCATATATGTCAGATCATTATATCTTCCAAACAAATATAAATGAAAGTATATAAAAGATAAGTAATAACCAAAGAAAGCGGAGAAAATCAGAGTGAAACTGATGGAACCTTGAAAGCATAATAAAAAAATTACCATTATAAGCATACCGGTATGCATGTTGGTACTTCTCATGATGTCATTTCATCTTGCTACAAGCTCAAACAACCAAATTACTGATGATCAACAAACAAGATATATTTTTAGCCAGTTCTCATTTGGAATTCAGTTTCTCTTTACCAAGAATTTTGTCACACTGGAGCCACAATAAAATGATTTACATGTAACAAGAAAAAAATCCCATGGATTTTTCAGTGACCTTGTCCAAACCACAGTGTGTCATCAAATCACCCTAGCACATTCAGCAAATTAATCCATTATATTAAACTTCTTGTATTTGTGCTGATATTTGTACAACAACATGATTTTCCACAGAAATATGTCTCATTTTCTTTTAAGCTGTACCAGTACATTATTGTGTTTTCCATTTCATGTTTTATTTGTAAATGACTTGTTATAGAGCATATAACCCCTGGTAAACTATCAGTTTCAACTGAAAAGTGCTTTTCTGTCAATACCGTATATACTGTTTGTAGGCCTAGATTGAAAACTGAACATAAATACATTTCAAAATGTTATGTGTGCTGACAAACCCCATCATGTCTAAAATAGAATTCTATAAATATTCTGCAACATTATCCATCCTCTACCCTCAAAGCCTTCCCCCTCCCACATTCCCACCACACCCCTCCCAAAATATTTCCCACCCTCCAAGGCTCCTAATCTCCCCCAACGGCAACCCCATTCCTACCCCTCCCTACCCTTTCCCACCCCTCTCATGCCTTCCCTCATGTCAACCCCTTCCCCTACCTGAACCAACCCCCCCCCCCCCTTACTCACCCCATCATCTACCCATCCAACTTTCTACCACCATCTAATGAAAATCATCACTCCAGTGAATCTGGAAATGTCAGATCCTTGATGGGATTCTCTACCGATCACCTGCTAAGCTCGTTTAACACGCCCACGCACCTCCTGCTCCTTCTCTGCAAGGTGTTTAACCGCTCTAAATAGCACCTTCACTGACCATTCTCGAGGGAAGCTTGTTTACAAATGGATAAGTTTCAGTCAGTATTTTGTTCCATATGTTACCAACTGCTTTTTAGCCCTGCTACAGCTTGTATCAATCAAACCACATGTGAAGTGAAATGACACATCCGATGTCAATTTATATCCATGATTCTACAATACCTGATAAAGTGTGGGACATCAAATGACCATATACATTTAAAGGGGTAACCTCACTAGTCATAAGGACCCGTATTCATAAGGACCACTTATTCATAAGGACCACTATCCATAACGCGTGACTACATGAATAGCGGTTTTGTATGAATAGCCATCCTTATGAATAGCGAGGAAACCATACAAATTACCTCGCTATTCATAAGGACCACTATTCATAACTATTCGTAAGGCCCGCTATTCATAACGCGTGTTAAATAAATAGCGGTTTTCTATGAATAGCGAGCGGACCCGCATTTAACTTGCCCTAGAAATACGAACCATTAAATATCCATAGATTTTTAATACTGTATGTTAAGACATGTATACAGTTTGGTTAGTAATTTACTATCAGAAAAGCTATTTCGCCTCAAAAATTGTACAGTCAAACCGCATTATAAATTGAAACACTTTAACAAATTCTTGTTATAACAAGGTACCGTAACTTTGCTGGTCCCACTTCTTGTATTCTAAGCCCTGATATAACAAGGTTTCGATTTAAAAAGTGGGAATTTCCTTGGTCCCAAGGAGTTTATTATGTAACGCGGTTCCACTGTACAATGTAATAACAACTGTGAGATTGTGGTACTAAGGGCCTACAAAAACATAGCATATGTAAATTAAATTCTTACATAGATTGTTCGAGGTGAGGTTAGGGTAAGGGTTATATATCGTGTTGGGTCTAGGACTGAATCAGGAATTCCATATGTGTTACATATTTGACCGAAGAACAATTTTGCCATACTATCCCCTAATCATAGTTGTGGCATATTACAGAAGAGTAACCTTGTCCTTGATCAACACTGTGGTCAACATGAACCCGATGACGCTGGCTATAAACCTGGCGTAGATCTTAAACACAGGTCATTGTGCGGTTGGCACAAGGGTATATAAAAGGAGGTAGTTAGCACTAAAATACCAATAAATTCAGAAATGTGTGCTTATTAACAAAAAAAAACCTACTAAAATCTAGGTACCTATCATCAATTTTCACTTTTTATAGTCGATAAAAAGAGAAATCCTGGTCTTGTTTGAAATACGGTATGACATACAGTGTGTATAGAGCACTCAAAAATTTGCTTTATGGCATGCTCGCATTCTAACGCCCTTCTACCATCCACACGACGAAGTGTTATGATACTTGAGAGCACCGATACTGAAATTGAAAGTTCTGAATTCATTGAATATTAAGGAAATCCTATTATGGCAGAATAGTTTCTACTTAAAGTGATACATTGTTACACAACAACAGGATTTTAATAAAAGGAAATCACTGGGCAAATATGTTACATAGGTTTCATAATGTACCAGGAGATGGGAAATACTACATGTACATCATCATGTGCAGTTAATCAACCATAAAATAATGATTAACTTATAAATACATGTATGTATAAAGAATGCTGCTCTAAAGAGATCAATATCACAATTTCTTTGATAAGCAGAGATCACCTAGCAGGGTTATGAAAATTCATCCTTTAATCAGTTCAAAATATATAAAAGTATCTATTTCTATATTTCTGATAATCAGTAGCCTAATTTCTTCCCGGCAGGATTACCTTATTAAAGAGTACCTGAAGCCTGAAAAAATAATCTGTGTATAGTTAGCTTACATAAAATCAACCCTAGGAAACTTAACACGACGTTCAATGATGACAGCATACAGAGATATTGATGTTTGAAAATAAAATACCCAAAAAATGAATATAAATAACACTTGCGTGCAGACTAGTCGATTGATCACGATCGTTCACGTAACGATATATCAATTCAACGTCTTCACTGCCAAGCTAAATATAAAACTTGCTTTTGATTCATCATGTCCCATAACCTCCTGGTCTTAGGGGCATCACTGATGACATTTTGACCACTTCCTGCCATCTTGTTCTGTCCTTTGCCATTCTTTGGGAATATCTAAAGGATAAACCTTTTCCGCTGTCTCCCTTTTCTTCTCCTTCCTAGCACCATGCCTTGAAGAATGGTTTTCGCCATGCCATTCGACAGGCTAATGTGACCATACCATTTCAGTTTATGCTTTTTCACTATTGTCAGATCACAAAATTTTGCGGTAAATCAATTTAGGGTTAGGCATAGCGTTAGGTACAGGTTCAAGTTAGGAATTTGGTTAGTGTAGGATATTGCCCTTAGAGCAAATGTCGCAAGAGCATGCGTTGTGCAACTGAAAAGTAGCCATCCAAATTCACTTTTTTCCTATCTACACCAGGTTATTCTTTACAGTCCACTCACCTTTTGTTGAATATCCTGTCAACTAGAGCCTCAATGAACTCTTTACATTCTTGTTGAATCTCCTCAGTGACAGGGCCCTTTTCTCCGTTCATCTCTAACCTCCCCGAAACACAGTCTGCATCCATGGTTATGATACACTTCAATGATGAAATCGAAATTGAATCCTGCAGAAATTTCATGGAAGGGTGTTAGTTGTAGGTAATGATAAGCTATCTATAACAAAAGTATCTTTTTCCGTGTTGTTCAATGGTTTCCTTTCCTGTCACTAATTGTTTATTTGTATAAACTTACACTTTAGGACAATCACTTTTGCTTACCATTTCCTTATTTTTTTCCTAGAAAAAAGTACTACCTAATTTTTGAAAATTGTAATTACTATAGTTTTCAAATGAGCCAAATCATTAATAAACTTTATTCATTTGTCCAATTTCATTCAAACTTTCACCAATCTTTTCCTCTGATATTTCTGCTTTCCTTTAGATCAACTTGCCAATACTCCGGTTGAACTTCCCTTTGACTTTGACATAGCAAAAAGTGGCCTTATTAAAGGGATATGCCACAAGGCGGCCGTGGGGAAAGACAGGATAGCGTTAGCCCCATTCACTTATACACAAAGTTTGTGCGTTGAATGCGTCCGTCGGGCTACTGCAATTACATTTCAAACTGTACGAAGCAGACTGAATCTTGCACGCGAGCTCGAGCTCAGGCTGCAGAGCGTGCATGTTGCGCGGCGACCAGTCTGTCCAAAGTCTGCGCCCCGCGGGGCAACGGCATGATCAGGTAACGATCACGGTGCCCGCTCGCAGCATAAAAACGTCCACAATCTGCAGTTGAGTAAACCCTTTAAATCTTCTTCATTTCGCAAAGAGAGTAGGGTACCATGGCAAAATGCTCTGTGTATCTGTGGCCACTGGGTAATCCAAGGCCTTGAATATACCTAGGAAAATCATATCAATTCCCAATGGAAATGCGGTTTAAAATACAAATGCAAATTTAGATCTCTCAATAATCACATGATAATTTTCAGCACTTCCAGCAATATTGCCACTTCTAAACTATATAGTCAGATTAATCATTTCCTCATTCCCTTCCACTCACCTAATGCATGACACTCTATATTAATAGTTCACTGGTTTCATCCTTCAGCTTGAACTACAGACAGCCAGTCACCTTCTCAAGACATTCTACCTCTAGGGTCCTGTAAAACCTTTAGATAAAATATATTGACGATGAATTCAACAGGTAAATGAAAGTGAAACTTGAAGCACCATGCGAGACAAAGTCAAGTATACAAGGAGGTCATTTTAATAACATTAAATGTAATTGCCTTGTGATGGGACTTGAGTAAACTGGACCATTAGTTATTGGGAAGTCCTTAAGGAATATTTCCTTCGACAGTTATTTTTATCTGCAAAATGAGAAAATAAAACAGGACTAAACATAAAAATTCTGGACCCTTTTAGCACATTAAGTTCCTTAAGTTCCTTAAGTTCCTTAGCACATTAAGAAACCGTCAAAAGAACAGTACTTCAAATCTTGACAAAACAAAACAAAAACTAAAGCCCACCTTCTCTCTCCACACCACCTACATCAGCGCACACCCTGCCCGGTTGGCTCCAACCCTGGGGCGTTGGGCAGTACACCACAAGAAGAAGAAGTATAGACGTTCTTAAAAGTTACAATGCAGGATAGCTCATTGGGAATGAATTTCATTTTAAAGATTTTATGTTGTACGTCAATATATTGATCAACGTTGACAGAATTACTATCTGACAATTACATTCGACAAATGGTGACAATAAATAGAACAAGAGCCCCAGGGGGCACGACGCTCACCTGAGGTGGATCAATTCACATCTGGTGCAGGGGCCCCTATAAAGCCACCCAGAAAAATTTCATGAACAACTTTCATTCTTCATCTATAGAGGTATCTCTATACACAATACCAAGTCTGAGCTTCCTACCAAGTTTGGTTGAATTCCGATCATGTGTTTTGGAGAAGAAGATCAGAATGTACATTTTGCCTGGCAGCGCCCCACCCCCCCCCCCCCCCCTCCAGTATGTTAACCCCACAGGGCCCCTATAGGGCCACTCAGAGAAATTTCATGATCAAGATTCATTCTTCATCTATAGAGGTATCTCCATACACAATACCAAGTCTGAGCTATGCCTGGTTCTGGAGAAGAAGATGTTTGAAATTTACATAGCTTTTACAATTGGGGGCCCTCCCCCTGGGCCCCCCTGGGGGCCACATGTACCATTTTAGCAACTTTGGGTCCCCTACCCCTAAGGATGATTCCTACCAAGTTTGGTTGAATTCCGATAATGTGTTTTGGAGAAGAAGATCAGAATGTACATTTTGCCTGGCAGCGCCCGCCCCCCCCCCCCCCTCCAGTATGTTACCCCCACAGGGCCCCTATAGGGCCACTCAGAGAAATTTCATGAACAACATTCATTCTTCATCTATAGAGGTAACTCCATACACAATACCAAGTCTGAGCGGGGTCTGCTCGCTAGTCATAAGGACCGCTATTCATAAAAAAAAAATATTCATAAGGACCGCTATTCATAATAAGACATAAGGGTTGCTATTCATAAGGGTAATTATTCATAAGGACCGCCATTCATAATAAGACATAAGGATCGCTATTCATAATATGGAAAGAGGGTCGCTATTCATAATACCAAATCAGGGTCGTTAATCATAAGGGTCCCTATTCATAATACGAAAATAGGGTCGCTATTCATAAAGGTCGCTATTCATAAAGGTCGCTATTCATAAAGGTCAATATTCATAAGGGTCGCTATTCATAATCGAAGAAGAGGGTCGCTATTCATAATCGGAGAAGAGGGTCGCTATTCATAATCGGAGAAGAGGGTCGCTATTCATAATCACAAAAGAGGGTCGCTATTCATAATCACATAAGAGGGTCGCTATTCATAATCGGATAAGAGGGTCGCTATTCATAATCACAAAAGAGGGTCGCTATTCATAATCACATAAGAGTGTCGCTATTCATAATCGGAGAAGAGGGTCGCTATTCATAATCACAGAAGAGGGTCGCTATTCATAATCGGAGAAGAGGGTCGCTATTCATAATCACAAAAGAGGGTCGCTGTTCATAATCACAGAAGAGGGTCGCTATTCATAATCAAAGAAGAGGGTTGTCATTTAAATCAAATAAGAAAGGGATATGGAGGAAGGACAACCCAAGGCCCAACGGTATTGTATTTAAGAAAGCTCTATACAATGCATTTCCGGTTTTTGTCAAATATATCCCTATTTTCTAAAAAAAGTGAACTATATTTATCAATACTCCCCACACTTTGAAAGGCGCTTTGCCAGTGCCTTAAGAATAAAAAAAAACGATGTCTAATCCATACATCTACGTGGGAGGAGAGGACCCCCCCCCCCCCCATCCACACACCCACATACACTCAGACATGTGCTTTGTTTTTAATATTGGAGTGTCATTGCCACACCTATTTTAGAGTTAGGGGAAGTACTGGTTGTCTATTTATGTACCCTTTTCGTTCTTTCTTTTTTCTTTTTCCTCCTCTCTCTCTCTCTCTCTCTCTTCCTCTTTCCTTCCTTTTCCAGCTTCTTGTTTCTTTGTTTCTGCATGGTTTTCTGCAAGACATGGACCTCTTGCTTGTACTCTTATTTCCTTATGTATACTGTTTACGTAGATTTATCATGGAATAATTATTGTCATGCCTCTTTATTCTCAATGTGTTAATATATTTTTCTGTATTTATTCTTATCCATCACGTGCAGTTTTTTATGCTTGAAATTGGGAAATCAGATTGTAACACAATTTTTATCCTTGTTGCATGACAATAAATGAATGATTGTATCATCCAGATCCTCCCGTTTCTCAACTCCTGTGAAGACCTAATCCTTAGCCTTTATCTCAAGTTCCAGCAATCGTCCATTTGGGGGAGATGAGGGGAAAGTTGGGCGGGGAGGGGGGGGGGGGATTCTCGTAGGGGGTAGTTGTCCTGGAGATTAGTTGTAGGGGTAGTTGTCCGGATACGGGCTTAGAAATTGCCGCGAAAAAATTGTTTTCGTTTTTATTTTGGGGTGGGATAGTAATATTTTCATAATACGTGATTTTAGTAACGTACAATTCATTGGCATCTACCGTTTTTACAGTGTGCCCCTGTTTATGGGCATGGATGGGAATGAAGTATGCCCTCCCACGGTTGGGACTTTCAAATTTCCCCGAGTTAAAAATCACCTCTCAGAGCATTTGAGTAATTACTAACTTATTAATTTCATTATATTCTTTGAAATCTTTATTTCGGTCTTCCTTATCATAATCTTAACAAAAATCATGACAAAAATTATCACCATGTTGATCGATCGTGATCCTATGAATAATAATCATCATGGTCATCCTCCTCCTCCTCCTGATCATATTATTTGATCATGTCATTTATTGAAGGTGAATTATTGCGGGGGGATGATACAAGCCAATCCTACAGGCCACCCCCCCCCCCCCATTACAAAATTCTTAATTCAATTCTATCAAATTTATTCCTATTTCTTTATACTGTAAAGCATATTGGTTGTATGTAAACAACCACAGGACCAACGGCTTTAACCCTAATAGAGCCGGATTATTTAGACCCATCTCACAGCCGGGGTGGGGGCTGATTCCGCCCCCTAAGATCTCAGCCGTCCACCGCGCATTCGCAACGAAAATCGGCACACACGTCGCCAACCACGTAATCTACAAAACTGTATAGTCAATTTCTCCGAAAAATTTAATAACTAATTAATTATGCTAATTTATGCATAAAATTAATTTGCTCTAATTAATTAAATAAAGCCCCAAAACTGCTAATTTTTGGTATAGAGACTCTTTGTCAGATTCTGATCAAATAAACCGGTAAAAATCCTTTTTTTCTTATGTTTTTTATTGTTTTTTCGATGGAATTTGTCGGCGACACTATTTTAATCCTAAACAACATAAAATTAATTGTTTTTAAACAGTAAAAGTAAAAATAATGAAACATTTATGAATTTTAGCTGGAAACACAATTTGGATTGGATTTGTACACGAAATCACGTTTTTGAACAATTTTGGGTCTGACATGCACTTACGAAATGTTGGGTAACTCCGGAACCGCGCGCGCGGACATCACAAATTTGGTCTCAAAAGTTGCGCAAGACTTGAAAGAAAAAAGTAGTGAAGCGGCGTGGTGACTGCTTTTCGCGATGCGAACATATTACGTGAAACGTTGAGGGGGGGGGAATCCGCCCCCCGGGCCTATTAGGGTTAAGTCCTCTCCGAGGGACTTGAGGTTAATGCCTTACCAAAGGACATGAGTGCATCCTGGTTTCAAACACGCATCCTTCAGTTACAAAGCCACTGTTCGACCTCTGAGCTATCTCGCCTATCTCTGAGGATTATGGACATGATAGAACAACACCTACTACAGCACCCCCCCCCCCCCGCCACCCGCACACAGACTATGCCATTTATGAATTGCTTTGACGAAAATTGTCAGTAGTATGCAGGGAGGGGGAGAGTGCCCCATAGAGTTGTTAGGGGTATGTAACTACATGTATATGGTTTTCCCCCTCCCGCGCGAAGTGCGAAAGCTCTGACGTTTTATAGCAAATCTGAGATAAAGATAATGGCTCGTCGCAATACTGCACTGTATGTAACAGGGGTGGGTGCATGGAGAGGGGGGGGGGGGTCCCTCTGAAGTTTTGTAGCAAATTTGAGAGAAAGATAAAGGCTCGTACATGTAGCACCTCCTTTTAGGCGGAAAGTTAGTTCGACACCCACGCAATGCTGCACTGCATGTATCAGGGGTGGATGCATGGATGGGGAGTTACTTCCCCCTCCCCGCGGGAAACGCGAAAACTGACGCAAATTTCGTAGCTTTTATCGTTCTCTTCCTCCGCTTCCTCACGCTTTTTCGCTCTCGCCTGTTTTTAAGGGGTGTATTTGTTTCATCGCCCGTCCCCATATTGGCTCGACACAGCCGTGGGGTGTCTAGATCCCATCCAATATTATTATTTTTGTTCTTTCATAATTGAGTGTTCATTGAACAATGAAAATCATATTTTATTTTGACAAATAATCCTAACCCTAACCTATTCTTCGATTATGAATAGCACCCCTCTTTCGTGATTATGAATAGCGACCCTCTTCTTTGATTATGAATAGCGACCCTCTTCTTTGATTATGAATAGCGACCCTCTTCTGTGATTATGAATAGCGACCCTCTTCTTTGATTATGAATAGCGACCCTCTTCTCTGATTATGAATAGCGACCCTCTTCTCCGATTATGAATAGCGACCCTCTTCTCCGATTATGAATAGCGACCCTCTTCTGTGATTATGAATAGCGACCCTCTTCTCCGATTATGAATAGCGACCCTCTTCTCCGATTATGAATAGCGACCCTCTTCTCCGATTATGAATAGCGACCCTCTTCTCCGATTATGAATAGCGACCCTCTTCTCCGATTATGAATAGCGACCCTCTTCTCCGATTATGAATAGCGACCCTTATGAATATTGACCTTTATGAATAGCGACCCTTATGAATATTGAACTTTATGAATAGCGACCCTTATGATTAACGACCCCGATTTGGTATTATGAATAGCGACCCTGTATCTGTATTATGTATAGCGACCCTTATGACTTATTATGAATAGCGGCCCTTATGAGTAATGACCCTTTTCTTCGATTATGAATAGCGACCCTCTTCTCATATTATGAATAGCAATCCTTATGAATAATGCTTCTTATGAGTTTATGAATAGTGACCCCCTTTTCGCTTTATGAATAGCGACCCTACAGGTATAGGAAATTACACGTTATGACTAGCGGTCCTTATGAGCCACTGATCCTTATGACTAGCGGTCCTTATGACTAGCGAGGTTACCCCGTCTGAGCTATACCTGGTTCTGGAGAAGAAGATGTTTGATATTTACATAGCTTTTACAATTGGGGGCCCTCCCCCTGGCCCCCCTGGGGGCCACATGTACCATTTTAGCAACTTTAGGTCCCCTACCCCTAAGGATGATTCCAACCAAGTTTGGTTGAATTCCGATCATGGGTTTTGGAGAAGAAGATGAAAATGTAAAAAGTTAACGGACGACGCACGACGCACGACGGACGACGGACAAATTTCCATCGCAATAGCTCACTCGAGCCTTAGGCTCAGGTGAGCTAAAAAGCTAGTCAAGCTTGACCCTATTAACTAAAAACATGAGGTACTGATACATGTCATGTATAACTCTGATCTTGCCTTAATACTATTCTTTGTACAATATGGAAATGGCAATACATGTATTTTTGGGAAATAATTATTCTGTTGCATGAAATTTTAATAAGGAAACTTCCCTTTTTCCAATATCAAATCCCAAATGGTCCACGAGAGATAGCGCAATCTAGAGCGCACCTATTCGCAGATTACTGTGCAGATAGTGCTAAAATAGATCGCGCTACTCTCTGCAGGAGGGGGGTGGTCCATGAGAGATAGCGCAATCTAGAGTGCGCCTATTCGCAGTTTACTGTGCCAATAGTGCTAAAATAGATTGCTTTTGTTTTGAAAGATTTTCACCCGAAATCAAACCAAATCACTTATGTGAGACTCAATTAACTGGCAGTGGTCCTAGAACAAGCAGCCAACAGCGGAGTTGAAAACAAGCCGAAAACAAATCCTGGAGCAGCCATGAGACAACCAAAAGGCTCCTTAAATATTGCTAAGGCTACACTGAATATTTTGGTACGAAATCAGCAAAAAAAAAGTTATTTTAGGGCCTTAAATCAGCACAAGAATGATATGGAGAGCCCGTTGGTATTAAGAATATTTCCCCAAAATCTGAACATTCAGTTTTTTTTAAAAGACAAAAATGGATGATCGATATGGTTGTTGGCGGCTTTTAGTAGATCGGACTCTTGGCGGCTGTTGGCGGCTTTTGGTAAATCAATTACCGTGTCTACTGTCTTGATACCCTCTTGGTATCCTCTTGGCTGCTGCTGGCTGCTGTTGGCGGCTTTTAGTAGGACCCACATGCGGTGAGCGACTCGCTCGCAATCGATAGCGCTAACGTATAACGTATGTAACCGTATATTGTACCAATCAAATGCATGCATGCTGTGCATATGGCTGAGGGATATGCATAGCACTATACACACAAGCGCATTATTACAGCGTGGCACACAGCAACACGCCGCACGCACGTTGCGCAGTGCAATCCTCTCAGCACTTGGATGCTATGGAGAGCCGACTGGTATTAATAATATTTCCCAAAAATCTGGACATTCAGTTTTTTTATGGCTCTAAAAACTTCAAAACTGAACGGTTGGCATGTATGACATGCTATGGTAAATTTCATCTGCCTTTTCATCACGAATATTCATCAGTCTCAAAATATGAATACCAAATCTTTTAGACACCGGTACATTCATTCAAGATTCATTGAATTACCGAACTCTCCATAAATTAGGAGACTGTTTGCCTCGAAAAAGTCAATAAACTTTATCTATAGATCCATGCACCCATTGCCAAGCATAACAGGCATGCATCAGTACACATCATATCATGGCACAATGGAAATTTAATCTGCAATCCACTTAAGTGTGCAGGGTCATGTGTCTTGAACTCGACCTGCAGAATGGGTGGCTCAGTTACACTTTTGGGTTTCAAAGTAATTTTTAATTTTTAATTTTAAATTTTTTACCAAGAAAAGACACACGTAAAATGGGTCTCGCGAAATATTAAAAAAACCAACATGTTTTACTTTTTGCGGTGGATATCTGTAAGCTTTGTACACTAATAACAATATTACTGAAACCTTTTTTTTTTCATTTTAGGATATATACAAAACCTTTTTTTAATTTCAGTTTGACCAACATTATTTAATTTCAAAATTAATAAATCCATTAACTTTTCCGGATTAACAAACCTTTGTAATAATAAATTAATTTTTATCAGAAACTGCAAAATAACAAACACTTCGGAGTATTGAACCTTCAGAATAACGAACTTTGGGAATTATTAACCTTGGGAATAATTTATTCAAAGTCCATTTCATTCTTTAAACACATACCGGTACAGTGTCTAAGAAAACAAGCATAATACAAAACATTACCCACATATTAAATGTCTTTTCCTGGAGTTTGGTAGACAGGCGGCTCTAGATGGGAAATAGTGTTCACTTTTTTTCAACATGGATACCAATGTAAAATTTAATGCTGAAAACGATGGCATTAACTGATCTTTGATCAAAAATGTGCCCTAAGTGCCCAAACTTTATGTTTCAGTGGCCCACCATTGTTTTATAGGTGCGGTAAATGGTAGGAATTTATTCCTTGAATGCTCCACTAGGCCTCCGTACACAGAAACTGAATGCTCTCGTAACCCGTAGTGCGTGGACAGTACTGGTCAGAGTAGTAAAAAGGAGACATTACTGCCCAACCCTAATTTTTGTCCTTTTTACCTGGTATGTCTTCAACAAAGCTAAAGAATAAATAGATAAATTATAACTAAATAACGAAATAAAGAATTTCTATGTTAGAGAGGTACCTTAGACGTCTGCTTACTAATCGCTTCTGATTAAACCTTGTTCAAACTGACAGATGATCACCTACGACTGTCATCGGCCATCTTGACTCGAAATTATTCATGATTATGATGTCAATAAATAGTCTCACTCTCCACCCACTGACCTCTTTGATATAGATGTGAGCATGATCCTTGCCAACGTATATTTGAATATTCATAAACCCAATCTCAAAGATTGCTCCGATTGGCCACTAGCTTTTCTAAAGAACTGACCCCGGAACCGGAACCGGTTCTCGGGAAAGATCGCCATTTAATTATTTCTGTTTGGATTGGACATCATCTAGGTAGCTCGGTAAGTCCTAATTTTCTATCTTTTTAATTTTTGAAAGTAGATGTAGGTTTATACACACCATGAATAGTGGTCATATTGTCCACTACGCGATATGAATGTAAAAATAACTTGGCATTTTCTGTCGCATGTACTAAAGGTATGGGGGAAAAATAAGACAAATCTTTTAAATACTTCCTTTCAAATTCAACCCTTAAAAATCTCACTCCTACCTCAATGGCCGTTAGTAAAAACTTTTGATATTTCCAGCAAAATTGAAAGTCAAAATCATGTCCAAAACCGAAGAAATCCCTGCCAATTTTTCTTGTGACCGCGTGTTGTTTTCATTCCGCCGATGTCGCATGCAGAAAATCAGAACTTTTCCATGTAAGCGATAGGGACCGAAGTTTTAATGACAAAAATCTTTTGGGGGGATGTCAGCGCTCGCGACGACCAGGAAATGTACACAATGACTCCGTCTCCGGTACCTCATTTTCGCCAGAACCAACAGTAAAATACGTATTTCATTTTTGGAATTATCTTTTCCAACATCGGTGAGTTGAATTTTGGATTTCATGGATATGTTGGGATCGGTTTTTGTAAATTAGGGTCTAAGCCAATTACGAGTGGTGTTTGAAAAAGTTCTTCTTCTTCTTCTTCCAGTCTGGTACAGACCGCCGCTGGCGTATTATCGTACCTTGTGCTTGTCGAGTGCCGAGTGTACAGTGCAAGTAAAAATTGCTCTACAATCAAACTATGTGCAGCTAAAAAACAGTCCTGAAGCTCAACGGAGCTTCACATGTTGAGGTGTATGACAAAGACCGCGTTTACACAGAGTGAACTCGAGTTCAAATTCGACAGCGAATTCAATTGCGACCTTGGATTAGCATAAATTATTTTTCGGTGGGCTGTTTACACCAAGCATTGGACGAACTCGAATTCAGAAGGAAAGTGAATTCGACTTGATTACGCCCTCGCTTGGTGGGAATATCGTGATTATCAACTTCCGGGTTAAATTTGTGAAAACCCCGCGAGTGAGTTCAAAATGGTGGTACCGAGTATTGTAAGGGCAGTCATTTTGATCTGGTTTCGTATCTGATTTTACGTCGGAATAGGAATATCCTGATCAATAATTATATGCGACAGCAACGTGTCAGATCTGCTCGTCGAGCAGACCGTTTAAGAAGATGATGGGAAGATTTTTTTCTTCAATCCAGCCGCCTTTTTTTGGGGGGGGGGGGGGGGGGGGGGCGAAAGACTGCAAAAGGTAGAATTTACAAGATACTTCAGTGATTTACTGGTTAAATATTGTTTAACATTAAAAACAGTTTGAGCTATATGCAACGCAATGCTTCATTTATAGTGTAATTGCCAATATATTTGCCTGAATAAACCTAGCTATAAACTTGACAACTCTGTTAAGCCTCCATGTCAGTTTTTCACACATTTACCTTTTGTACATGGGTCAGAATCGATATGTGACCCGCTCCCACAAACCTGCCGTAATGGATAAAATTTTATTTTAAAGATTTGCTTGTAGCTAAATTGCTCAAATAGCCAGCTTTTTCTTTTGATTTGGATGCATTGTCTGAATTTTCCTGGTGACTTCGGCGGGTTTTGTAGGATCGTTCGTGCGTTGTGGTTCACTTGTTGGATGACGCTTATTTACTGACGCGTTGCTTAGCAATGCCGGAAGTGACGTATGACGGGGTCACTGGCTGGATATTTGCTAGTCGACTTTCAATTACGTGTCCGTTCACACAGCAAATAGCGAATTTAAATTCGATAAAAGTCGCGTTTGAATTCGATAAATGTTGCTCTGGGTCGTCATTCGAATTCGAGTTTTGAACTCGAGTTCTAATTGCGACTACCCTGTTTACACACAAATGAACTCGAGTTCAAATTCGACTAAAGTCGACTTCAGTCTCTGTGTAAACGGGGTCTATGACTGCTTAGATTCTACACACGAAGGATAGACATGTCGCTATGAGTGGGTTTATAATACATGTATAAATCCTAAATAAAATAAATATAGACCATACTAACAATAGTAAACAGATCTAGGGCCTATACGAAATCAGTGAAAAACTAGGGTAGGGGAATTATTATTGAGTCTAAAGGGATACGCCACCAGTCGGCCGTGGGGAAAGTCAGGATTGCAGCCAGTCTCATACACTCGTACACAAAGTTTGTGCATGGATGATGGAACGCTTCCGTCGGGCTAGTAACTTAATACTGGGATCACATTTCGAACTGCAACTTGCAAGAAGCCAACCGAACCTCGCACGAGAGCTTGAGCTCAGACACTGTCAGATGGATTGTGCATGTTGCGCGGCGACCAGTCTCTGAGTCTGTCCAAATTGCCTCATGATAAATTGAAGGTGTAAATGATCACGGTGCCCTCAAACGTAGCAGCATATAGGCCTACGTCCACACTATGCGGTTGAGTATCTCTTTAAGTTTAACTGCGGCGCCGCGACAGCGTTCTGAAATATCGGGCATGCACAACTAGCCAGGATTAGCTTCGTGAATGTAGAAAAAAAAAAATGGCTATACGGCTTCTACACACGAAGCTAGGCGTTATTACCCAGCAATCAGATTCCGCACGGGGTAGTACGACATGAAAAATGCCCTGAAATCACACTTTTCTGATAATTTCCGCGACCCACAGGCCCTTCCCCACAGCGTTTCCTCCTAGGGAAACGTTTAGAATGACAATTTTTTTTTGATTGAGTATAATTTTGGAAATATATCCATAAAAAGATGATAAAAATTTCAGAAAACTCACCAGCGTTTGCGTATCCATGCCTCCGAGGTCATGCAGATCAAAATGGCGGCACGATCGCCGTAATCAAAATCATGAAAACTATTAGGCGCCGTTTGTAAATTTATTATTTAGCTCAATTATTTACATATAATTCACTATTTAGCTCTTTTCTACGATTATTATACGATAAAATGACATAAAGGATACAATGTTTTATAAATAATGAATTTTGCAATTTCCATAATATTTGATATATAATGAATTTGTGAAATCATTATTTATAAATAATGGAAACTGCAAAATTCATTATTTATATATGATGAATATTGTAAAATCATTATTTAAAAAAAATGGAAATTGCAAAATTCATTATTTATAAAACATTGTATCCTTTATGTCATTTTATCGTATAATAATCGTAGAAAAGAGCTAAATAGTGAATTATATGTAAATAATTGAGCTAAATAATAAATTTACAAACGGCGCCTAATAGTTTTCATGATTTCGATTACGGCGATCGTGCCGCCATTTTGATCTGCATGACCTCGGAGGCATGGATACGCAAACGCTGGTGAGTTTTCTGAAATTTTTATCATCTTTTTATGGATATATTTCCAAAATTATACTCAATCAAAAAAAAATTGTCATTCTAAACGTTTCCCTAGGAGGAAACGCTGTGTGGGGAAGGGCCTGTGGGTCGCGGAAATTAACAGAAAAGTGTGATTTCAGGGCATTTTTCATGTCGTACTACCCCGTGCGGAATCTGATTGCTGGGTAATAACGCCTAGCTTCGTGTGTACAAGGCGTATAGCCATTTTTTTTTTTCTACATTCACGAAGCTAATCCTGGCTTAGCCCCGGGACGCTGCCACGAAGTGGCAGCGTCCTGAGTGAAACCAGTACGATTCGGTGGGTCTCACAATCTACCAATGTTCAAATGACCATTTAAAAAATGGCCATGTAATTATTATTTTTTAATTAAAGTATCATATATACGATGCCACTTACCTAAACAGACTTTACGCAAATCAGCTTTTCCTAAAAAATGTGTAGAATCGATGAATGTCACTTTTTACTCTCAATTTTCGAAACCAGTCCCATTCGCCATGTTGTTAAAGCCAAATTGAAAATAGGCACTTGCGCATGCGCCTATGAATGTTTATTACAATGCGGCATAGTTTTCGTCAATGGAATAATGAATATTCATATACCCACTGTAATCCGCCGATCGCTAGCGTATAGATCTAGCGCTCTCGCTCAAGCTCGTCTTAATGAATATTCATAATCCTCCCTTTTTGTCTGTATTATAATTGGAGCTGCTGACGCATGCGCATTGCAAGCAAAACACCGACCTTCGGAAGTTTTTACTACAGGCTCTTGGAGATAAATATGCCTTTTTTGTATCATCCTCATTGAAAAGAAAGACGACAGTCAATCGTAAAGTATTGTAAGTACCTAAAATAGCCTAAAATCAACTGATTTCATGTTTCATGGCTATCATTTTGACAAACGACCTTGTAATTATGTGACATCCATGCGATCAAAGGACTGCGAAGCGCAGCCCGAACACTACGTGTTCGGGCTGCCGCAGTAAATCCTGGCTATGCACAACATAGACCGAAAGCTTCAGTCTCTGTTCGTCGGGTGTTCCACTGGACTACGTCTTGCTTCACTACACCTCCTTACATAGACTGAAGTTCGTCTCTCACTCTGTACCAGGGACTAAGGACGAATTTTCATTTTCCAATAAATACATTATTTTATTAAAATAAACAACTCAGAATGAGAACAACGGTAATATAATATGCTTGAATAAATTTCTTACCCCAAATTCCTCGTCTGGTACACGAATCTGATCATTTGAAGCATGGAAGTTGCACGTCAGTAGCGAGTCGCTGACAGCCATTCTTGGTTATAATCACATGACCCGGAAGTAGGCCTAGTCGGAAGCGTATAGAGATTGTGTAGTAAAACGCAGCGAATACTCAGTCAGTCAGTGCGAAGGGAGTTCAAACCAGAGTAAGTCCCAAATTTTGTTAATTATCTGTATATTTTGGGGGGTTTTTTGTGATGTATTGAAATATGAGAACCCTAGCACCATCTATGTGAAATTTTAGAGAAAGGGGATGGCTTATAGGGATGGAAAATCAGATCCCCCCTTTTGGGGGGATATGCTCATAGGCCATGTATTGTAAGATCCCCTTATCTACCGCGAAGGTTGGGTAGCCGTCTGTGTAGGAGGAGAAGGTTAAAATAAGAAAATGTTAAAGACTCCTCCGAAACAGACGGTTTTCAGCTGGCTATGCACAACACATCACATCGCACAAACATGACAAACTGACAAAACCACACAACCGGGGGAGCGTTTCATCACGCGTTTTGTCAGTGATTTTTACCGACAACTGTTATAAGCTACTGAAATCCTTGCATCTGATTGGCTGAGAGCAAATTTGTCAGTAAAAATCACTGACAAAACGCTTGATGAAAAGCTCTCCCGAAGAAAGTTAGGAATACCACTCGAGTACGAGGTACGGTATGCCGTACACAGGTCCACTTACCTACTCACTGCCGTATCACTGGAATATAATAAATTTAGTAGATATATAATCTTGATCATGCAAAAAGAGGTCCGATTTTACATTACTAACAGTTTCTCTCAAAATCTGTGGCTAAATATGTGAGATGTAGTAGTATAACTGTAAGACATACGACGTCGACATCTCGTCGAACTCCTATCACTCCACTACTAGCACTGTACAGCTTTTGCTTGACGAATCTAATATTTTCACATTGATACGGGATAGTGGTAGTTCAGTCGTATCGCAAATTTATTGGAACATTGAAAGGAGAAAGATTTATGAAAGTAGTATTTTGTGCTGATGAAATTATAAAAGATCATATTTATAGTACCTTTATATTCATATTTTAATATTGATTTTTTTTCCCAGTCAAGTCATCTGATCATATGAAACATCCTATTTTTGTGCTCTTTTCCATATCTTTACAAAGTTACCTTACTTGTCTGGTAGTTAGGCTATGAATGCGCTGTCGATGGTGGGTGCCCATTATTTCACGGGAGCAATTCATCAGAAAATACATGCGAGATTAACTTTACACACAGTCCATCTTATTCCCCCTCGTTCTTACATTCTTCTCTTTTTCATCCCCATTACTTTGGAATTACTTTAGCTTTGTATCCTATGGAAAGTTAAATTATGGTTGTTGTATTTGCTCCTGCTTTCAACGCTCTTCCTAATACTATAAGCTGACTCGATCTCCGGTCCTATTTCTCTCATTTGCTTATCCCCTGCATTCCTAGATGTCTCTCCCCTTTATAGGATTGTATTTGCATGATTTCAGTCCCTTTCTAATCTCACAATATATACCTACCTCTGTGATAAGTCCACACATCTTTAGTTTCCGATCCAAGTTTCAGATCAGGCCTGTATAGGACTTTTGCGGGGGGGGGGGAGGGGTCAACATTGGATAAATTGGACCTTTCTGAGGGAGCGAAGCGACCGAGTAGGGGTGGCGGGTGGGGTCAGGGGGCGCGCCCCTCGAAGGGGGTGGGCACGAGCGTAGTCAGAATTATGTGACGGGGGTGGGTCAAATGTGAAGCCCGAACATATGCTACCACTGTGTAGGATTCCAAATACGGCGAGCGAGCAAAGCGATTGAAAAAAAATGTACTTTTAAAAGGCACCAATAGGCACCAATAGGTGAAATGTAAAGCTATATCTCCGGTCATCTTGTTGCCATATGCAGGAATCATTCATATTAATAAAGTTTTTAGGAAGTGAAGCAAAGGGGGGGGGGGCATTTTCCTGTTCTTATAGAAAGTAACCCTAATATCTGGGCGCCATGCTATGGCGATAGGGCAGTGACGTGCCCGAAATTGTCATAACATTGAATATTCATGGACCTCGCTGCATGAAACTATCTCGTTTATAAGGTGTGCGAGCGAGCGAAGCGAGCTAGGAAAAATGCATTTTACTTTGCTGTTACTCATTTCAATATAGAAATTGGACCTAACAAGTATTCGGGTGCCATGGCGATAGGGCAGCGACCTGCCTGGATATTGCAATAACATCCTTATGGAAATATTCGGACCTCGCTGCCTGAAACTATCTCATTTCTAAGATTTGCGAGCGAGCGAAGGAAAATGCACTTTAATTCGTTCTTGCTCATTTCAATAGAAAGTAAGGTAACCCTGATTTCTGGGCACCATGGCGATAAGGAAGTGACGTGCCCGAAAATTGTCATAACACTGAATATTCATTGGCGTATTATAATAATATACAATGGAAATTTTCATGGTCCTCGCTACCTGAAACCAGAGCTATCCATACAGATATCTCTATCAACGCGCTCTGCCTGAAAGTGACTATCCCGTTTCAAAGTTTTGTGAATGAGCGAAGCGAGCGACGGAAAACACATTTTTCTATCTCCCAAATGTTATTTCCAAAACACCCCAAGTGTTATATCGGGGCATCTTGTTATTTCTGATTATATATAGTTTCCAAGATGTCATTGTTTTATAAAATACTCTCATGGCACTCCGGTTGAACAGGCTGGATTAGAGGGCCATAATTTAAGGGCCTGAATGACTAGACCGGGTCCGCCAGGAGTATTCCATGCAACTTGAGAGCGGGAAATTTTCCTCTTTCAAGTGAACAGACACATTAAATACCCCTCTCTCTTTTCCAGTATGGTTTCTATATTTCACTATTATATTCCATTACCACAGATTTCATTTGAGTCTTATCATGCTTATCACTGCTTATCTTCCCACATTATCTGTGTATGGTGTTTTAAGCATTGATAAAAACTACTTTCGAAAAATAAACTCAAGACAATATCAATAGCCCTGCCTATCACCTTTAGAAATGTGCGAACATTAGAATGGTGTATTACGTAATCCGAACATGATTTCTATGGGCAGTACAATAGGCCTTTGAAATTGCCCTTGAGTTTATTTTTCGAAAGCAGTATGTCACTGAATTTATTTCCTTGTTTTGTCAGGATTTCCTGTCCAATGTAACGACAGGCCTAGCCAGATTTTTTAATTAGGGGGGGGGGGGGGGGGCACAGGGGTGTCAATCCGTGTTCATGATACTAGGGATTATGGCACCCGGGGCAAAAAATGAACCCCCCCCCCCCCCCCCATGCAGTACCCAAACTTATCTTTGTCAGCGAAGGAGCAAAGCGACCGAGCGGCAAATTTTTAATTTTTAACCCTAAAAAACGCAATTTCTTATGCATTTTACCCAGGAAATTTTGCAATTGACCATCGCAATTGAGCGATAGAGAAGCTCGAATTTTATACATTGATTAGCGGTTTTCTATTCACTCACTTCTACAATCGGGAGCAAAACTAACTAAAACCCTGAAAGGCTTGAGAAAGAGTCGAGAAATTCAGCAAGGCTATACCTGAATTGAGATTAATTTCTTTCAAAAGTTGAACATTTGCAAATGCTGTTTTATACACTTTATCCTACATCGGGGGCGCAATATTTAGCAGGGGTCATACATGATATAGCGAGCAAAGCAATTACATCTTTATTTTTCAAATTTTGAACCCTTTAAGCTATTTTAGAACTATATAGGCCTACTGGGGCGCGAAATTACGAGATCCTGAAAGATAATAATTATGCGAGGGAGCAAAGCGACCCAGCTTTCGAAAATTTTCGCATTTCAAAGCTTCAAAAACTAGATTTCTAGTGCATTATAAATCCTGTGGATTTTGGGGCCGTGCGCAATCCGTATAAAGATTATGATTTTTATTTCTCTCCTCCCCCTCCCCTAGATACGCCACTGAGCGAAGCGACCGAGCGGGGGAGGGTGTGGACAACAGGGACTTTTCGAAAATCTGTCTCAAAAACTTCCAATTTAGAGCATCCCAAAATGTTTTTTAATGAAAGGAAGAATGCACGGATCTAGAAGGAACCCCTCAATTGAGAATGACATGTGCGAGCGAACGAATTTTCTGCCATATTTTCACATTGAAATTATGGCATTTATTATTTCCTTACTTCTAATAATTAAAGAATGTGATGGTATTTCAAGGTCAAACATAATGAGTTTGGATAATTATTAGTTTTAAGTTAATGTGTCATGATTGTTATTCATTTTATCAAAAAATATTGGGGGGATGATAATACAGGCCACCCACACCTCAAATTTCTTTTTGGGGGATATATACCACATCCCCCCCCCCCCGGGGGGGGGGGGGGGGATCGAACCCATGGGCGGCCAGACGTGAAGGATCCAACCGCAGCCAGGATTTCATTTTAGGGGGCGGTTGTGAGAAAGATAACGGCTTGTAGCAATTTTTTAGGCGAAAAATTATAGGTCGACGCCCCGACTGCTTTTCAATTACTTGGACGCAATATTGTAACAGGGGTAGGTGGACAGGATGGTGGGAGTTTCCCCCTTCCCGCGCGAAGCGCGAAAGCTCCACGTTTCACAGCAAATTTGAAAGAAAGATAACGGCTCGTAATACTTTTTTAGGCGGAAAGTTAATTTGACGCCCTGGCTGCTTATCAGTTATTTTGGGCGTAATACTGCACTGTAACAGGGATGGGTGCAGGGAGGGGGAGTTTCCCCCCTTCCCGCGCGAAGCGCGAAAGCTCTGACGTTTTAGCAAATTTGAGAGAAAGAAAACGGCTAGTAGCAAGCAATTTTTTTAGGTGGAAACTTATAGTTTAATGCCTGTACTGCTTTTCAATTATGTGGACTAAGCATTTCACTGTATGTAACAGTGGGTGCAGGTAGAGGAGAGTTATTTCCCCCATCCGCGAGAACTTTGACGTTTCTTGTAACGCCTTTTAAGGCCTTTTTCAGTCACTTCCCCCGCTTTTTCGCTCTCTCTCTCTCTCTCTTTTTTAGTGGCTGAATTAGGGGGGCCATGGCCCCCTTGTGCCCCCCTGTCTACGCCAGTGTTACATTATGTAACACTTTTGAAAGATCAAAATGCTATTCAGTTTCGTCCTGTAGGCTGATAGGAATCAATAATCATCCAAAATTAATGTCAGATGTCAAAGATAGTTTAATAATTACCATGTCATTCAACAGTTTCAATGGTCAATCAACTTCAACATAATCTCCATTCATTTTCGTCAGATTTCAATCGAATTCGTCCGACCTAGCAATCCGCTGCAAAATTTTATCATCAAATCCATCTTTGGGAAGTCGATTTCAAGAAATTGTCAATCAAATTCGTCACATAGACAAGACCTTACAACGAGCGGGTGGCGATTTTGAATAACTCTTTGAACTCTTTCAGTCTTTGACAAAATCGATAGCAAAATGAAAAATAAATTCCGAAACAGAATGGCGAAATACGTATATTGACTAGGTGTTATTATGAAGTTGAAGGACAAAAGCAAATAAAAAAGTGTTCAAATTGGCTAATTCCTCTCTCCCCTTTCACGTGACCCCCTTGTGCGCCCTCCCCTATCTAAGCCAGTTGGTATATGGAAATGTTTTAAAAAATTTAACCTAGAAATCACTATTCCGATGTCACTTTGGAGAATTTTTTTTCGCCTTAATTCTTTTTGTTGTTGTTGTTGTTCAAGCAGATTTCTGCTCGCCAGCTTGGGGGGGGGGGGTAGGTGTTCGAACCCTCTGAACCCCCCCCCCCCCGCGCGCCTCGTACCTGCCATGGATACTACAAACGAATCTGAATAATTCTTTGAATGACGCTTTGACAAAATCAATTGCAACATGGCATAGTTACAAAATTCGAAAATGAATGGTGAAAGACATTAATTATAGATTTGCCAGATTAGGAGGTTACGGGGAAAAAATCAAAATCAAATGAATTGAAATAGACGGAAAGGCCGATATTTTATCACGTTATTTTCCCTTTCCATCATCTCTCCCCTCGCTTCCTCTTTTTAAAATTTATCTTTTTTTTTCAACCCCCCCCCCCCCTAGTTACGGGCCTGCAGATCAAGCATGATGGGGCGGAGGGGGGGGGGGGGAAGGGGCACCCAGTTTTGGCATATCTTTTGTGCACAAATTAATTTTTTGGACTAAAAATTCAATTGTGAGAGATTTTGAGTACTTGTGCATCGATATCCCGACCCCTGGAGATTCCTGGATTCACCACAATATATTATAACTATCCTTTCTTCACCACAGTATCTTATAACTATCCTTTCTTCACCACAGTATCTCATAACTATCCTTTCTTCATCACAGTATCTCATAACTATCCTTTCTTCACCACAGTATCTCATAACTATCTTTTCTTCGCCACAGTATCTCATAACTATCTTTTCTTCGCCACAGTATCTCATAACTATCCTTTCTTCATCACAGTATCTCATAACTATCCTTTCTTCACCACAGTATCTCATAACTATCCTTTCTTCACCACAGTATCTCATAACTATCCTTTCTTCGCCACAGTATCTCATAACTATCTTTTCTTCACCACAGTATCTCATAACTATCCTTTCTTCGCCACAGTATCTCATAACTATCCTTTCTTCACCACAGTATCTCATAACTATCCTTTCTTCATCACAGTATCTCATAACTATCCTTTCTTCACCACAGTGTCTCAAAACTATCCTTTCTTCACCACAGTATCTTATAACTATCCTTTCTTCACCACAGTATCTCATAACTATCCTTTCTTCATCACAGTATCTTATAACTATCCTTTCTTCACCACAGTATCTCATAACTATCCTTTCTTCATCACAGTATCTCATAACTATCCTTTCTTCACCACAGTATCTCATAACTATCCTTTCTTCACCACAGTATCTCATAACTATCCTTTCTTCGCCACAGTATCTCATAACTATCTTTTCTTCACCACAGTATCTCATAACTATCCTTTCTTCGCCACAGTATCTCATAACTATCCTTTCTTCGCCACAGTATCTCATAACTATCCTTTCTTCACCACAGTATCTCATAACTATCCTTTCTTCGCCACAGTATCTCATAACTATCTTTTCTTCGCCACAGTATCTCATAACTATCCTTTCTTCATCACAGTATCTCATAACTATCCTTTCTTCATCACAGTATCTCATAACTATCCTTTCTTCACCACAGTATCTTATAACTATCCTTTCTTCACCACAGTATCTCATAGCTATCCTTTCTTAGCCACAGTATCTCATAACTATCCTGTCTTCGCCACAGTATCTCATAATTATCCTTTCTATGCTCCTTCCTATTCATTTGAAACTTTCGGTCTGCAAGAACAGACCCTAATTTGACACCCTATCAGAAAATAATTGTCTTGAGAGGAGCCTAATCCAGCCACTGGTCC
Organism: Heliocidaris erythrogramma; assembly: GCA_025617745.1. Taxonomy (NCBI): domain Eukaryota; kingdom Metazoa; phylum Echinodermata; class Echinoidea; order Camarodonta; family Echinometridae; genus Heliocidaris; species Heliocidaris erythrogramma. Next base: position 29,646,059 of record CM046866.1, read on the forward strand.
TGTCACTATATATTGAAGTAGCTATAGTACATGGCCTATTGTAGTCTTTTATGACAGACCAGGTTTTGTGCCTTCAAACTATCACTTGGCCATGATTCATGACATTCATTTAGTTTCTCTTCTGTCAAGTCACACTTCCATATCCTCTTAAACCTAGTCTTCTTCCTCCATCTCTCTTCCTGTAGTTCCACACTTTCTCTTCTCACATCAGCTTCCTCTTATATTTGTTATCATAGTTATGTATCATTCCTTTACCTATCAAGCCATTTTCTTATCACACCATCACATTACCCCTTTCTTTCAACCTCTCTCCCATTAAGCAAATCCTTTATTCACAGGATCTTTCTTTCAATCCATTATGATTGTAAACCTATTCCTGCACCTTTCTATGATTCTTCCCTTTTCTCATATCCTCCTCATTCTTTCTACCACTCTCTCTTCATCATTGCTTCTCTAACCTACTATCCTTCATTACCTCCTCCATCTTATCTGCATCCTTCACAAACTCCTGCCCCCTCTCTGTCTCCATCACTCTACCTCTGTGCAATATCTGTATATGTTGGCAATCATGTTTGATAAAGTGCTCTTTTTCTCTAGCCTTAGCCAGTAGTTCCACCATCTGGGCCTTGTTTCATAAAACTTATTAATAACAAGTTAGAATAATGGTTATAAGCTCCTGAAATCCTTAAATCTGATTGGCAGAGAGCAAATTTGTGATAGAAATGGGCCAGTTGTTATTGATATCAAGTTTTATGAAACGGGGCCCTGGTCTTTCACCCCTCTCTCCTCCAGCTATCTCGATCTGCAGACTCTCTATCTCGAAGTACACGTCTTCTTCTTCCTCTACTCCTATTCCCATCAATCTGTCTTGTCAATACCAAATTCTCCATCCATCTTTATACCCCGGGGTATGTCTCATTGAGGCCTGTACGGCACCATGGTAATGAATTTGCTTCAGATGTGATTTCTAGATGCAACCACTTAAAGCATATTGATTTTGTAAATTTAATATCTCATTGGTTTATTTTTTTAGAAACCATCAGAATATTGATTTATCAGTTCAGCTACAGGTAAAATTTTTTCCAAAATAACAGTACTTTCCTTGGAATTTATCAAACTCCTTTTAATTATGAAATTCCTCAACATTATTGAACCTTATTCATGAATTATATCGTGCAAAAGTACTTATATGCCTAAGATGATCACAGATTTAAAAAAATCATAAAAGGTATTAAACATACAACACAAACTGGAGGGAATTTTCTTTTTAATCATTGCCTTTTTTCTAAAATGTGAGCATTTCAGATTAAAGTTTGAATGAAATTCCGTTCCATTCTCGTGCCTCACAGCATTAATTATTTTTAGAAAATTACAGAAAATAAAAAACATGCTTTTTTCTTTAATAATGTGACCACATCATTGAGATAGTTAACTTTAAAAATTTCTAATATCAAAATCATTAAAAAAATTAGTTAAATGAAGTATGAAAGCATTATAAGCTATAAAATAGTACTAGCATAGAAAATGTTCCATAAAAATCACACACATTTTTGAAAATTACATTTTTCATCCCTCTATATAAACGTATATATGGAAATTCATGATATAAAGATACATTACGAAACAAAAAAAACACCATCATATTGTACTCAGGGTGAAAGATCACAATAGTAAAAACTACATGGAAAATACATGCGAGTAAAAAATATATAATTTTCTCAAGATTAAACTTTCAATTAAAATGTTAATATACATGTATTTGCTTGGCTGTAGTAACTGAAAAAAGGTCACTTCACATAAAAGCAAACATTTCCATAATACTTTCTGTACAATATTTTTCTAGCTTTAGCCAAATCCATTGTATACTACTATATCAGTACTGCATCAGAGGGACATGTACATATGTTTAAATGTACATTAAAGCAAGCTCTTTTTAACCTGTTGGCCTTGTAAAGTTATTTCACTTTATTTTTCCTTTGTCACTGTTCATCATATGCGACACTTTTCTACTATTCCCTTGAAATTATATGCTGAGCAGTTGAATATACAGGTGAAATTTATATTAGAATTACCAGTTTACTTCATTGGTTTGCAGTATATATTCTTTAATTCATATCATTCATTCAATAGTATCTGTGATGTCTACTTTGGCCCTTTCCTAATCAACCTCAAATTTTAAGATCAGGCCTTGAGGTAAATCAAAACTTTTGCTTTCAAGACAATTACTAGCTTCAAATAGTCACACTTTCACTACTGATCAAGCTTTTGAATTTAAAATCATGATTTACAACTTGCAGAATACTTAACAGCTTTGGAGAAGGTTTCAACACTTCTAGCTGTCCCTTTTTACAATAAATTTACCTACTGACGTTGAGGCATCTGATAAGACAATGCTTTATAGGTTTGAAGAAGATTTAGCTGCCTCGTCTGGAAGTCGTTTCTTCTAGATGGGCAGTGGTGAGCACTTCTTCAAGATATAGAACTCTGAAGAAGTTTGATTGATTCTTCTGGCAGTGACTTATACCTAGGTCAGGAGCCTGTCCCAAAATATCCCCCCATTTTAACCTATAATTTTTTACCTCTTAAACTTACTTAGACCATCTAAGGCATTGATAAAAAGGTTGTCATCCTAAACATAGCCGCCGGGTTTAGCCCCCAGAGACCCCAAAAGAGACCCCAAAGTCCGGTCGATTTTACCCCATCTCCCCCATGCACCAAACTTTGTCAGTACAGGAAGTAGCATGACTGGACATTACAGGACATTACAAAACACTAAAAACTGACAAAAATTTCTGTCGGGATGGGGTGTCAGACGGCCCCTAAAAATTGGGGTAAATTTTTCCCCTTGAAGCCCAGGGACCAAATTTTGTCAGAAGGAAGAGCTATGGATGTACATTCCAAAAATATAAAAACAATTGTCAATCGGGAAGGGGTGTCAGACCCCCTGAAATGAAAACCCCAAATTGCCCTTTGACAACGTTTTGCCCCCCCCCCCCCAAAAAAAAACAAGAGCCCCAGGGGGCACGACGCTCACCTGATGTGGATCAATTCATATCTGGTGCATGTTCTCTCTAGCACCACCAGGAGATATGTTAGAAATTGAAACAACTAGGAGAATGTACATGAGATGATGTTAGAAATTAACAATTCCCCCCCCCCCCCCACCCCCATGGTCTACTTTGGATCCCCTACCCCTAAGCATGATTCCTAACAAGTTTGGTTGAATTCCGATCATGTGTTTTGGAGAAGATCAGAATGTACATTTCGCCTGGCAGCGCCCCCCCCCCCCCCTCCCAGTATGTTACCCCCACAGGGCCCCTATAGGGCCACTCAGATAAATTTCATGAACAACATTTATTCTTCATCTATAAAGGTATCTCCATACACAATACCAAGTCTGAGCTTTGCCTGGTTCTGGAGAAGAAGATGTTTGAAATTTACATAGCTTTTACAATTGGGGGCCTTCCCCCTGGGCCCCCCTGGGGGCCACATGTCCCATTTTAGCAACTTTGGGTCCCCTACCCCTAAGGATGATTCCTACCAAGTTTGGTTGAATTCCGATCATGTGTTTTGGAGAAGAAGATCAGAATCTACATTTTGCCTGGCAGCGCCCCCCCCCCTCCAGTATGTTACCCCCACAGGGCCCCTACAGGGCCACTCAGAGAAATTTCATGAACAACATTCATTCTTCATCTATAGAGGTATCTCCATACACAATACCAAGTCTGAGCTTTGCCTGGTTCTGGAGAAGAAGATGTTTGAAATTTACATAGCTTTTACAATAGGGGGCCTTCCCCCTGGGCCCCCCTGGGCCCCCCTGGGGGCCACATGTACCATTTTAGCAACTTTGGGTCCCCAACCACTAAGGATGATTCCTACCAAGTTTGGTTGAATTCCGATCATGTGTTTTGGAGAAGAAGATCAGAATGTACATTTTGCCTGGCAGCGCCCCCCCCTCCAGTAAGTTACCCCCACAGGGCCCCTATAGGGCCACTCAGAGAAATTTCATGAACAACATTCATTCTTCATCTATAGAGGTATCTCCATACACAATACCAAGTCTGATCTTTGCCTGGTTCAGGAGAAGAAGATGTTTGAAATTTACATAGCTTTTACAATTGGGGGCCTTCCCCCTGGGCCCCCCTGGGGGCCACATGTCCCATTTTAGCAACTTTGGGTCCCCTACCCCTAAGGATGATTCCTACCAAGTTTGGTTGAATTCCGATAATGTGTTTTGGAGAAGAAGATCAGAATCCACATTTTGCCTGGCAGCGCCCCCCCCCCCCTCCAGTATGTTAGCCCCACAGGGCCCCTATAGGGCCACTCAGATAAATTTCATGAACAACATTCATTCTTCATCTATAGAGGTATCTCCATACACAATATCAAGTCTGAGCTATGCCTGGTTCTGGAGAAGAAGATGTTTGAAATTTACATAGCTTTTACAATTGGGGGCCCTCCCCCTGGGCCCCCCTGGGGGCCACATGTACCATTTTAGCAACTTTGGGTCCCCTACCCCTAAGGATGATTCCTACCAAGTTTGGTTGAATTCCGATCATGGGTTTTGGAGAAGAAGATGAAAATGTAAAAAGTTAACGGACGACGCACGACGCACGACGGACGACGGACAAATTTCCATCGCAATAGCTCACTCGAGCCTTAGGCTCAGGTGAGCTAAAAATGCTCTGTATGTAAAGAAAAAACATTTTCTTACCTTCTATGATAACTCAAAAGTGTTTTATTAAATTCAATTAAAACTTTCATACCATAATTTTGAGTATAATAATCTTCTTGTCGTGCAACTTGGTGTGAATTGGTCTTTTGATTTAGTTATTAAATTGTCAAAAAAAAAATGCATAGTTTTCTCAAAAGTAGCAAAAAAATATTGTCAGGACTATGTAAACACACCCATTGTCAATCTGACAAGGCATAATAGAGGAGCTTGCTTGGTATCTGTGTAATTAACACATGAATAGTAAATTTCAGCCTGGCAGCCATATTGTCCATCGGGAAGGGGGTGTCAGACCACCTGAAATGAAAACCCCAATGTGCCAGTTGACAACGTTTTGCCCCCAAAATGCTGTGTATGTAAACAAAAACCATTTTCTTACCTCCTGAATATGATATCTCAAGTGCTTTATTCCATTCAATTCAAACTTTCATAACATAATTTTGAGTATAATAATCTTCTTGCGGTGCAATTTGGTGTTTAATTCAAACTTTCATAACATGGTCTAAGCAACTTTATGGGGTCAAATCTTATGGGTAAAATGAGGTGACTATTTCGGGACAGGCTCCCGGACTATTAATACTGATTTACCTCTTAGTCTTCACTTTCTAATCTAATGCAGATGAATTGGAATGTTCTCAATCTAAATCTTTTGAAAAAGGTTTTTGTCAATTTTTCAGACTCAATATTGATTTAGCCTTTTCCTTTATTTTTTATATACAAGATAGATTCTCTGGAGTCTACATTCATAGCTTTGAAGAAAGTTTATTGCATCTTCCGGCAGTGACTAAGTACTGATTTAGCAACAATTTTGAGAGGTATAAACTGTTTTAAAGCTTTCATGGTTTGACAGCTCTTCTGGTAGTTTATTTAGTTGTTTAGTTTACAATTTTTAACTAGCACTGGCAGTGATTTGAAGGAGGGACAAAGAACCTCCCCTCCCTAAAAAAAAAGGATGGCGTAGAGACTGCCGCCAGTGGCCCGGACTATTGTCAACACTAGGAGCAGCATCACCAAAACAATGTAGATTAGGGTCTAATGCATCTCTATAGAAAATTCGAAAGAAATCTGTCAAGAAATGTGACCTCAGAGCGCAGCATCACCAAAAACTGTAGAGGTCTCGAGTAATCTATAATGGACCTCCATACAAAATCTGAAAGAAATCAGTCAACAAATGTGTCCTCCAGAATGCATGCAACCAAAATATGACATTTGACCCTATAAAAAGCGGAACACTGGGGGCAGCATCAGCAAACACTATAGATGTGTAGATTTCAATAAGACACACCACCATATAACATTTCAAAGAAATCCGTCAAGAAATGTGGAAGTTAAAGCGAACAAAAGACATATGACCTTTGACCCTATAAAGGACGGAACAATGAGGGCAGCATTATCAAAAAGTATAAATTTGTAGACTGTACCAAGATACATCTCCATACAGAATTTGAAAGAAATCCATTACGAAATGTGGACCTTTGACCCTATAAAAGACGGGACACTGGTGGCAGCATCACCAAAAACTATAGGTGCGTAGACTTTACCAAGATACACTTCCATACAAAATCTGTCAAGAAATGCAGAAGAGTGCAAGAAATGGACAAATGACCTTTGACCCTATATAGGACGGAACAATGAGGGCAGCATCACCAAAAAGTAAAGATGTGTAGATTATACCAAGTTACATCGCCATGCAAAATTTGAAATCCATCAAGAAATGTGGCCTGCAGAGTGCACTAATGCCATTCTCCAAAGTATGACCTTTGACCCTATAAATGACGGGACACTGGTGGCAGCATCACCAGAAATTATAGGTGTCCAGATTTTAACAAGATACACCTCCATAACAAGTTTGAAAGAAATGTGACCGCTAGAGCGCACACAAGAATGTGACGCGGCGTCGGCGGCGGAACGCTTCTGAATCCAAAGTATATCCTCCGGCATTCTGCTGGGGGATACAATTACAAGATACAATGTCTATGAAATTTCTATAGCTTTAAAGAATTAAGGCTATTTTTCATCTGAGACGTATTTCCCACTAATTTAGACCAATGATCAAAAGGTAGAGAGAAATTTTAAGGCTTTATAGAAGGGTCGATAATCTCATTTGGCACTCATATCATACTGATTTAGCCCTGCAAAACATTAAGAGATACAGCAGATTATTTCAGCACTTCATATATAATGATTCCCCTTTCTTGGCAGTTTCTTTTGGCAGTTGCGTAGTACTACATTGTAGTCTGTTTGGAGCCAAAAGGGTGTTAACTCAATACTTCATAGAAGGTATTTCTCCAAATTTACAGAAAGTTTTGACCATTTCTGTTGGCAGCCCTTCAAATTACCGGTAGAGATACAGAGATTTTATTCCAGAGCTTTACAGAAGTTCTGATTGCTTCCATTGGCAGTAAGAACCCCACGCTGTATTCACATTGCAATTCAAACTTACAAGATAGAGGAATGCTCTAGAGCTTTGCATTAAGTTTGGCTGCCTCTTCTTCAGGCAGTCCCAGCTGGAATTGCTTTGGAAAGTTAGGGTCTGTGATAGCTTCTCTGTCCATTTTGAAAGGAGCTATATTGAAGGTAGTCTTCCCATCTACAGCTAGCTGGCTCAAGATCCTCCCAAGAACAGCCGCAAACCTGTTTACAAGGGCAAATTAACAAAAAAAACATTTCATTTCAATGTCATTAAATCATTAAAGCTAAGAAAATATCAAAATGAGAACGCATAAAAACACATTAAGTTATAAAAAAAGAACACATGGGAGAAAATATCCCATTCACCAGACTAAGTGAATCATCAAAACCCACCTCTGATGAATATGAATTTTGGCCAATAATATTCATGTACCATACGTACCAGCAATTGAGTCTCCTCCACACATGACATGCAAGTATAATTATTATGTTGTTGTGCATTTGCAAATTTGTATGCTGCTAAACTTTCGTTTTCTTCAAATAAAGAGAAGATAACAACAACATTTCATAAATTAAATTGTTCTTTACACATCAGGTATGACCCACATTTACGTGTAGGAATAAACAACAAGATGACACATCACTCACTTGAATGCGTGCCCAGCACCACAGCAGAAGATGACGTTGGGGTGGCCAACCTTCCTGCAGTTGTCAATCACAAAGTTCCTGTCTGGTGTCATGGCATACAGACAGGTCTTGGAGTAGAGGATTGGACCAAGCGCCTGCAGAATCAGTCAAATACATATACACATATCATTTGAGAATGAATGATAAAGAGGAATATGGGGCAAAGGAAAGATGGTCCTGGAAACAGAGGTATTTAAATATAGGCTTATACTTTCATGGTGGATGTTCAAACAATGGCTCACAATTGTTAAAACTTCTTTGTGAGTTGGCAAAGTGGATAAAGCATGGTCTTGGAAACAGCTATATTTAACAAGGGTTTGAAACCTAGTCAGTGCACTACATTTCAGGAGAGGATTTAATTGACCTAGGGCCTGCAGAATTAAATCATGACTCAAAATATGGCTTGTATACAAAATAAATGGGGCTTGTCTTTCATCTGCTTGTTAGATCAAGGAGGCATATGACTCAGTGCATAAAGCATGGACTTGGAAACACGGTTAACCTATAAACCTGTATTGTAAATTCAATCATTCCTCCTTCTCTTATATTTCCAAATATTATCAGTACAAAGTGCCAAGATAGATCTTAAGGTCATCATGTTAAACGTTATGTGTCACTGCAATGAAAGTAGAGATAAATTGAAGAGATTGCTCATGGATAAATGAATTATTGATTCAATAACAGCAGATGAAAAATAGAATATCACAGGGCATTTTGAAGATACAGGTGGATGAAAAAAAAAGATCTCACTTTTTTCCAGGGCATACATGGTTTCTGAAATTTCTGTTAAATAAAGAAAGCAACAAACTGGCGGGGTGGGAAGGAGGAAGGAGGTTTTTGTTTTTGATCAAAATGTACGCAGCTTTGACATGGTCAATGGGCACATCCCCCCCCCCCCCCTGCCTATCTCCCCTTGGATCACACCACTGAGATGTATAAACTGAGGAGTACCTTGCTTAGACATCGAGTATGTAAAATTCAGATCACCAATAACTTCCTTGTTCAAGCATGTTGAATATAACAACGAACTATACTAATATACTTTTTCTTGACGAACGTTATGCTCATCATTTTGGCTGGATAATTCTAAAGCTGACCCCCACTCATCTAAACTCACCCTCTTACAATGGTGAGCAAGAAATGCAGTAACTTCCCTTTATCTTTGGGGATCGGGAGTGAAAGACCTTAAGCTTGGTTCTACCATTGGGCCTGCAGCATCTATTCCCAGCTTAACACCCGTATTGCCATGTATTGGTACACAGTATATAGAGTGCCTGAAGAAATAGTAGCTAACGACTGGGAATCTAAGTGAGCAAATACACAAACTTTGGGTCTACTTAAAGGTACAATTTAACATTTTGAGATGGCTATAAAAGTAGTCAAATTGTTAATTATTTTGGCTTAGAATGCCAGCAACCAAGGAGCTTCTAACACAGCAACATTCCAAAGTATAAATATATGCTCATCATCAATAAAAATACTAAGAATATCCAATTCATACTGATGGAATAATAATCCAGAAATCATTTGATACCATAAAAACTAGAAGATTAATTTCAAAGGAATTCATACCATTTAATCCATCATCAACATACAATGTTGTTTCAAATCACCTATTGGACTGCATGGTGTTTTAGCATGCTTTTTCAAAAGTGAAATAGTACCTTTAAGTAATTAATTGCCAACATGCAGAGCATTCTGTGCATTAAAACAAAGTACAATTTTGATAATATACTACCGCTTTCATCAAATGCAGCTTCACAATATACATGCAATATCATGTGGTTCATAAAGTAACCCAAAATTATGGGAGCGCTGCTTTAAAAACATTTTTTCAGGGAAACGCTGACAGAAATCCTATAAAACACAATTTTCACCAGCATACTTTCAGTGTGCTTGCACCCACATATATCAATGATTTTGAAAAGACCAAAACAGCGATGGAAAGAACATTTATGGAAAAAATATAAGCATACAAAGATTTTGGAAACATACAAGAAATTATATCTGACTGCTACATACACAATTACATGCAGTATACATGTTATAGGAACATGTGTGTTAATGTTAAATGCATTATACAGCAAATGTCGAACAAGCACACAGATGTCTGTTGAAAAGGTACTTTCAAAATGATAAGAGGAAAATGAAAATATGTTAAATATTCATGTTTCAAACAAAATGAGCAAGAAGTATTTTGAATAAATCAATATGATGGAAGCAAAAAGTACTGCCTTACATATAAAATGATGTGAGATCATAGGTAAGATATACACCTCTCTTTTTTGTTTATCTGTGGGTCGGGTGAAAATATGAGGAGATCAAATTAGGCAGACTAATGGGGTGTTGCAAGAAAGTTGCAATCAATTGCAAATTGTAAAGCAAATTAGAACAACCATTCTGAATGGTTCAGGGTCTGCCCATTCAAGAAGATGCGCTTGTAACAATGATTTTGATTGGTCAGTACTGATCAGTTGCAACTTGCAATCAATCGCAACTTTCTTGCAACACCCCATAAGAGTGTGTATGTGTGTAATTGGGTTTTTACAGACGTGTATCAATTAGATATGATTATTTACGTCTGGGGACCGACCTTTAATGTCACCATCCGGAAGACGTGACTCAGTCTCGAACCTGGGTCCGCTGAATTAGTTTATAACTTCCACTGGTAGCTGGATTACAGGCGCACGCCACAACGCCCAGTTGTGGGATACGGACACTTAGTTCGGACACTTAGTACAACAAAGAGGTCAGGCCAGTGGCCGAAGAAATCGTGGAATTTCAAAGTAGCTGGCCTAAGACCAAGAGGCAAAACAGAGAATGAACACTGGGCAGAAGATCTCAGACTACTAAACCTTGGGTAATATAATAATAACAATAAGATTAATTTATATAGCAAGCTACTATTGAATATACTCTACTACACTTTGATGGAGACTCCTATATCAGCCTCTGAAAACAGGTGGGTCTTCAATAGAGCTTTAAATGGGGACGGATTGTGCTTTCCTTACTACAAGAGGAATTGGTTCCAGAGTTTTGGAGCAGCACAGCTAAATGCACAATCTCCCAGAGTTGCTTTTTTTTAATTGGCATAAGGCAGTTTTAGAAGCAGTTTGTCTTGTGTGAACTTTGTAAGTTATGTGTATATGGATGTACTTTAAAAGCTAATCATTCAGACAGGTAATATGGATGATTAAGACTGAAAGCATCATGTTGAATTGAGCTCTGGAGAAAATTAAACATTCTGGCAAAAATGGATGATATATAGTGAAAATGGTAATGGTGATGATGATGATGATGATGATGTCTTTGTCCAAGTGAAAACATAAAATGAAATGTGGATGAGAATTTACAATAACTGTTCTTTCACTTTTGCTCCATATTTGTTTGGCTGGAGACCTAGACTCACCCTTTTACAATGTTGAGCAAGAAAGGCGGTAACTTTCCTTTCTCGCTGAGGATCAGGAGTGAAAGACCTAGAGTTGGGTTCTACTGTTGGGCCTGCAGCATCTATTCCAATCTTAACCCCACTGGTACCATGTATTGGTACACAGAATATTGAGTGGTCTGTGTATACAAAGCTAAAAACTGGGAATCTATGTGAGCAACAACAAATTTTTGTTTGTCCTAGTAAAAGAAGAATAAAATATACTTGGCACATGTGTTACAATTTGAGTGTCACATAAAAACATTGTATTTTTCAGCAGACATACTACATACCGGTTAAAAGACATAGTTTATAAATGAAACAAACTTTATTGGAACTCTGTTTTTATGCATCCACTCACTGACAGGAACATTACATGTTAATTTAGTCAGAGATTTGCCACATTCAAGTGGATTGCAGACAGCAATGGAAAGCAAAATTAATGAAAAAATGCAAATGCATACTAATGGAACATATGCAAAAAATATTTTCTGGCCAAATTCAATGATAGCATCCCTTGTAAAAAAGTACCATAGTACCCATGGTAATATGACGGTAATTCAAACAAATTACCATCAAATCATGGTAATTTGGTTGAATTACTGTCATACCATGGGTACTATGGTACTTTTTTACAAGGGATGTTACAGAATAATGATCTCTAAGCAAGCGAGAGCAGCAATTAAAGTTAATACAACATTGCTGCATGATGAAAATAGATAAATCTGTACTTTGGTACACCATAAATTACTGCTCTTAATCTATTTCCTACACCCTACATGAATAATGAATGCCATAAAAAAATGCTAAAGCAATAGATGATATATACACATGTCAAGTGGCAACCTTTTAACCCATTGCCAATTTGATCCAGGTAGTCCCTGTATCAAGCCTAGGGGAAATCAACAATTCATTTGTCAATGGATTCATGCAAACCCACACATGCAATGAGCGAATATATGATGAGCAAAGCAGTTAATGTATGAACAAACAGCTATTATATGGCATGTCAATGGACTTTGAATGGGATAAATATCATATTATCTGCTTCAATAAAGCAACAAGAGGACATATGGCATATCACCTATCAAAAAGTCTTGGTAATTACGGATTTTTGCCTATATTCCACAGGCCCTAGGGGACTGACAAACCTGGGACTTTCTATTTCCAAGAACACTGATATCCACTGACCTAATGAACTTCTATAACTACAACTGTAAATGGGGTTACATGATCTTTTTCTGAAGGTTTATAATTTCGAAAATGGAAATGAACCCTATAACATATTTCAGAATTAGTATAGTTTAGAATCACAAACCTTATTTCATTTTCGGGATAATGAACCTTCAGCATGAGGTAACTTCGAAATAATGAACCTTAATTCAAAGCCTGAGCTGGCAAACATGTATTAATGCTCTTTGATTTTCCATGGCTTTTTTTCTAACTTTATCACAGCTAAATCACTGAGAGCTGCCATGCATTTTCTTTCAATGCTTCTGCTTTTCAGTACGACACTCTAAAATATGCATAAATAGGGTTTTGTCCCCTCCATTTCCGAGGGGGCGGAAAATGGAGAGGGGGACTCTGCCTTAATTTACTCACCCTTCACAAGGGCTCTTCCTAATAAGCAACTTCATATTGATGCTCTATTTCTGTTACTGCTTATTTTCTACTGGACTCTACATAAAAGTTAGGGTTATTTTTTTTATCTGTTTAAGGGTCATAAAAGGAGGGGGGAGCCTTTCTCACCCGTGGACAGAACTCTGCTACATAATTGGTCGCTTTTTGTTCCCTGACTGGGTCTGGTACAAAGGTCCTGGTCTGGGCCGTTATCGAGGGTCCAGCGGCATCAAGCCCTATCTTAAATCCAGTGTTCCCATGGAGAGGTAAGGCATAGGGCTCACTCCCGTGACCGGTATGATAAATGAAGATGGGACATCTGCATGCAAATTGCAAAACAAAGAATCGTCAAGGGGAAAAGAGAGATGGAGGGTAAAGGGTATGCATTAGCAGGCCTGCAATGAAGTGCAAATGTCTAGATACATGCAAGCTGTATATACTGGCTGCAGGGAGGTGCAATGAAAGGGGAACCGACAATCACACAATATATAGTCACAAACTATAAATTCATCCTCATAAAACTATATGAGACGTTCACAAGGGTATTGATTTTAAAAAGCATGCAGGGGGAAATGATTACATATCAAGGCAAGTCCAAGTTAACATCTGTGCGAGTGGAACATCATGCAAGTGCATTGACTACTTTACTCATCGGTTGCTTTTTACATTTACTTAATAGACTGCATTATTGGCCTTTAAACTTGCAATATCTCTTAATACAAATAATATTTGAAGCTGATACATGCTGCAAAACCAGAAACTTTCGTGACATAAAACTTTCCCAAATTGTCAATGACAGCCAATTTTGCAGCAAAAAACTGTTGCGAATTGCAATGATTTTATGTTGTTTCAATTGTAATTTACAGTATAATGGTGACTAGTCCCTTTAATTGCATACAAATGATGATACAAAAGCAACTGCAGAATAGACATAAGCCTGAAGGAACCGATTTCCTGCCATCCATCCAATATTGTAAACTGTCCATCATTGGAAATCATATGCCAATGCACTAAATATCTGCCATTTTGTAGTTGACATTTGTACATGTCCATGAGTAATTCAGTGGATGCTTTCTTGAATGTATGCTTTACACATAACATAAATATATGAGCATGTATCATGCATAGTGGGGAAACATGAAATTACACATAGATGTAATCAATTGCATATTGCAAGGTGCAACAGTAAATTTACTCAAAGTATCTATTTTCTCTAGAACAAACAACAAGGTAGAGTATACTCCGACTGACATGACAACTTTTCTCTACCCAGATCTATTCTCCATGATCTTTGAAAGCTCTGGTCTATTATTTTCTTGGCATTTACACTAAATGAATAACATAAGATTGGTATAGATATTTCTGAATAAAGCCATGATATCAGAGGCTTCGGGCAAGATCAAATGTCATAAAATGAGCAGAGTGTTATCTCGTTTTTTCTACAAGAAACTCCATGCTTAATTGCTTATTGCTACCATATTTCTATGCAGTATACTACACTGTCTTTTGTGAGTACCTGTAAGTGACCAGGGACGCGTTTTGTCAGTGATTTTTACCGACAACTGTTATAAGCTACTGAAATCCTTGCATCTGACTGGCTGAGAGCAAATTTGTCAGTAAAAATCACTGACAAAACGCTTGATGGAATGCTCCCCAGTTCCCAAGTGGCAGTAAGTGTTATTTTAACTCCAACTGAAGAGAGAACATCTTGTACCTATTTACCCATCCATCCATCTATATATTTGTTCATCTATCCATCCACCTATTAATCTATCTAATCATCTGTCTATTAAAACTATCTATCTTTCCATCCACCAAGCTTTGTATGTATTGATCTATCTCTCTATCTGTCTACCAAGCTATCTATCCATCCATCCGTCCATTCGTCTATCCATCCTTCTATGTATCTATCCATCTATCTATCCATCTATCTACCCACCTATATCTATCCACCTATCTATTTATCCATCCTTGTAAACCATTATATACCAACCTATCTTTTGTGAACTCTTTCATATGAGGAGTACCAAAGTAAGTGACCTGTTCCTGTGTGACAGTAATTGGTATTTTAACTCCAATGGAGGAGAGAACATCATTCATCCATGCTCCAGCAGTCACTATCACCTTCCTGCAGAGGAAATCACCTTGACTTGTGCAAACCTGTGATTGGAAAAGAAAATACCACACCACAATGGATCTTTTCACAAGTTAAGGTAGGCGTAAGGTAGGCAAGTTGGCTCAGTTGGTAAAGCGTCTGCTTGTTGAACCAAAGATCATAGGTTCGAATCCATCCCGGGCAGACGACTGAAGCCTGCGTTGTGTGTTAACATGCCCCTCACCTGTTTCATAGATGCAGGCTATGTTACAGATGAAAACACTTTGGATATTAGGATAGGATATTAAATGGAGGCCCCGTGTAAAGGAGAGTCCACCTTTGCACGTTAAGAACCCACTGCACTATTCGATGAAGAGTAGGGGGAAACCCCCGTGTAGTAGTTTACCTGCACATCCCAATCAGTTATATCGCGAGGAGAGACCCAAGGGTTACAGTGATTCAGTTTGCTTTTCCCTCCCAGGCACAGGTGAGGCCAAATAATTAATAATAATAATAGAGTGTGCCATTAATGCACTCAAACATAAAAAAAAACATTCAGATGTGGTAGTAAACAATTAACTGGATTCTTAGACGCTTCTTTAAGAAAACATGAAAAATGTCTGCATCTTTCTAATGGGGTTCAAAACTTTTATTCTGAAAAAAAATGAAAACCACTGTGTTTTTTCTTCATGTACTCTATTCTCCTGAAAATGAAAATATTGTACACGTACAACACATAGATTGAGCATAGCCATCGCCCAGTCCTTAATGATAACCTTGTGATCTATCAGATTTTTCTCACACATTTACTGATCTATTTTTCTCATTTTCTGATCTATTTTTCTCATTTTCTGATTCTTTTTTAGTCAAACTTAATGCCATTCTGAAAAAAAATGAAAACCACTGTGTTTTTTCTTCATGTACTCTATTCTCCTGAAAATGAAAATATTGTACACGTACAACACATAGATTGAGCATAGCCATCGCCCAGTCCTTAATGATAACCTTGTGATCTATCAGATTTTTCTCACACATTTACTGATCTATTTTTCTCATTTTCTGATCTATTTTTCTCATTTTCTGATTCTTTTTTAGTCAAACTTAATGCCAGGGTGGACTTCCCATTTCCATGGACACTAAGAACATGGCGAACAAAGAAGAGGACAAAATATACGGCTCCTCATTGTATCTTCAACTATTGTTCTGGTAGACAATAGAACATCCCTTCATTGCTATTATGTACACATGCATATTCACCTGTTCTACTAATTTACATAATAGCAATGAAGGGATGTTCTTTTGTCTACCAGAACAATTGTTGAAGGTACAATGAGGAGCCGTATATTTTCTCCTCTTCTTTGTCATCATGTTCATAGTGATCTTCTTTTTTTCTTCATCAAACTTAGTGATTCATACCTGTGTTAGATCTCCACGCCTTTCTAGCTTCAAGACTGCTGCATTCTCTACAATGGTAGCTCCATACTTTTGGGCAAGCTGTATGTGGACCGCATTGCCCATTGCAGCATCCACAAGCCCAGAGTCCTTCTGGTAGAGGCAGGTCCAATTCGGGGTAGAATCAAACTGAGGGAACTTGTGGCGTACTCTTTCCCCTTCAAGTCTTTCATATCTAAATGAGATAAAGAGTGTATACATTGATTTCAATCAAGAGTCTGAGAGTTGGAACCCTTGCCTGGTGCTATGTTCTCAGACAAGGCATTTATCTACAGATGTCTCTCTTGACCCAGGTGTAGTAAATATCTGTTGTCTCTGACCAGGCTTTACTTCCACAAAATAACATGGGAGGGATGTAGTATATCAGTATGGTTATCTGGTTCTTATACTCTGAGTACAATTTGTAAATATGTTGTCCATCTTTGGGAATGCAGATTTTGCAAGGGTGATTCTTCCTTTTAACTCTATTTTACATCTGACATCTCCAGTAATGATGCTTCAAATGAACATACAGAGAGACTTGTTTAGTTCTTTGATCTTTTGATTTCAAAGTACATCTTGGTGTAATCCCAATCTCTTACTTTCCCTGACTACCACATTCAGGAGTCTCTATTTAAACTTTCAACTGACAATCTACTCAAATACAAAATAATGCCATATGTAGTAATATATATCATGTACACATGCACAACTATTTATTCTCATTCCTTTGTTAAACACAGAGACATGACTGACGTCATGTTATACACGCATCACTTATCGCTTTGTACTTGATTATAGCGGTCCCCTGCCCAGCCAGTTATGTTGCCAGTCTTATTATGCATCTAATAAAACCATAACCTATGAAGTTGAACTTTATATTGAAAGTTGACTGGACTCATTTATGCTTGTTTGACACGGTGGCAGCAGTAGGATACATTCTCTACTACAATTAATATGTTCATTACTATAATAATTATAATTAACAATATCAAGACTAGACTTATTAATGCTTGCTTCACATGGTGGCAGCAGTGGCCAGTGGGAAACATTCATTACTACATTCAATGTGTTCATTACTATAATAATTACAATTAACAACATCAACTGGACTGGACTCATTAATGCTTGTTTGACATGATGGCAGCGGTGGGATATGTTCATTACTATAACAAATATATTCATTACTTCTTCTTCTTCTTCGTAAGTACAGGCCACCATCAGGTGTATTCTCGTACTGTTGTGCAGGTGTATGTACAGTGTCTCGATAAAAAGGGTCTACATTAAACTCTGTGCAGCTAAAAAGACATCCGTAATTTAACGGAGCTGGATCTTGAGTACCTCTCTCTTAAAGCTTGGCAGAGAGGTACAGGAGACGGCAACCTGTGGTAGAGCATTCCATAGCCTGGTTGCATCAGGGAAGAAGCTTCTTTGCAGCGTCTGTGTTCTAGCAAATGGTACTTGTAATTTCTGATCATGACCTCTTTGTGAGGCATGGAGTGATGGAGTCAGAGTCGCCTGGGGGATGGATATTAGTGAGTTCCAAATGCAGAACATCATCGCCACCTTTGCCTGCGCTCTCCTTTCTTGCAGGGATGGCCATTGCAGATGTTGAAGCATGGTTTGACACTGCTCGTTCTGCGGTGGTCATTGCAAACGAAGCGTGCATACCTTCTCTGTATCATTTCCAGCTTCATGATGTTGGCTTGAGTGAAGGGATCCCAGATGATGCTTCCATATTCCATGACTGGTCTAAGTAGGGTGAGGTAGCAGAGCACCTTGACTTTGCGAGGACACGATCTGATGTTCCTTTGGAGAAAAGCTCTGGTGGAGTTAGCCTTTTTTGCTACCTGGCTGATGTGATGATTCCAGCTGAGCTTTTCATGGAGGTAGATTCCAAGATATTTTGCTGTGTCTCCTTTGTCTAAGGTGTGTCCATGAATGGTATAAGGCAAGATGATAGGCTTGCGTTTGTTGGTGACATGGAGCACTTGGCATTTCTTAGGGTTGAAGTCCATCAGCCAGTCAGCTTCCCATTGCCCCAAGGCATTGATGTCTTCCTGCAGTTGTGCACTGTCATCTTCTGATCTAATCTTACGATAGACTAGGCAGTCGTCTGCAAAGAGCCTAACAGTGGTGTCATTAGACAGGTACTCCGGTAGGTCATTGATAAATATCAGGAACAACATGGGGCCGACGACACTACCCTGCGGCACTCCTGATGTCACTCGGGTCTTTGTAGAGATGGTTCCTTCAAGGAGTACTTGTTGCGTACGATTGTCCAGAAAGTCAGCTATCCATGCATGGGTAGAGTTCCGTATACCATAGTAGTCTAGCTTGTGAAGAAGTCTCCCATGTGGCACTTTGTCAAAGGCCTTTGCCAGATCAAGCAGGATGACATCAAGCTGTTCTCTGTTGTCTATACCCTTTGCAAGGTCTTGCACAGCAAGGGCAAGTTGCGAGACACAGGATCGCTTTTTACGGAATCCGTGTTGTGCATCAGAGAGTATGTCAAAGTCTTCAAGATGGTCCATGACGTTGCTGTGGACGATATGCTCCAGAACTTTACATGTAATTGATGTTAATGAGATTGGTCTGTAGTTTTCTGGTTTGCAATGATCACCTTTTTTGAAGACAGGGACGACGTTTGCATTCTTCCAGTCATCTGGGACCACTCCTTGCTCAAGAGAAGCTTGAAAGAGGACTGTCAAAATAGGTGCAAGTTCATGGTCCAAGTTTTTCAGTAGCCGCGAGGACAGTTCATCAGGCCCAGTGGCTTTGTGGATTTGTAGGCCAGACAGGATTTTCCGCACACCATCTGACTGGATGGTGATGGGTTCCATAGATGGATACGAAGTTCTACCCATGTCCTTCACATTAGATATATCCTCATCTCTGGTAAAGACGGACGAAAACTGCCTGTTCAGGATATTACATTTTGAAGCACTATCCGAGTATATAAGGCCATCAAAAGATTTTAGCGGGGCTACCCCAGATGCGTCACATCTTTTGCTGTTGATGAAACTCCAGAATCGTTTTGGATTGGTGCTCGAGTCTGGGCTTACAATATCTTCAACATATTTGAAGTAAGCAGCTTTACAAGCTTTCCTTGTCTGTCTCTTTACAGCTAGGTACTTTTCGTAATCCTTGGAGGTGTTGCTTTCCTTAGCTCTGTCGAAGCTACGCTTTTTCCTGCGGGTCAGCTGCTTCAGTGAACGCGTGATCCAAGGTTGATTGTATCTTGTTGAAGTCATCTTAGAAGGTACATGCTTTTCCATAAGATGTAAGAGAGTTGTCTTAATGTTGTCCCACATGACTTGCACAGGGCTCGTCCTGTCAAATTGCTCTATGAAGGATTGCTGAAAGGCGAGACAATCTTGTCTGAGAGCCACCATGTCAGCATGCTTCCAAAGGAATACTTTCCTCTTCAGTGGTCTGTTTCTGCGTGCTACAACACATGATTCCACAAGCACAATATCATGGTCACCGATACCTGGAAGGGCAGCACACCTGCTGAGAAGAGTGGGCCTGTTTGACAAGAACAGGTCAAGACAGCTGTTCAACCTCGTAGGAAAGGATACCATCTGTTGTAGGTCACAATTATGGATCATTGCCAGAAACCTTTGCTTGATTGGCATAGGATATTGGTTACCTGATGACGACTGTGTTTCCCAGTCAATGTCGGGTAGATTTAGGTCCCCACCCATCCAGATTACAGAATTGCGGTGCTGATTGTGAATCTCTTCTACAGACTGACAAAGATTCTCCATATAGTTGACAGTACTAGAAGGAGGTCTATACATAGCACCTATGATAAGGAAGTTATTCTTCGGAAGGCTTACTTTGATGAAGATTGCTTCAACTTCAAGATTAGGATTGCCTGGTAACCGTTCAAAGCTGATGTCCTTTTTTAGTGCTATGAGAACACCACCATATCCGTCGAAACGATCCTTACGTACCACTTCATAACCTGGAGGGAACAATTCAGCACTATGAATGGTACTATTGAGCCAAGTCTCTGTGCCCAGGATGATATCTGGATCAGAAGAATCTATCAGGTTCCCGATCTCTCCCTGTTTGTTTTGTGCACTCTGAAAGTTAACAGTTAAAATCTTCATCTTTCTTTTTACAGCTGGGTGCCATCTTTTATTAGTCTGGCGGGATGGAGATGAAGACGCCATTGGTGGTCCAAGACTAGATGGCACTGTTGTATTATCATCAGAGTAGGACGATGACAGTGTGGAGAATGTATTGCTGGTGTCAACAACAAAAGAGTTAAACAAACTGGTAGAGAACTGAGGCATTCCGCAAGAGGTGCATTGCCAGGATACACTTGAATTAGCAAGAGCT
The DNA here is from genome assembly GCA_025617745.1 of Heliocidaris erythrogramma. NCBI lineage: Eukaryota > Metazoa > Echinodermata > Echinoidea > Camarodonta > Echinometridae > Heliocidaris > Heliocidaris erythrogramma. Next base: position 29,666,813 of record CM046866.1, read on the forward strand.
TCATAAACTGGTGTAGACATGTGCATGCATTCCACATGGTACCACTGGTTACAATCATCGCATGCAACACCTCGCTGCTTCCATGTCACCGGCCTGGTACAAATCTGACACGGATATTTGCTGGCAGGGCCTGGGTTGAGTTCAATGTCTGATGCATTTGTTAGAAGCAAGAGGGTTAAATAAGTGGCTACTAGGGTCTTACATCGACAAGTAGAACTAAACATGAGAGTTTTGCCCTTTCTTTGCACTCGTAGATGGTGAAGAGTGTTTGTTAGTACCTCGAGATCAGTTGGCAGACTATTGGTAAATCCTGCTTGGCCATGCTTTGAAGAACGCTTGCTGAATGAAAAACCATACGTATATTTCAGCTTTGGGAAGGGCAATATCCGTGCAGGGGTACGCTTCTCTGAGTAGATTATATTCAACATTGTCATAAGCAAGGTAAGGCAAATAATCTTGCCAGCTACACATGTAGATCTAGCCATTTTTGGCAACAAGTATGAAGCGACAGAAGATCACCGGTATTTGTTGCAGTATGGCTCAAAATCCTTAATACTCTTGATCCTCTTTCAGACTGGCAACATTTCACAGCTGCAGTTGATTGGAGGGTGATGCTCAAGCTAGCAGTTGAATAAGGAAGAATAATGTCGTTTTCTTCTTTATATTCTTCTTCCTACCAAGTGCCATTTGCACTTGCAGGTTGATTGCAGGTTGATTAATGCTAATTCATAGTGACAACTATACTCAGAATACAGTAGGTGGGACTGTGAAGACAGGGTGCTTACTCTGTCTCTGACAGAGATTATAAAAATGTCCATTCAAAATCCAGGATAATCTTGTGGAAATCCATCAAAAATCAATGTGCAGCACCAAAGATGCAAAACATATCACATGAGTATACTGATGATCCAAATTTTGATGGAAAGTCGCGCACATGAAGATGTTTTTGGGAGCTAAAAAAGACCAAGACCCAGACACTGTACACACACACACACCTGGATATATCACTATATTACTATAATAAATATAATGAACAATATCAACTTACGGAACATTTTGTTCATCCATCGCCTGAGCATAGTTCTCTATCACCTGAGCTCCTACTGTGCCTTTCTTAGCTATGTCCAATCCACCAGTTTTATAGACTAGCTGGATACCAGACTCTCTCTCAGCCTCTCCCCATGCTTCATAAGTACCTCTCGCAAGCTGGACGTAGTCACTGCTGTTATAGGACAGTCGTCTAAAAATTGTAGAGAGATTGATATTCATGAATAATTTCATGTGTTTTATTTTTATTTTTAATCAAATAATTCAGACCTATTCTGTTAATTCATTGAGATTGGAATTCATTCATGATTTAAGATCATTTACTCTATTGATTCATAGAAATTTGAAAATTTCCTTAATTTATCCAGGCTACTATAAATTCATTCAGATTTATTCTTTTGACTTCACTCAGTGTTTTTTATGTGAATTCATTCAGATGTATTTTACAAAATCATTCACTTATTCTATGAATTCATCAGATCTATTTTATGAATTCATTCTAAGTTATTCTACAACTGAATTCATTCATATTAATCTAAACCTTTCTTCAAATATATTTTTAAGTTCCATTAAGCTGTAAGCAATAAATTCATGAAAAGTTTACCTATGATTTCAATTTCTTCTGTGAATTCATTCCTATTCAAATTCTTTTAATTTATTAACATTAATTTGATTTCTTTTCTTAATAAGTAATAAATATATACAAATCTATTGATGCTGTTTTAGCCTTTGCACTGCAGATATGGCAAATGACTTACAACACAAGGGCAAGAGCAGTCAAGGGAAATCGTCCCTCCCCAAATATTACAAGGGTTATTGGATACGGGCTGTTAGGGATGGTGTTGCATGGAAATAAAGAAACAGAACATTGGTAAACACTCCATAGGTTTAATTGCTGGATGGGGGTTATCTTACTGAATTGTGTACTTACATAATCCTTGAATGATCTTGTGACCCTCCATTATGATGACCAAGGTTGAACTGTTCTAGACCTAGCACACCTAGTAGATAAAGAAAAAGTACTCATGTTGAAAAATATACCTTTAGCTGTACTGGCCTATTTCATAATTATAATTGCAGAGAACAATACTTTTGAGGCTATATATCCTGGGGGCAAGACATTCATAATACCTTATTTTATTTTATTACCATGTATATAATAATATATAATAATAATATATAATTATAATAAAATTACATGTACCATTAATTATAATAATTACATATATCATTATTAATATCATCTATTGAATTATTTTCTAATTTCTATTATTATTATAATCATCATCAATATTATTATCATGTTTTAAAATATAAATTCACATAAACAGTTAATTATGACTCGATTTATACTGCTGGTATTATTAAGCTACAACTTTACAATATGCTACAACTTACATGTTTCAGGCATTTATTCAAACTACTGTCTGTTACTTGATTGATCTCACAATGTTCATACCAAATGTGCATACCCAATTTGTACTTTTTAGACTTACGGTTTCCAGCCTTTTTAGCCAACCAGTACACTGCGGCGCTACCTATTCCACCGCAGCCGACCACAGCATAATCGTACGGGATACGACTTTTACGAGACATTTTTCACAAAGTTCAGTAGGCCTACTAGTACTAAGTAAGAGGAGCTTCCTTCCTTGGTCTGGCGTTTACGTCTATACCTGGACAGAAAAGCTGTTGTTTATTATAGATTCATGGCGAAATTACTCATATAAGCGTATGAAGAGGAGGATTTTTGTTACATAAAATATGTCTGCTTATCAAGCACAACAGCCACAAGGTCAAGGTCGAAGACTCGAAGCTTGAAGATAAAGTCAAAGACATAAAGGGTGCCGGTGGCGATCGTACGAAGACCTGGAAGGGCCAAACTGACGACGTAAAAAATAAAAAATATTACGTACGTACGTGATAATACTACGTACGTACGTGATAATTACTACGTACGTACGTGATAATATTACGTACGTACGTGATAATTACTACGTACGTACGTAATATTTATTACGTACGTACGTAATAAATCACACGTGAAAAAGGTTGAAATTACACAGCTGCCTTATTATTATCCGTCGATTCCCGTTGATTTGCCACAATATTGTGAGCCTGTGGGCTTTTGCTTGTCAATTAAGTGTGAGAAAACCTCAACATTTGTGTGGTGTGTGACGTGCTGTGTATGTGTGGATATGTGTGTGTGCGTGTGTGTGTGTGTGTGTTCCGCTTCATTTTCCCAGCGGCAAGTCCGGTCCCAGACAAATCAAAACAGAATAAAGCAGTTCGACTCTGTTCGAGTAAAATCGAACAAAATTAAGTTATGAATCTTTATGACACTGAAAGCTAATGAAAACAAAGAAAATCACTATAGACAGATTGGCCACTTTGTCATGAATTTGTAACGTCCCATATCCTCATCACAAGCCGTCAATGGTTTACCCAGAACATGATTTCCTCATAACTTGAACCTATGATCATAGACGATTATAGTTATATGTTTTTACATGTATCCGGGAAAAAAGTCAGTGAGACCGCTTTCAAAATATTACATATTCCTAGTCATTGTTTATTTTTTTTAAATTTTTATCTTCATGCTATTAAAATAAAATATAATTGCATTCAATTTCTGACGAAATCATAGGCCTATTCTTGGACAAAACGTAAAATGTTTTATTAATAGGCCTGTAGGAAACAGATAATTGCTCTTTCGTCAGCACTGATCTTTAAATAAGATTTTTTTAACGTGTATAGAGATCACCGAGTGGTCGTGAGGGAATGACGTCAAAACTCGTGACTAAATTGTCTAGTGATTTTAATTTTTGTTCATATTTATTCATGTATTTGAAAAAATTCGCATGACCCGACTTTCGTCTATCCCTTTTTAAAACAAAATCTGCTTTCTCCACCTAATTTTTAAAGTTCTGCCCCAGGGGCGGCGGAGCGTCTTTCAAAGTGCGTGTGTGTGTGTGTGTGTGTGAGGGGGGGGGGAGTACCAACAAAAAAGACACCCGAGGGCATGCACTGTAAGGGGTGCATATATTATTAACAAGCACCTTCTTATGGTGGTTCTGCTTCAGCTTCAGCTTCCACAATTAGCAGTTGCGTGCAATTGTCTAATGATGCACGTGCGAGCCAGCAAAAATCTTAAGAATTTGTCTAATGTTCATGTTGTTATATATTATGCATTATTTACACCGATAGTGAAAACAAATTAATTTGGGTGAAATGTCGAATGATCTTTAATTTCTTACATTAACCCTGTGGTTTTTCTTCTGGAGATATTTACATTATTATGGTATCAGCCGTATCTGCTTGATTTCATAGGCCTGCTAACAAGCTAGTCTCAGGACATTTTCTGAAAATATTGACCTTATTAAATTGTGTAAGTTATGGGCACATTCGAGCTATTGGAATATGAATTCCTTTGCTGGTGGGTGGGGGGGGGGGGGGGGGAGAGCATTGTGCCACTCTGCCTCCAGCTCCGTTGGCTTACATTGTAGTTGTAGTAATATGGGGAGGTACATGTTGCTATAAAGCCGCACTGATTCTGGTTATAGATATGGCACTTTTTGTAAGAAACAAAGGGAAATTATAGGGATAAGGGTACACATTTAGATGAGGAAAGTGTGCTTATGAGAGGTGAAAGGGTCATTATCACTGGCTTAGACAGGGGGGCACAAGGGGACCATGCCCCCCCCCCCCCCTATTCAGCCACTAAAAAAAAGCGACAGCGAAAAAGCGGGGGAAGTGAGAGAAAAAGGCCTAAAAAGGCGCTATACAAGCCGTTTTCTTTCTCTCAGATTTGCTAAAACGTCAGAGCTTTTGCGCTTCGCGCGGGAAGGGGGAAACTCCCCCTCCCTGCACCCATCCCTGTTACAGTGGTATTAAGTCCAAAATAACTGAAAAGCGGCCAGGGCGTCAAACTAACTTTCCGCCTAAAAAAAGTGTTACGAGCCGTTATCTTTATCTCAAATTTGCTGTAAAACATAGAGCTTTCGCTCTTCGCGCTGGAGGGGGGGGGGGGGGGGGTGGAACTCCCCAGTTCCTGCATCCACCCATGTTACATACAGTGCAATCTTGCGTCCAAGTAATTGAAAAGCAGTCAGGGAGTCGAACTATAACTTTCCGCCTAAAAGTTTATTTGCTACAAGCCGTTGTCTTTCTCTCAAAGTTGCTAAAACGTCAGAACTTTCGCGCTTCGTGCGGGAAGGGGGAAACTTCTCCCTCCCTGCACCCATCCCTCTTACAGTGCAGTATCACGTCCAAATAACTGAAAAGCTGTATTATCATCCCCCATATAATTATGATACATTAACTTAAAACTAATAATTATCCAAACTCATTATGTTTGACCTTGAAATTCCATCACATTCTTTGATTATTAGAAGTAAGGAAATAAGAAATGCCATAATTTCAATTCGAAAATATGGAAGAAAATTCGTTCGCTCGAATTGTCATTCTCAATTGAGGGGTTCCGTCCATTGGCGTAGATCCGTGCATTCCTTTTATTCATTAAAAAAACATTTTGGGATGCTATAAAATGGAAGTTTTATAGACAGATTTTCGAAAAAGTCCCTGGTGTGGGAGGGGGGATACCCACTCCCACACCCTCCTCCGCTTAGTATCTTCGCTCAGTGGCGTATCTAGGGGAGGGGGGGGGGGGCAGAAATAAATCTTTATACGGATTACGCACCCAAAGATCCGCAGGGTTAATGCAGGGGCCGCGGAACGTCTTGGAAAGTGGAGGGACTGAGTGGGGGGGGGGGGGGGGCTGCTTGTATAACCGCATTTTTGCGCTACCATACGTTTGCACGTGTTTACTGAAAAAAAGTGGGGGCTGTAGCCCCCCAGCCCGCCCCCCCCCCCTCCCGGTTCCGTAATGCACTAGAAATCTAGTTTTTGAAGTTTTGAAATGTGAAAATTTTTAAAAGCTCGTTCGCTTTGCTCCCTTGCATAATTATTTTCTTTGACGATCTCGTAGTTTCGCACCCCAAGTAGGCCTATATAATTCTTAAATAGCTTAAAGGGTTCGAAAATTGAAAAAATAAAGATGTAATTCCTTTGCTCGCTATATCATATAATGTTTCATATTACTCCTGCTAAATATTGCGCCCCCCGATGTAGGATAAAGTATATAAAAGAGCCTTTGCAAAGGTTCAACTTATGAAAGAAATCTCAACTTCATGTATAGCCTTGCTTAATTTCTTGACTCTTTCTCGAGCCTTTCATGGTTTTCGTTAGTTTTGCTCCCGATTGTAGAAGTGAGTGAATAGAAAACCGCTTATCAATGTATAAAATTTGAGTTTCTCTACCGCTCAATTGCGGTGATCAATTATTGCAAAATTTCCTGGATAAAATGCACAAGAAATTGCGTTTTTTAGACTTCATTTTTTGCCCCGGGTGCCATAATCCCTAGTATCATGAACACGGATCGACACCCCTGTGGCACCCCTATTGAAAAATCCTGGCTACGCCTGTGGTCATTATAAGAGGTGAAAATTAAGTATGTGAGAAGAGGAAAAGGGCATATATTAGATAGTAAAAGTAAAGACGGGGAACTTATCAGATTAAAAAGAGGCACTAGAAGGGGGAAATGTGCACTTATTGAGGAAAAGGGGCATTTAAGAGATTTAAAAAGAGGTACTTATCAGAAGGGGGAAAAGTGCATATTGGGGAAAAGGGGCACTTTTCAGATTTAAATGAGGCACTTATCAGAAGGGGAAATGTGCACTTATTGGGGAAAAGGGGCTCTTCCAGTAGTAAAAAGGGCACCTTTCAGAGAGAAAGGGGTATTTTAAAAAGCGTGGGGGCACTGTTCCCCCTGCCCCAGGTGTGCCACTTCTGATTTTTAAAAAAAATGCTTCTCGGAACAAACTTGACTTTTACTTATTGACCCTGGAGCCCCAACGATTAATTTTTGAATTAGGCCTAATGAGATTGTACTGTTTTATCTTACAAAATACATGTAGCAGACATGGAAATATTTACACAATTAAGTTATTACGTACGTACGTAATAAATACTACTTACGTACGTATTATTACGTACGTACGTACGTAGTATTATTACGTACGTACGTAGTATTGATGACGATCAATGGCGGCGGCCGATCGAGAGGGTCAGACTCGTGCGTTTGTACTTTGAAATTGGTTTTACTCAGAGGGAAATACTCTATTATTTAATTTCCAAGTATAGTCAAAAACCACAGAACCCTAAAGCGTGGCTTAAGAGGCCTTGCATTATTTCGAAGAAAACCATCAATGTCAGGCTCAGCCTGACACTTAATCATGTACATATTTTCATGTCTGCTACACTATTTTGCAAAACAAAACAGTACAATCTCCTTAGGCCCAATTCAAAGATGGATCTTTGGGGCTCCAGCGTCAAGAGGTAAAATTCAAGTTCGTTCCGAGAAACAATTTTTTAAAATCAGAAGTGGCGCACCCGGGGCAGGAGGCACAGTGCCCCCACGCTTTTTAAAATGCCCCTTTCTCTCTGATAGGTGCCCTTTTTACTACTGGACTCCTCTTTTCCCCAATAAGTGCACATTCCCCCTTCAGATAAGTGCCTGATTTTTCCCGGATAGTCTATAATTAGATTCAAGTTATGAGGAAATCTTATTACGGGACATAAATTTAGGATATGAAAGAAAATGATTGTGATGAGGATATCGGTCGTTACAAATTCATGACAAAGTGGCCAATTTGTCTAGTGATTTTCTTTGTTTTCAATAGTTTTCAGTGTGATTCATAAACTTTCAGACTATACAGTTGTCAGATAGTTTTTAGTGTTATAAAGATTCATAACTTCATTTTGTTCGATTTTACCCGAACAGAGTCGAAATTCTGTTTTGATTTGTCTGGGACCGGACTTGCCGCTGGGAAAATGAAGCGACACACACGTGCACTCACGCATCCACCAACACACGTCACACACACACATCACACAAATGTTGAGAATTCTTCACACTTGACAAGCTAGCGCCCACAGGCTCACAACCCTATTGTGGAAAATCAACGGGAATTGACGGATAAATAATAAGGCAGCTGTGTAATTTCAATCTTTTTCATGTATTATTTATTACGTACGTACGTAGTATTATTACGTACGTACGTAATAAATATCACGTACGTACGTAGTAATTATCACGTACGTACGTAATATTATCATGTACGTACGTAGTATTTATTACGTACGTACGTAGTATTATTACGTACGTACGTAATATTTTTTATTTTTTTACGTCGTCAGTTTGGCCCTTCCAGGTCTTCGTACGATCGCGATATGAAAGCGGTTTTATGACATGCGTAGTCTGCCAGCACAGGTCAAAATCTAACACTAAACGATATTGTGTCTTAATTAGAAAGTAAACAAGCACCGCAGTGTTTTGACAGGAGTACTGAATTATAGGACATATAAATATTAAAACGATAGTGCGTACAGAACAGACACTTTGGAAAGTTTGGACTTCACACCTTGTATTTTACGTAATGGACTAATAAGGGTTTGTGGTTCAGACTAGACATCAGCTGTTTCCAGGTCTGTTCGCGAAAGATAAAAGAGTCAGGTGACTCAATTGTTTACTAAAAGTACATGTAGGTCAACATGACCGGGGTCAGAACGGGTTCCATTGTGGTATCTTCTTGAGGCGGAGTGGGCAAAGGAGGATGGGGGGGGGGGGGGGCACAAAATCAAATATAAGAAGGGGTTTAAAAGAAATTAGATACGTGAAAATATCGTATTCGACTGTCTCGTTTTTTTACTGCAAGAAACTACACATGTACGGCCAAGAAGGGGAACTGGGGAAAGCTACACCGTATAAATATAGAAGGAAAAAAAATTGATATATACGATCACGAATTGACGATTTTACACCTTTTTAATAATTGTTCTCTTATATATATATATGACTATCGATTATAGTGAGCAACATCGGCAACAATGAGCTCGTGATAACACGCGAATCGACTCTCCCACCCTTTCCCGTGTAAAGTGAATAGGTGCTTTCTCCGCGCGACTTTCGAAAATTTCTAGAGATACTCTGCGGGACGCCATGTCTAAGCAGGCCGGAGCTTCGGGCGGAGCGAAGAGGAGGAGGCAACCATCTTCAGCAGGGCCACCAATTAGTCCAGATGTTTCGTTACTTGATCACACAACACTGTTAGCTGCAATAGAAAAAATGTTGGACGTCAAATTAGACAGAATGGAGGAAAGAATTGGACGGAATGTTAAAGCCTTTGAGACGAAGTTAGAGGAATTGGCTGAAGCACTGAACTTTCACTGTAAGTTAACAGATGAACGTAATAAAGCTATGGAGGATAAGATAAGCAAAGAAAAGCAAGAAAGGGAATTTGAAATAGACAGGTTACATGCATATGTTATGAGAGAAAATAGTGTGTTAATGGGTCTTCCTGAGACAGAAGAGAATGAAGACACTGAAAAACTTGTCTGCGATTTCTATAAAAACAATTTGAAGTTAGAGGAAGATGTTATCAACAAAATTGAACATCAAAGAATACATCGCGTTAACTCGGTGATCAAACCAAGACCGATCAAAATAAGATTTTTGAGGTATCGAGACAAGGTTCAGGTGCACGGAGCAGTCAAAAACCTGAAGGGAACATCATTTTTTCTAAGTGATGATCTCCCCAAGAGGATCAGAGACGAAAGGAAAAGGCAAATGAATAAGCTTAAGGAAGCACGGGAGGAGGGAAAGATAGCCTTCTTTTCAAGGGCTGAACCTTGGAAATTGATAGTCCATGAAAGACGAGGGCGCAGCATTGTAGCAGCAACAGGAGCTGTAGCAACGTCAGAAGCCGCAGGTGCGTCAGGGGCCAAGTAATGCATGGAGCCACATTAGACCAGGAGCAAATTGTCCTCCAGGAGACATAGCATTAGCAGTGCCAGCTAGATTTGCAGCAATGCTAGGATTCGCAGTATCGCCATGAAATGCAGCAACACTAGGGTCTGTAAATACAGGAGTTGTAGCCGTGCCTTGGAAATTGAACCTGAACCTTGGAAATTGGTAGTTCATGAAAGACGATGGCGCAGCATTGTAGCAGCAACAGGAGCTGTAGCAACGTCAGAAGCTGCAGGTGCGTCAGGGGCCAAGTAATGCATGGAGCCACATTAGAACAGAAGCAAGTTGTCCTCCAGGAGCCATAGCATTAGCAATGCCAGATTTGCAGCAAAGCTAGGATTCGCTGTATCGCCATGAGATACAGCAACACCAGGGTCTGAAAATACAGGAGTTGTAGCCGTGCCAGGAGTATAATGCCAGGAGCTACTATGTTGGTTATTTTAGTAGCTGTTTTCAAGGAATCTTCATTCTCTACATGTGAAGGAAATCTTGATCAAAAGATGAGGTAAATTCAATGATGTTAAATGTATTGAGTAGCTGTTTCCAAGAAATCTTTTTTTTTCTGCATGTGAAGGAATCTTGCTTTTGTCAAGTTTCAAAGTTTTAAAGTTATATCCAGCTCTATTTAAAAGATGAGGACGATGCACGGAATTAAGTATATGGAGCAGAATAAAAAGGAACCACAATTTAAAAAAAAAAAATTGAGATGGAGGATACCTTTGTACACACCGGAAGGAGGATCTTTAAATGGAAACGAAAGAGATGTGGCAACTTTAAATCCTCCTGTGGCATTAGAAGGAAAAACATAGATTACTAGTACACACCTGAAGGGAGGTTCTTCAAACGGATGTTATGGAAATATGGCAACTCAAAATCTTCCAAGGGAAAACAAATATTTCTACAGTTTGTTTCAATTATATGTATAGGTTAAATGGAAAAGTGGAAAAAGGAGAGACAGAGGGGAAAGAGGGAAGAAAATATATGTCTAAAGATGTCTTCAAGGAAAATGTTTTTATCAAAGGATATTGTTTTTATTATTATGGGTTTTTCTTTTTTTTTTTTTAAAGGAAAGATGGAGGAAATCGTAGTGCCTGAGATGTGAGGCAAGTGTCATGTTTATGCATGCTTTATCCCTTTTGATTACAGGGAAAAGACCATTGATGTCATTGATATGCATTACATGTAGAAGTGGCATTAGAAGGAAAATATAAATTATTACAGTACACACCAGAATGAGGATTTTTTAAATGGAAATGATGGGAATATGGCAACTTTAAATCTTCCAATGTAATTAGAAGGTAAAACAAGAATTACTGCAGTTTGTTTCAATTATATTTATACTGTGGGTTAACATGGAAAAGTGGAACTTTGCAAAAGGAGTAGAGAGGGAAAGAGAATGGAAAGAAAAAAAATACACATACATTTAACGCTGTATTCAAGGAAAATGTTTTTATCAAAGGATATTGTTTTTATTATTACATGTATGTTTTTTTTTTATTTTTTTTTTTTTAAGGAAAGACGGAGGAAATTGTAGTGCCTGAGATGTGAGGCAAGTGTCATGTTTATGCATGCTTTATCCCTTTTGATTACAGGGAAAAGACCATTGATGTCATTGATATGCATTACATGTAGAAGTGGCATTAGAAGGAAAATATAGATTATTACAGTACACACCAGAATGAGGATTTTTAAATGGAAATGATGGGAATATGGCAACTTTAAATCTTCCACCAATGTAATTAGAAGGTAAAACAAGAATACTGCAGTTTGTTTCAATTATATTTATACTGTGGGTTAACATGGAAAAGTGGAACTTTGCAAAAGGAGTAGAGAGGGAAAGAGAATGGAAAGAAAAAAATACACATACATTTAAAGTTGTATTCAAGGAATTTTTTTTAATTTTTTATTATTTTTTAGGAAAGATTGAGGAAATTGTAGTTTCTGAGATGTGAGACAAGCTTCATGACATGCATGCTTCATCACTTCTTTTGATGCAGTATTACAAGAAAAAATTCCATTGATGTAATTGATAGGCATAAAGTCATTTGTTTTGGGAACTAGGGAATGTATAAGGAGGCAATTTGGAATGCAGGCAGTGTGGAATGTAGAATTTTTTTTTTTTTTATCCCTTCTGATTTATTCTTACAACATGTAAAGGAAAAAGATCATTGATCTATTTGATGCATTGTATATATACATGTATGCAGGAAGGTATTTGTTTTGTTAACTGTGGAATGTATTTGAATTACAAGCTGTATATGGAGGCAAGAAGGGTCAGTTTTGAATTGCAACGGGAAGAGTAGGGAGAGTACAAAAGACCATTGAACTGTGGTAGTTGTTATGCAGGGAGTCATCTGTTTTATTAACTGGAATGTATTGAATTATAGGCTGTATTTATATGTAGGCAGAATTGCAACCAGAAGATTAGGAGAGTATATGAAAAAGACCATTGAACTAGTTGATGTAGGAAGTTTTTTTATGTGGTTTTTTTCTTTTTGTTTTTTTGTTAACTGTGGAATGTATTCCACACAAAATGGGTAGAACAGAAAAAGAATGTACATGTATATGGGCCTTGAATTGAAATGGGGATGGTCGGTACTATGGTTATTGTAGGTAAGAAGATATAATGAAGGGGTGAAGATGCTGGGCGTGGTGACCTTTCTTTGATTATTGTTACATGAGAAAGACATTTGATGTAGTTGATATGTATGAAGGCATTTGTTTTGTGAAATGTGGAATGTAGAATGGGGGGGGGGGGGGGGGTGAGACAGTGCATAGTTTGAATTGTAGGCTGCACATGTGAACAGGATTAAACAGCTTGAATTGAGATAGGGATAGTATGATGTCTCTCCTTGTCTTTGATTTCTGTTCTTGCCCCTGATTTGAAGAAAAACAAAAGAAAATATTTAGAAACTACTCTTTAAGAAATCTTTATTGACGAGGAACATTTTTCTTTTGTTTCCTTGTTAAAGTTGTGTAACAATTTTTATGTTGAAAGAAAACAAGGAAAAGTATAGGAAAAGAAAGGCAGAGAGTATGTTCTTTATACATGTACCTCATTGCAAATATGAACGAGAAGAAATTTCTTGATGCAAGTTGGTCTAGAGTAGAGTACTAGTAGTTTTCAGAGTTTTTTTTTTTTTAATCCAGGTGTTTCTGATAAAATATTGACAAAAAAGTGGAATATATGAAACATGTACCATGGTTCTGGTTGGTGAGAAGATATACTGTAGGGATGAAGATGGCGGGTAGGAAATAGGGCATTTTATTTCTGGTTGTTTTATCCCTTATTCATGCAAAGATTATTGATGTAGTCGATATGTAGTAGGTCATAAATTTTGTTTATTGTGTACTGGGGAAGGCAGATAGAAGGGTATGATAGTGCATATTTTGAATTGCAGACCGTATGTACAATGAAGGCAGGATAGAACAGTTTTGAATTTAGACAGATATTTAGATGCTGCAATTTAAGGAATATTTACTGGTGGAAGACATTTTGGTTTTTAAGTTTGGCAATATTTTTTTAATTTTTTCTTTTTTCTTCTTTCTTTCTTTCTTAGTTGAAAAAAAATATTATGATGAAAGATCCTTAGTTTGGAACAGGAAAAAAAAAGAACAGAAAAATTTGAAAGTATTTCATATTATAAAGATAAAAGAGAAGCAGTTTCTTGAAGTAGATTTGTTGATGATAAGATTGACAAAGGAAGGTGGGAAGATAGACCATGGTTTTATAGGGGTGTAATCGACCTGCAGTAAGTCATTTGTTCTATAAGAGGAATAGCGGGAAAGGGTGGGAGAGATACAGGTCATACGTGATGTTTTGGGTAATTATTTTTTGGGAGTTTTGTTGGGTGTTGGGGATGCTGGGGTGGAGGTGTGGGTCCTTTAAGGTGGGGGATTGGCTCTGGGACTGGGTTAAATTTTTTCTATGTGATAGGTTATGGATGTTCTGATTAATTGTAAATTGTTCTCCCTTAACGTGAAAGGGATCAGGGACAGGGATAAAAGGGAACGTATCTTTTTGTGGTGTAAAGATAAAGGGGCGGACATCGTTTTCCTACAAGAAACCTTTAGTACTAGGGATTGCGAGGACAAGTGGGCTTCAGTGTGGGAGGGTTCCAGTTATTTTAGTCATGGTTCTAATCACAGCAAAGGAGTTCTCGTTTTAATTGCGCCGAGGGTAGATATTGAGATATTGCAAGTCTTAAAAGACAGTGAGGGTAGATATATTTTTATAGACTGTAAGTTTCAAGGAGTTAGGTTGATTTTAGGCAATGTGTATTTTCCAACAAGGAATTTTGAGAATGATCAATTGCAATTTCTTCGAAAACTACGCAGTAATTTGGCTAAGTTAAATAAAGATAAATACCCGGTTATAATAGGTGGCGATTTTAATATGATTAGGGACATTGAATTTGATTATAACGGGAAGTCTTTAAACAGGATTTCGAAAAGATTTAATCGAGAATTTGGAAAATTCATGGAAGATTTGCAGCTTTCGGACATTTGGAGATGTAGGCATCCTTTAAAAAAGCAATTCACTTATATGCAAAAGAATCCCTTTATGCAAAGTAGACTAGATTACTGGATAATATCGGAATGTCTAGAGGAAATGGTTATGAAGTGTGATATAATTCCATCTGTTGCCCCTGATCATCATTCAATATTTTTACGCTTATTTGATAAAACAATTAATAAATCGAATGGAAGAAAGGGGTCATATTGGAAATTCAACAATAGTCTGTGTGAAAATGAAGATTATGTTAGAGAGTTAAAGAAGAAAATTTGTCAATTAAAAAATGAACTACAAATTGAAATAAAAGACAAGAGGTTGTTATGGGATTTTTTGAAAATGAAAATTCGGAGCTTTACACAAAAATTTTCGAAAAAATTGGCTGATCAAAGAAGAACAATAAGAACAGATTTAGAAAAAGAAATACAGTTTTTAGAACAACAATTGACAGAAAGCACTAATGTAAATATTTTAGAAAAATTGGAAAACACCAAAGAGAAATTAAAGGAAGTTTATGGTTATGTAAATGAAGGAATTAGGATTCGATCACGAGCCTCGTGGTACGAAAGTGGAGAAAGGGATTCGCGTTATTTTAATCAGTTGATGCAAAATAACAAAAGAAAAAGTACTATTAAGAAAATTAAAACCTCAGATGGTGCTATCTGTTGCGATGAAAAAAGGATAACTGAAGAAATCCGGGAGTTTTACAGTAGGTTGTACGGTAAAGTACAGTACGAGTGCTCGGATAACTGTTACGATAGTTTTTTTAAGGTTTACCGAAATTGACAGAAAAATCTCTAGAATACTGTGAAGGATTTATAACTAATAAAGAATGCCTAGAAATCTTAAAAGAATTGAAACAGAATAAATCACCTGGAAATGATGGTCTTTCTTCAGAATTTTATTGTACCTTTTGGCCGGATATTGGAGATTTAGTTAAAGAGGCCTTGAATGAAGCTTATAGATCAGGAGAATTAGCATCTTCACAAAAACAAGCAGTAATTACGTTAATCGCTAAAGATGGGAAAGATCCCTTTTTATTGAAAAATTATAGACCCATTTCCCTTCTTAATGTCGATTATAAAATCTTAACAAAAATCTTGGCTAAGCGAATCAAGAAAGTATTAAATGAAATCATTATGGGAGATCAGGTGGGTTATATGAAGGGGAGGAATATTGGTGAGGCCATTCGCATTATTGATGATATTATTTTTCATACATCCCGTTATAATTTATCCGGTTTTTTGTTGGCTATAGACTTCGAAAAAGCTTTTGACTCGGTTTCACATCAATTTCTTCAAAAAGTTCTGTCATCATTTGGTTTTGGTCCATCTTTTCAAAAGTGGGTTAAAGTTTTATACACGAACACTTTAAGTTGTGTATTAAATGAAGGAAGGTCCACTGGTTATTTCAAAGTAGAAAGGGGAGTAAGGCAGGGAGATCCTCTTTCTCCGTACCTTTTTATCTTATGTATTGAAGTAATGGCACACAAATTACGAACAGATAAATTGGTGGAAGGAATTAATTTTGGAGATAAGGAAACTAAACTAGTACTTTATGCCGATGATATGACAATTTTTGCTCGCAATGAAAAATCAATTGATAGGTTAAAAGTACTATTTGCAGACTTCGAAAAACTTTCTGGACTGAAAATAAACAACGACAAAACTAAAATATTAAGGTTAGGTTTATGCCAACGTTTAGATTATGATTTTTCTTTTGGCGAAATAGTTGACTTTCTTAAGGTTTTAGGGGTTTTCTTTTCCCTTGATGAACACAGGAAAGAAGATTTAAATTACAAAGAAATCTTAAGTAAAATAAAAACACTTTTAAATTTTTGGAAGCAAAGGGATTTAACACTCATGGGAAAGATTCAACTATTGAAGGTGCATATTTATTCTAAAGTTCTTTATCGGGCGTCACTTACTCCTGTTCCAAAATGGGTTTATGATTCACTGGATGAACTAACTTTTGGTTTCATATGGAAAGGAAAGATAGATAAAATCAATAGAAATACAATGTTTTTAGACTATAAGCAAGGGGGATTGAAGATGTTAAACTTTTCTGCACAAGTGAAATCGCAGCGAATTATGTGGATTCAAAAACTTCTAAATAAAGATGAAGACATGAAATGGAAACAATATTTTAACTTTGTCACTAAACACCTGGGTGGAGATTTAATATTTTCATGTGACTATATACCAGGTTTATTAAAAGTGACAGCTCCACAATTTTATATGGATTTATTAGAAGATTGGGTGAATACAAGACATATAAGGAGTATAGACATTGGTGATGTGGTAATTTTCAATAATAAGCTTATTCGATATAAAGGAAGTTGTATATACGATAAGAGGTTGTACGACAAAGGAATTTACAAATTAAAACATATTCTGGGAAACGATGGTAAACTAAAATGTGATAGACACTTTGTCGATTTAGGTGTAGAAGTGAATGACATTGTAAAGATCAAGCACCTTTATGCCTGTTTACCCTTTTGTTGGAAAAATAATATTAGAATGGAAGAAAAAAATAATTCTGGTACTGATTTCACTTTGGGAAAGAAAACAACTATTATAACTGATGTAAAATCAAAACAAATCTATGTACAACTAATAAAGAAAGATGGATTTAAACCTTTGGTTTTTGAGAGAATTGGAAGGAACTATGGTTTTTCCTGCAAGGAAATAGAAAACATATTTTTAAGACTAAGAGAGTGTACACTTAATAGTCGATTAAGAGAGTTTCAGTTCAAACTTATACATAATATATTATATACAAACCACCACCTCTTCCGTTTTGGTCTTGTCTCGACTAACTTATGCTCATTTTGCGAAACAGAAGAAGAAACATATAAACATTTATTCTATACTTGTGAATTTGTACAATCAGTGTGGGAAATGTGCACAAGATTTTTAGATTTTGAAATACATAACTATAGTTGGGAGGAAATTCTGTTTGGGAAGGAGGAGAGAAATAAAGGAAAACATCAATTAATGAATCACATTCTAATTCTTGTTAAATATCTGATTTATAGAAATAGAGAACTTAAAAAACCACCTTCATTTAATGAAATAAAGAATAGTATTGTAGGGGATAAAGTAGAAGAAAGGAAATTGGCAGCAATGAGGGGGACTCTTACTATCCATTTTTCTAAATGGGAAAACCTGAATATTAGACAAACAATTGGAACCCAGAGCCAGTCGTCCACCGGTTAAGGGGGGGGGGGGGGGGGGAGGGTAAGGGGGAGGTTGGGTAGGGTAAGGTAGGGTTGTTTGTTGTGTTGTTTTTTTTTAAAGAAAACTTTCTCTCAGGTCAACAGTACAAAGGGAGTATAAATTACGACATTGCAAAACAAAATTGTTGCATTATACAACTGGATATGTTTATCTCATTAAGAATTAAGTTTGTTTTTTTTTTTCTCTGGAAATATGAAATCTTATTTGTATGATGTATGGAAATTGAACATGTAAGGAAAAAAGGTGGAAACGCTTGTCATAGGAGAATTAAGAGTATATGATTAAGGATATCAATTTATCCGGTTTTTGTTTATGGATTTTTTTCTTCAATATTCAAGTAATATTAATTTCTTTTGAAGCTTTTTGTTAGATGAAAATTTATATTGTTTCAGAATATCTATATGTGTAGTGTTACATGTGTATATACGATGATTGTAATTTGTACCATGATTGTAATTTGTTTCAAGAGAGAAAAGAATAAAAACTGATAAAAAAAAAAATAAATAAATCGGTTAAGTCTTCAAGGACACGAGTGGCGGCGGGTCCTACTAATAACCGCCAACAACAGCCAACAACAGCCAACAGCAGCCAACGACAGCCAACAGCAGCCAACAAACTGTAATCGATCTACTAAAAGCCGCCAACAACAGCCAACAGCAGCCAACAGCCGAGACCTACTAAAAGCCGCCAACAACAGCCAACAACAGCCAACAGCCGAGAACTAGTTCGATCTACTAAAAGCCGCCAACGATCTACTAAAAGCCGCCAACAACAGCCAAGAACTATCGATATACTGTAGATTCAGCCGCCTCAAAAATAATTAGATCAATATTATATAATTTCAAGCAAATTACATTATTTTGTTTATCCTAATGATTATAGTTTCATGCTACGTTTATTTTTTTAAATGATTTTGTATCAGAATCTTCCCTCAAAAAATACTTCTGTCAAAGCATAAATGTAAAGGTTTATACAAAATAGTAACCATTTTAAAATATAAATTTAAACCGTTGCGATTATTGTTCATACGATTACAACATGCCTAAATTGATTCTCTTTTTATCATACAAATTCGTAATAAAATGTATCCTTTTCAATATCAAAACAAGTTGAAGATGAAATACTAAAGTAAACGAGAAAATGGAAAATGCTATGAGTGAAAATATATACTCTCACAAATAAATTATTTTAAGTGAGAGGTACAAGAAAAGCTTGGATTTTTTAAAAATATAGTTATTTATTTTTTATTTCTTTCTTTTCGGGAGGGGGGGGGGCGGGGTATATATATATTATATATATATATATATATATATATATATATATTAGGTATTAGATCATGAATCATTGCAAAACATAAATATAATTCCTTTCTTTTTGTATAGCATTACTGATAATGTGGGGTGACATCCAAGCGGGGTGTTGCACTGCCTAGAAAAGTGCAAAAGATGACGCTGTGACCTCTGTTTGATATTAATGATTAATGCTTAATATAATTAATAATACTAAAAGAAATGTAATAGTAATAATAATAAGAAGAAGAATTAATATATAATAATAATATTAATGATGATGAAGATGGTGATGATGATAATGATAATAATAATGCTAACAATAATAATGATATTTTGTGTTGTAACTTAGTTTTAACACAAATTTTCGCTACAACTACATGGTTAATCGTAGGCCTATATCTTATCTCTATTATTACATCCATCATCACCACCCATTGTGATATTAGTGATTAATTTAAAAATTAATTTCCTTTATAGAGGGTTCGCTAAACACTAATAAACCTCATAATCATTACTACTCAGGGGCGGCGATCAGGGAAATTTTCTCGCTCGGTTGCTACGCTCACTCACGTACAATACTGCACCAGATCTGTAAACCGTATGGGTATCATATAGTCAGAGATTCTCGTGTGCTTTTACAATAGACATTTACCAGTATATCTATTACAAATATTAAACAAAAATCAAGTACACAAGTACTCCACAAGACAATCAAATATGTTACATCTACCACTGACCAGAAGAGTTACTGCACTAAGACTTTTAAATACCGGACCACTCTGGATCTCGTTAAATGGCATTATTCAACTCTCACCATTTTTTTAATTGAACGTGGACGTGAAAATTTCCTGCTGAATACATAAACCTCTTAAATGGCAAAAGCAATTGGGAATACATCCTTTCGAACCAAAAATTGAGCTTGGATGAAAGAAAAGGCAGTAAAATATGCTTAACTATTTTTTAAAACCAATTATCCTCCCTTTTTTGCCAGTTTTGTTAATTTCTCCTACTGTTTTTCCAAACATATTCTCTCTTGCTATCCTTTCATTGCCTTTTGTCTGTTTATATATGTGCTTCTTTTCCACCATTTCATCATGTATTTCTCTTTTCATTTATCGTTGTGATTATATTCCACAGTTTTCCCCTGGTTTTGTTTGAGGTTTTTCTTTTCTTGTTTTTCCTTCTCACTTTTTCTATCTTTCCATATGTATTTCTTTGTTTTCCCTATCCCGTATCTTCCATTTATATTCATCCTTATGTATCTTCGTTTTTCTGTGTATGTTCTTTTCTCAGTTTATGTTATATACATGTATGTATTACTTTATTTATTTCCTTTTTCCTTGTGTATTTCATTGTTTCCACCTTCTTCAAGTTTAATTTTCTTTCACCTGTTTTTTTTCTATTTAGTTATGTAGTTCTTTTTTAAAAATCTTTCAACCTCTCTTTCAATATACCCCTATACATTTGTTTCCTTCCACATTACTATTATTATTTTATATGTTTATTTTATATATAAATAAATATATATATTTTGGGCGTGATTTCTCTCTCTGCATGTACATTTATTTATTCTTTTCTTTCTTCTCTTTTTGCTTATGCATTTCTTTGTTTGCCTTCTTTCATCTTGTATTTCTATCCCTGCCGATGTATTTATTTGTTTTAATTCTCTTTCCATATCCTTTCATTTATATCTTTGTTTTTCACTCTCCATTTTTCTGTCTTTCCTTATTTTTCATTCTATCATTTTCTATTTCTCATTTACTTTTTGTATATTTTTCTTCTCTTACTTTCTACATGTAGTTCTTTGTGTTTCCCCTTCATCAATCTTCTCATTTTACTCCTCCTGTATTTCTCCCCCCCCCCCCCTATCGTCTGCAAAAAAAAAAAAACCTGTGTATTTCTTTGCTTTTCCTTCTCTCCTTTTCTTTTCTTGAGAAAGCCAACCCCTGAATTGTGTCATACCGCGGTGTAAGGGGGGGGGGGGGTAAAGGGCCTGATTTGTGCGCTAGTTTACGACCCATCCCTAATAAAACACCTTTTTTAGGTGTTGCCGGGAACTTATCTGAAAGAGATGTGAAATAAAGAATGAATTGAATTGAATTATAGACCAGCTGGGTCTTTGGGATATGCCACAAGAAGATGGAAACGCAGCCATACCCATTGCTCCCTAACCTCTCAGATACTGTTGGTTATAAATCATTACGTTGGTTAAAAAATGAACCTACCAACTGTTTGTAAGAATTGTATGTAAAATAAGGGGATTTTTTTAAAACATCTGGTAGGTTCATATTTTAACCAACCTAATAATTTTTTCTGAGAGTGTCCATCCCGAGGAAGAGGAATTTGGCAATGTGGTCACCCCCTCGAGCATGTTTTTTTTTCTCAAAGCTATTTATAAAAATATCCCTTTGAGGTTGGCCATGGAATGGGTATAATCTATGACTGCAGTAAATACATATTGTTGAGATCTCTATAGGCAGTAAACTATTGACACAGAAAAAAAGAAATATCTAAAGATACATGTGTGTATCTGCAAATATCGTACTTTCATCCTAATTTATGTATTAAAAAAGTTTTCTGCTTTTTCTCCTATTTCCGAAAATTTTATCCTACTTTTTTCCTTGAGCATGTTGAGTGTGCTTGAAAGCCTGTCAACTTGTATAACATGTTTGTTGTGTAAAACACGGAAAGATATGGGAACTAAAGAAATCGCGAAACGCTCTAAAATGCTCTAAAAGGCCGTTCCAAAACCTTGAAACTAACTGTCTGTCTGTCTCTCTATCCTAAAATAATACACATTATTAAGTGCGGAATGCGCAAAAAACACCACTTCTTAATACTCAAAAATGCTAAATCTTATTCTTTTCCCTTTTCTTTCTTTTTTTGGGGGGGGGGGGGGCGGGGGCTGAACCATCACTACCACCACTAATTAGTCATGGTAGTCATGGTATTAGGTTGCAAACTTTGCTTCATTCAAGTTTCATACAATGCCCATAGAAGATTATCTTTTACATAATACTTCTATACATTATTACCCAACTAGACAACGAAACTGCTATCATCTACCATTAACAAGAACTTTATTTGCAAAGAACTCATTTGTTTACTCTGGATCTGCATACTGGAATTCCCTAGAATCCCCTAGTATCAATGCTTTTAAACGTATGCTTTAAAAAAAATGTTAATCTGTCAATACTCACACCAACAGGTCAAGTCAATACATAAATAACTATAATTTATCCATACCTATATTATACGTTCGTATAACATTTTATTTTAAATCATAATAAGCATGCCTAACGTCCTGTTCCATACACGTACCCCTGCAGTCTGTCTTTTCACAATTACCTGCACCTTCTCTTTCTGCCCCCTGTTATTATATTTGTTATCATTTATACTTTTATAACTTCTTATATTTTGTATATATTATGTTTTCATTATACATTTTTTTACATTCCCCCCCCCCCCCCTGGATTAAAATGTATTGAAACTAAGTTCAGGGGCTTGCCTCTCATACAAGCTTTGCTTCTTTATGCCAAGTCCCTCCGTTTTACACTTATTATAAGCTAAAGTGTTTTTAATTTTGTATTGTTATGTTGCTGATCTTTTTTTCAAGAATTATGATATTTTCATGACACATGTTCTAACAACTTTGCTGTATTATATTTATCATGTCATGTTTCTTTATATTTTGTTTATGTGAAACGGAAAAAAGAATAAATAAATAATTTTAATGTTATTTATGGTCAGTGGAGTAATGAGGAAAAACTGATGGGGTGAGCCGGTAAGAATTGGAATACAAGTAGAAGGCAAGAAAGACACACTACTCCATATCAATAGCCCCCTTTATACCCCCCCCCCCCCGGCATTGTATCGATGCCCATATTATAGTGAATTTCGGTTATCATTCTTCGCTTAATGGGATAGGCGCAATTATACTATATTTGACGACTTTCCACGTTTGCAAGGGGGCGCCTCCCTTAGAACAATTTCCAGGGAGAGACGCCCATCCCCCTTGAATCACCAAGCCTGTATTTTGAAGAACTGATCATATCGCTTATATCTATAGCTCTTTTTAACACACATTGGAATATCTACCTCCAGTTTAAAGTTCTTCTACATCATTTTAAAGTTGGTTATGAGAGGGAGAGTATGGACTGAGCTATAGAAGATAACGTTTATGATGAAACTATATTCTCGAGCGGAGTCTAAAATGAAGCTGAGCCTTAACTCCTATTTTATTGAACAGATGCAGAATTAGGAGTAGATGCTGAGAGAATTCAGCCATTTAGACCTTTTAAAAGATGTACTCCTTTAATCATTAAAAACGTCATTATTCTAGGTTACTTTAGAGGGCATGGATCTTATAATTTGGTATAGACCCCCCCCCCCCCCCCGAATAGAAGACACCTGCACTCTTTTAACGATCAGTATACTGCAAAGCTATAATAGGCCTACATGAAAAATAATATATCACAAACTAATGGCTTGATTGTAATCATTGCAACAAAAATGTCTTTCTTCCCCGGCCCTCCCATTTTTGTTTCTTAAATTGTTTAAGGGCTGTAGCCCAGTACGGCCTATATATCATGAAACGCACGGTCTACGATTCGGGGGGACGCCTCTTACTGGAAAATTTTAAGGGGGCTACCCCCCCCCCCCCCCCCCCCCTCCGAAGTAAGAAATCATTTTTAAACATCTCTTAATTTAATGCTACCTAATCCCAGTAATACAGAGAGAGAATTCAAAACAAATACGTGTATAGATCAAGCAATGATGTGTTTGAAAAGGGTAACAGATCAGCATTTTTGTACCAGTCAGCAAATGATTATTATCATAAGTAAAATAATGACTAAAAATAATGATACTGATTTTCATGGGGTTTCGCCAGCCTCCATTATTTTTGAGAAACCATAGGCCTACGGCCTACCTTGAATACAGCTGACACGACCCTCGTCTTTTTTGTTTGTAAGAAGATAAAAATTATTTTTATCACTTCATAAAAACATCCAAAGTCTGAAAGAATAGCCTATGGTAACAAACAGTTAAATGAAATAAAAAAGACAATGACATGCAAAAACACACCAAAGGAAATTTCATGAAAAGGTTACGGCGAGATGAAAGCTAAGGCCCACTCCACCCCCCCCCCCCAAAAAAAAGGAATAATATAATGACAATTACAAATATACACAATAAAGGACCGTTATTATATTCAAAGTTTCTGCATCAGGAGAGGTTCTAAGTCGTGCTTGAAATTGTCAATAGTATACTCAAATTCAAATTCAAATTTATTGATATAGAATTCTCACATAATAGAATTATCATCAAAACAAAGCAAAACAAAGCAAAACTCGCCCGAGGCATGAATGCTGAATATATAGATACAGCATACAAAAAATTAAAGGCACGTTATATTAAATCAAAGTTGTACATATTATTATCAGATTATACTTGATTGAAAAGGAATTTAGCTACACTTATATACAAAACAAAACATGATAGCAGCAAACTGAATATAAATAAAACCTTGACATGTCGGAAAATTATATCAGAACCAATTCGCTGTGGAATTATACTCTACATAAAGTAATCATAGTAAAAAAAACACACACAACGGAATGATGAATAGAAGCAAAACCTGTTACGTATTCAACTGATAGAAATGTTGCTATCATTTCAAACAAACAGATGAAGAAAAAAACCTGAATAACAAAAAAAAACAGCGTTTATTTATTTATCCTTTTGGGGGGTGCAGGGTAGATTATCACAAAGAGTGGGTCATATCACTACTATAGATGGATATAGAATATATTATTTTAAGAATTACCACAAGTGACGAGCGTCTGTTGAAGTTATGGCAAATTTAGGGATATCTCTGTCGCTCTCAGGTTATTACCAAATATTTTGTTATTACACGTATTATTAATATGATAAGAGGTTATTTATGACGCATTCATGAATTAACTATTGTTATTTTTGTTATTTTTGTTGTATGTATATGATTATACACATTATAAATCTGGTAAACTTGATGTTATTTACCTGAACAAAAACAATGTCATATTATCTTTTCCGTGTGTTTATTAAATGTATTCATTCAGTCTCCCATGTCTTTATGAAGGCTACAATAGGCATATATTCGTAGTGAAATGGAAAAACAAAGATAATACAAACACTATCATTTTCATGTTTGTTTGTAACTTCATATAATATATAAGTAAAGAGAAGTCAAATCACTCTCAGCGCCAGGATGTGTTTCAGGGAGTTGACACTATAAACATAAAAAAAAATATTATACAATTACAAATTTGTGATAAATTTTATATATGAATGAATAAGTCTCATTATATCAACATGAATTTAGCCATATATTGTTATTATCATGGACATTAGCATCATCTTTATCATCTTCATTATCATCTTCTATTTAAATTTCTTTAACAAGAAAAGAAAAATCAAACAAACAAACAAGTGAAAGGTGAACTTCAAATATCGAAGCTAATGAAAACCACCATCTATGAAATATCAAAGAAAGAAAATATATGAAGAAATAAGTAGTTTAAAGAGTGAAAGGCTAGAGGAAAACACCGAAACTGTTTTATCTTCAAAAGGAAAGAAAAGAAAAGAAATTCATCTACATGGACCTGGATATATATCTTGACATTCATCATTATCCCCTTGTATTTATTAATGTATTTATTGTCTAGTTATTCAAGAAATGCTAGTTTTCATTATAAGAGGACCATGGGGGTGGGGGGGGGGAGTGGAATAACTTGTTGGCGGATGCATGCAGGGCCTAGGAGGTACGTGCCCCCCCCCCCCCCCGCACCCCTGCAAACCTTTTCCCCTTCCTTCAATTTATTTCACTTAATTTCTTTTTCTTTTACTTCTTATCAACATAAAATGCTTTGAAAGTATTGTTAACCTATTTCATCATTTATTCATTTTCATATCCCTTCTTTCTATCTTTATTTTTCATTGTGGGTAGGGTGAGGGGCTTTTACAGTACGACCCCTTCACCGCCCCCCCCCCAAAAAAAAAGGGGAAAAAGGAAAAAAAAAAAAGAAAAGGAAAAGGAAAAAATAGGGGAGGAAGACTTTACAAAATAAAACATATGAATGAATGAATGGAGTTTTATTTTTTTTTCAAAAATTAAGTCTCATTTTGCTTGCCACTACTTCACTTTGTACTTGTACTTCCATACCCTTATGGTTACTGGTTAAAAAATAAATAATAATAATCGTATTAAAATATATATGAATCGATCAGTTTTCCGATCGTCTTGGCCCTATCGATAATCATAACTTGTTCTTTGATGATTTCGTGATTTTTAGGTCCTGAAATAATATTTTCTGGTCAATTTCTGATTGAAAATTACTGAAATAAGCCCTAGCAATCTTGAAAGTGCCTCTTTATTATCTCTTGGCTGCTCTGGGATTTGTTTTCGGCTGTTGGCTGCTGTTGGCTGTTGTTGGCGGTTGTTGGCTGTTGTTGGCTGTTGTTGGCGGTTTTTAGTAGGACCGTGGCGAATAGTTGGTTACCTATTTGCGAGCGAGCGAAACGAGTGTGCTTTAGAGAAAAGGGGGATGGAGGTAGACTGGATCTGAAAGTCTTGATGCATTGTGCAAGAATTAATTGTGTATTTATCTTTGAAAGGCTTGATTGGAGTGCTTATACATTTAGATTTTGATTATAAGAAATTATATTGTAGGCCTATTGTTTTATTCACGTCCTTACATTAATTCAGTGATCACGTTAACTCCAGGGAGCTCCAACGCGGCGCGTTGGAGCTCCAGGTACAACTATCCAAAGTCGACCTCGCCCATTTTATGGCTAAAAGCATCGCTTTAATTTCGGCAGGTAAGATAGAAATGTGTACTTACACTTCAAGAGAATTACTGTAACTATGTAGCAGGCTCCTTCATTTTACGATTTAACGATTGTTTCGATGAAAAAATGGAATTTCCTCGCAGAGCCGATCTTTTCCCCGTACTGTACCGTCGATTCAAATGACTCGATCGCACTGTGTGATCGAGTCAGCGACGTATATACGGTACATTACACACAGTGCGATCGAGTCATTTGAATCGACGGTACAGTACGGGAAAAGATCGGCTCGGCGAGGAAATTCCATTTTTTTCATCGAAACAATCGTTAAATCGTAAAATCAAAGAGCCTGCTACATAGTTACAGTAATTCTCTTGAAGTGTAAGTACAAATTTCTATCTTACCTGCCGAAATTAAGCGATGCTTTCAGCCATAAAATGGGCTAGGTCGACTTTGGATAGTTGTACCTGGAGCTCCAACGCGGCGCGTTGGAGCTCCCTGGAGTTATGATCACGTGAGCTACTTTGCCCCATTTTTTCAGTTGATTTTTTTTTCATTTATAAACTTTGGGGGCCACTATTCAAAAAGGTAAAATTTACTCTGCTGCTTTGTTCAAGCTATATAAACAATGTTTATAACCTTGACATGTTGCTCTAAAAAAACCCCACTGAGTCACAATATGCCATTGCGCATGGTTAGTACGTACAATCAAGTTTATATCAATTACCATGCTTTTCCGTGCATAAATCCATACTATATAGATTTGCATTTAAGTGTTTTCGCTGGTTATTCATTCACATTCTTTTCTTCTTTTCTTCAGTTGCTCCACGCCTATGGAACTCACTCGCTCTACCAATCTAACTTCGTATCTGTACCAACCTTGATACCCTCAAATCTTTTTCCGGCAACTATGCAGGCCCGTAACTATAGGGGGGTTCAGGGGGTTCGAACGAACCCCCCCCCCCCCCCCCCCCCCCCCCCCCCCCCGTTGGCGAGCAGAGGTCCGCTAAAAAAAAAAAAAAAAAAGAAGCAAGGAGAGAGATGATGGAAAGGGGGAAAAAAAGTGATAAAATGTCGGTCTTTCCATCTATTTAATACATTTTATTTTGATTTTGCCTAATCTGGCAAATCTATAATTAATCAATGTCGTCTTTCACCATTCATTTTCGAATTTTGTACATTATGCCATGTTGCAATCGATTTTCTTTCAAAGCGTCATTCAAAGAATTATTCAAATTCGTTTGCAGTATAGCCCCCAAACTGGCGAGCAGAAATCGGCTTCAACAACAACAACAACAAAAAGAATCATTAGGCGAAAAAAATTATCCAAAGTGACATCAGAATAGTGATTTTTTAGGTTAAATCATTAAAAACATTTCCATACCAACTGGCTTCGATAGGGGAGAGGCGCACAAGGAGGTCACGTGAAAGGGGAGAGAGGAAGGAAAGTGGAAAATAATGTGAGATAATAACGTTTCCAGTCGGGTTTCCTTCACTTTGAACACTTGCTATTGTCCTGCATCTTAATAATAAGGCCTAGATAATATACGTCTTTCGCCATTCATTTTCGGAATTTATTTTTTGCTATCGATTTTGTCAAAAACTGAAAGAGTATAAAGAGTTATTCAAATCGTCACCCGCTCGTTGTAAGGTCTTGTCTATGTGACGAATTTGAATGACAATTTCTTGAAATCGACTTCTCAAAGATGGATTTGATGATAAAATTTTGCAGCGGATTGCCAGGTCGGACGAATTCGAATAAAATCTGACGAAAATGAATGAGATATGGAAAAGAGAGAGGGGTATTTAATGTCTCTGTTCACTTTAAAATGAAAAATTTTCCCGCTCTCAAATTGCATGGAGTACTCCTGGCGGACCCGGTCTAGTTATTCAGGCCCTTAAATTATGGCCCTCTAATACAGCCTGTTCAACCGGAGTGCCATGAGAGTATTTTATAAACATCGACTTCTTGGAAACTATAATCAGAAATAACAAGATGCCCCAATATAACACTTGGGGTGTTTTGGAAACATTTGGGAGATAGTAAAGCGCGTTTTCGTCGCTCGCTTCGCTCATTCACCAAACTCTGAAACGAGATGCGAGAATATTTCCATAGTATATGTTATTGTAATATGTCCATGAATATTCAATGTTATGACAATTTTCGGGCACGTCACTGCCTTATCGCCACCGCGCCCAGAAATTAGGGTTACCTTACTTTTCTATATTGAAATGAGCAAATTAAAGTGCATTTTTCTTCGCTCGCTTCGCTCGCTCGCAAATCTTAGAAATGAGATAGTTTCAGGCAGCGAGGTCCATGAATATTTCCGTAGGATGTTATTGCAATATTCAGGCACGTCGTTGCCCTATCGCCATGACACCCAAATACTTGTTAGGTCCACTTTCTTTATTGAAATGCGCAACAGCAAAGTAAAGTGCATTTTTCCTCGCTCGCTTCGCTCGCTCGCAAACCTTATAAACGAGATGTTTCATGCAGCGAGGTCCATAAATATTCAATGTTATGGCAATTTTCGGCACGTCACTGCCCTATCACCATGGCGCCCAGATATTCAGGTTGATTTTCTATAAAAGAACAGCAAAGTGCCCCCCCCCCCCCCCCGTTCGCTGCACTTCCTAAAACTTTATTAATATGAATGATTCCTACATGTGGCAGCTAGATGACCGGAGATAGCTTTACATTTCACCTATTGGTGACTTATGAAATAAAATTTTGCCATTTAAAAGTACATTTTATTTTTCTCTCGCTCGCTTTGCTCGCTCGCAGTATTTGGAATCCAACACAGTGGTAGTATATATTTGGGCTTCACATTTGACCCACCCCCTGTCAAATTTTGACTACGCTCATGCCCATATCCTTGTAGGGGCACACCCCCTGACCCGACACCCCTACTCGGTCGCTTCGCTCCCTCAGAAAGGTCCACTTTTTCCAATGTTGAACCCCCCCCCCCCCCCCCGCAAAAATCCTAGTTACGGGCCTGCTATGTGAATGGTTTGTGACATACTGAGGGAGCTGGGCGCCATTGAATGTTTCTGCAGATAAATGGCGTTATATAAATGCTGGGCGGATCCGGGGGGGCACTTCCGGCCCGTGCCTCCCCCCCCCCCTTTGGAAGAAAAGTATGCATTTTGACAATTAAGGATCTGCCCTTTTGTCGATTGTGCCCCCCCCCCCCTTTTGTAATGAAAATCCCCCCTTTTTTCTTGTTTTTTTTGCTTGTCTGAGCCACTTTTCGAGAAGCCTGCATGGCAAGACCCCAAAATAGGGGTCTACATTTTCCAAAAGTTGACAAACCTGCATTTGTGTGCCCCCCCCCCCCCTTATACTAAATCCTGGACCCGCCCTTGTTCATCATCATCATCATCATCACATTCGATGCGCATTTCAATCATACATGTATTTGATTATTTACACCTTCAGTTCAACTGTTTCTTGTTCATTCTCACTTTTTAAGGCTTATATTGTATTACTCTCTGGAGCATACAACCATCAATAGTCTATGGGCCAACGTAGACCCCCCTCCCCCCCCCTTAGGCACATTTTTTTGTGATGTTTTCCTGGTAGCTAGGACCCTAGGCTATCAGAATCTGCCTGTTTGCCAAAGAGTTAGTGGTGGGTGTGGCCACCAGGGCCGTTACCATGGCAACGCATCAAGGAAATATAGGAATTTACTAAAATACCTAATATTTCTAATTCAGAAATTTGAAAAATGACTGGTAAGCATCTAAATATATGTATTTTGAGTTTCCTGATTGATTGAAACCAAAATCTAGGTCATTTGAGGTCACGGTCATGTCAAAAAATGGCCGTTACTATGGAAACGGTAACATAAAAAGTTTATATTTTGGAAAAATATCTAAACTTATCAGTATAAAATAGACAGAGAGGTGTCTACACAATCTTAGATTATATTTTTCTGTTAGCTAGGACCCTCAGCTCTCATAATCTGCCTGTTTTCCATAGAGTTCATGGTGGGCGTGGCCGCTAGGGCCGTTACCATGGCAACACAACGAAATACTGGAATTTAGAAAATACTGTATATTTGTCATTTAACAGCATAAAATATATGGTAAGGCCTCTAATATATGTATTTTAACCTGCCCCACTGACTCCAACTACAATCTGAGCCATTTGAAGTCATGGGCGTGTAAAAAAGGGCCGTTGCTATGGAAACGGTCCCACAAAATGCTTATATTTGTGTAAAATATCTATGATTTATCAATACAAAATAGAAAACAACTGTCTGCACAATCTTAAATCATGTTTTTCTGTTAGCTAGGACCCTCAGCTCTCATAATCTGCCTGTTTTCCATAGAGTTCATGGTGGGCGTGGCCGCTAGGGCCGTTACCATGGTAACATAACGAAATACTGGAATTTAGAAAATACCGTATATTTGTCATTTAGCAGCATGAAATATACATGGTAAGGACTCTAATATATGTATTTTAATCTGCCCCACTGATTCCAATCACAATCTGAGTCATTTCAAGTCATGGGCGTGTATAAAAGGGCCGTTGCTATGGAAACGGTCCCACAAAATGCTGCTATTTGTGGAAAATATCTATGATTTATCAATACAAAAAAGAAAACAACTGTCTGCACAATCTTAAATAATGTTTTTCTGTTAGGTAGGACCCTCAGCTCTCATATTCTTCCTATTTTACATAAAGTTGGTCGTGGGCGTGACCACTAGGGTTGTTACCATGGTAACACACCAATGAATTGAATTTTAGAAAATACTATATATCTGTAATTTAACATCACAAAAACAAATTGTAACCATCTAACTATATGTATTTTGGGGTGCCCGTTTGATTGCAAGTAGAATCAGAGACATTGGAAGGCACCGTCATGTCAAAACATGGCTGTTGCTATAGAAACAGTATGATAAAAATTGAATATTTCTGTAACTAATCAACACAAAACAAAGAACAAGTGTATGTACACCCTCAAATGGTGTTTATCTGTCAGCTAAATCTGAGTCATTGGAAGTCACCGTCATGTCAAAACATGGTTGTTGCTATAGAAATGTTATGGTGGATTTATAAATAGTAGTGAAAAAATATGTAACTATCCAATACACTTTAAAGTAAGGGTCTCCACAACCTGAAATGATGTTTTTCCCCCTGTACGTTAGCTAGGACCTTGGATATCATATCCTCCCTGACTGCCACAAAGGTGGATACTGGGCGACCACTAGGGCTGTTACCATGGTAATAAGATAGGAAATAACATATATGTGTAATTCAACAACGTGAAAGTATTTAGTATGCATTTCGTCTATTTCATGCAGCTCTTTTGAGTGCAATTTTTTGGTGTGCTTTCAAGGTCACAGTCAGGTACACGATTATAATTCTTATTATCCATTTGGTCTCAAACTGACGCCGATGGTGGGTGTGAGCACCAGCCCCATTACTATGGCAACGCACCATCAAAATATTGGAAATTGTTTGAAAATTACATATATATATTCTGTTTCAACAATAGAAAACACAAAATATTGGTCTTGATATATCATAAACTGCCAGAGTTCTTACAGTCATAATCCAAATCACTTAAGGCCATAGTAATGTCAAAACAGGGTCGTTGTTATGCTAGTATTAATATGAAAACTGAGCAATTTAAAAAAAAAGGTGACAGATTTTTGTTATTACATAGCAGCAATTAAGTTGCAAAGACATTTTTTAATTGTTCGCGTGTTGGGATAGCTCCGGGCAAGATGTGGGTGTCCATGTGGGGGACCGTTGCAGTAACAACAGCTGATCCTAACTGGTTAGCTGTACTTGAGTAGTTATGCTTCCACCTCTATGCCTTGGCGTTGGGAGGGAGGCAATGGAGGCTTAATAGATGGATTCACCTCAGTCACAGAACCTAATATATTCATAAGATGATAAACTTGTCGGTCTGTAGCTAAACCTGTCTACTTGAAATAAATCTGAGAGGATTGGAATAGAATTTAGCATATTTTCCCCTAATCCTACCCATTAACAGCATGGCCAAGGTGGTCTAGGATTTGGACTTCATCAGAAACAGGGCCAAAGAATTGAATTTTTGGGTGCCTCATCATAGATCAAGTCCAGGATTAAAGTGTTGATACCTGCCTGGAGTTTTTTATATTTGCTAGAAGGTATTCAAAAGTGTCACTGGGAAGGCCTGTGGTGCAATTGCAGCTCACATTCTCATGACTTGCATGATTGGGGTACATGTATATTAGCCATGGACTTGATGTGTTGGGGACCATAAGACCTATAAGTTTACATATTGGTTGCCCTTTACAGGTAAGCTGCAGTTCTTTTGGCTTTAGAGGAGATATGACCAATAGTTTGTGAGATTGTTCCTCTAATACTATCTTGCCTTAAGCATGGTTGGATAAAGGATGGGGTATATTTTTGGCAGAGTTTAGTGGCTAAGTCCATAATATTGTGAAATTAGTGAACACCAGCGGGTTTGTCTATCTATCTTTTACAGCTTTAAGGCGTTCTGCAGCCTTACTTGAACTGAGTATTCTCTTATTAAAACTTGGTTGACTTTCTTACAAGTCTGATATGGTGAGGCACTCTTATCTGGCTTGAATCACATGCTAAGAAGGTCATGGTGAGGAGATTATCCAACCCTCCCCCGGTTTGGTTTGGCAGAATAAAGTCAGAACTCAGGATGGAGATATAGGTGTCATCTATACCTCCACCACTATGTTAGAAGAGAATACATTTTTGCAATACTTGAGTAATGTCTCTATGGTTAGGATGAAGATGAGTGAATCCTCACTTCACCCTAGAGGGAATTCAAATTTACTTAGTATAGTTTGGTATGTAATTCTGAAGTCTGTCAATGCCTTTATTGTATCTGTTCTTCATGATAACTCTGATTGGTGGGTAATCCTCAACCTCATCCAAAGTAGTGGGTGTTGCTGCAAGAGGAATTCTGCTGAAAATGTTCCGTACCTCTATCCCAAGGTTGCTTTCTAACTTCTGATTCCTAATGACATCCATTTATAAAACTCCTTGAAGGGGCAAAGTGGAATACAAGTAGCTCTCACTCATGTCAACTGGGTGTGGACACTTATGTACCTCAATTATCATTCCACAGATGACCGTGAACTCAAAACCGACACATTAATTGCAGTTAGCAGTACAGTCAGAAATTAACTTTATAAAAATATATCATCACTAACACTATCTTTCGTGTTGTGAAATCACAGAAATATGCCACTATTTTCTAAATATAGATTTCTCGATCATAATCTGCCTTCGCAGCGACCATATTTGGATATGATCATTGGGAATAAATGATTAACATTTTCAATGCAATCATTCAGGCTGCTTGCAATGGAGATATCTAGCATGTCTATACTGTTATATTGTTTTAAAATAATGTTAAACTAAAACAATGCCACTTTCTGAAATGCCAATATTTTAAAGATATGCTTTTGGTGCTCACAGCCACAGTACAACACCTACCAAGTGGTCAAAGTTAATATTGTAATGATACAACACAGTAGATGAGAGTATCTCAGTGGTACAGTGGTACCTTTTCAATATGAATTGGCTTATAAATACAATGAATTTTCAGAAGCTTTGCATATCTATTTGAACATTTGCATCTTCGTTTGTCATAGCAAGTGTCCTACCAGGCATGATCTTGATTGATGAGGCCTTGATCTGGATTTGAACCAATAGGACAGTTGCACTTGTTTATAATTCATTATTTAGATACATAAATATCCCTTTCTTAAAAATCAATATTAGCTTTCTTATCATTCTTTTCCTTTAGCAACGGCATATTTTTATATGACTGACCTAAACTAATCCGGCTTTTGATTGCAATTAAAGGCGCAGCTTCAATTGTGTATAATTAGATGCCTACATTGTACTTCGTTACATTACAAATACATGGTGGAAGCACTGTGGTATATTGGTGAAAGCCTTTCACTCTCATACGAGAGCTCTTGGATTCGATCCTTGATCGGTGCTTAAATCACTGGGCAAGATGTTTTGCCCACATTTGTTTTGCTTAATTGACCCAGATGTATGAAATGTGTACAAGGCAATGATAGTTGCAGGGCAGTAATATTACTAATGTGGTTATCCTGGGTAAGTAAGATACATTTATTATTATGTATTATTCTAAAACTCTTGTTTTTTGGTGCCTTACCATGGTAGCTACCTTGGCAGTCTCACCCACAACCAACTTTGTGGCTACTAGGAAGCTTTTGATTATGATAGCTGACAGATAAACACCATTTTAGGCTGTACATACACTTGTTCTTTGTCTTGTGTTGAAATTTTCAATTTTTATCATACTGTTTCCATAGCAACAGCCATGTTTTGACATGACGGTGACTTCCAATGACTCTGATTCTACTTGCAATCAAACGGGCACCCCAAAATACATATAGATATATGGGTACAATTTGTTTTTGTGATGTTGAATTACAGATATATAGTATTTTCTAAAATTCAATTCCTTGGTGTGTTACCATGGTAACAACCCTAGTGGTCACGCCCACTACCAAATTTATTTAAAATAGGGAGAATATGAGGGCTGAAGGTCCTAGCTAACAGAAAAACATTATTTAAGATTGTGCAGACAGTTGTTTTCTATTTTGTATTGATAAATCGTAGATATTTTCCACAAATATCAGCATTTTGTGGGACCGTTTCCATAGCAACGGCCCTTTTTTACACGCCCATGACTTCAAATGACTCAGATTGTGGTTGGAATCAGTGGGGAAGCTTGAAATACATATATTAGAGGCCTTACCATATATTTTATGCTGTTAAATGACCAATATACGGTATTTTCTAAATTCCAGTATTTCGCTATGTGTTATCATGGTAACGGCCCTAGCAGCCACGCCCACCACCACCTTGATGTCAAACAATCAAATTATGATAGCTGAGGGTCATAACTAATATAAAAACAATATCAAAGACTGTGCAGACACTTTTTTCTTTCTATTTTGTAATGGTTAGTTATAGATTTTTTTCACAAATAATAGATTTTGTTGGACCGTTTCCATAGCAACGGCCTTTTTTGACACGCCCATGACTTTAAATGGCTCAGATTGTGATTGCAATCTATCAGGCAGCTTGAAATACACATAATAGGATACTTACCATATATTTTATAGCTATTGAATTACAAAGATGCAGTATTTTCTAAGAATCCAGTATTTTTGATGTGTTACCATAGTAACGGTCCTACAGGCCACACCCACCACCAACTGTACATGAAATAGGCAGATTATGATAGCTGAGGGTCCTAGCTAATAGAAAAACATACTTTAGGCTTGTGCATACACCTTTTTGGCTATTTCATATTTATAAGTTTAGAAAGTTGTCAAAAATACCCGCTTTTTATGGTACCGTTTCCATAGTAACGGCCATTTTTGGACACGCCCATGACTTTAAATGGCTCTGATTATGGTTGCAATCGATTGGGCACCTTAAAATACATATATTAGGATGCTTACCAAGTATTTTTAGATTCGTGAATTGGAAATATATGACATTTCCTAAAATTCATATTTTTCTTGATCCGTTACCATGGTAACGGCCCTGGTGGCCACACCCACCACCAACTTTATGGCAAACAAGCAGATTCTGAGAGCTGAGGGTCCTAGCTAACAGAAAAACATCATTTAAAATTGTGCCTAAGGGGGGGGGGACCTTTTCGGTTTCTGGCCCATGGACTACAAGCTTTGCTTTTACCTTAGGCTCTAACTTCATATCATCATTATTTTCTAATTTTGTGAGTCATTAGTCATTATTTTACAAGTAACGACAAACAAACCAAAGTGATGTAATATATTTCTATGCACTTATGTTTATTGAAAATATGCCCTGTAGGCTTATTATTCTTATTATTATTTCATGTGAACAAAACTGACAATATGTAAACAAAATATATAAAATAAATTTGAAATGTGAAATGAGCGCAGATAAAAAGGTTATCAGATTTTTTGGTCCAGTTGTCCTCCAGAATTCGGCCGATTCGGCCCCCTCTGGACAGCCTGAAAAAGGGGGGGCCGATTCGACCTTCTGAATCCGCCCCTGAAGCAAACCTTGAACCTTGAGCCTTGACACTAGTTATTCCAGTACCTTGAGACATGCAATTAGAGGTCAAATGAACAAATCTCATTGGGGCAGATTTTTTGTTAAGATTCCCTAAAATTCTAGATATCTATCGTCTCTTCCTCCAATGGACTTCCTTTTTCCTTTCACTTACATCCCCCTTTCTCTTCCACCCTATCTCTCTCT
Organism: Heliocidaris erythrogramma; assembly: GCA_025617745.1. Lineage (NCBI taxonomy): Eukaryota > Metazoa > Echinodermata > Echinoidea > Camarodonta > Echinometridae > Heliocidaris > Heliocidaris erythrogramma. Next base: position 29,703,873 of record CM046866.1, read on the forward strand.
CTCTCTCTCTCTCTCTCTCACACACACTCTCCCCCTCTCTTTTCTGTGCATGCATTTTCTTAAATTATTCGTTTTTCAGCTGACTGAACTGAGCATCATCTTCAGTGAAGGCGAGACACAGAAAAAAAAAGTTTCTAATAGAAAGAATATTTGAAGAAAGAAAACGAAAATGAAAAGTGTCCCAATGAAAGGGTTACGACTAGCTGCCTTCCAGCCAATCCCCACCTTGCAGCCTGTACAAAAAATAAAGAAATAAAACTTACAGAAGAGAATAATGTTCCCAGAAAGCGCCGGGACGGTGAAAGACAATAATAATTAGGCCTACTGTGGAATTAAAAAAACAGTCTGTAGACAAAATTGGTGAAATCCCTCGAACGATTGTGAGCCAATGGCAGTCGCCCAATTTTGATTTGGTTCAAGGACAAGCACACATAAAATTATAAAATCAAGAAATTATAGCGTACACATACAGGGTTGGAAAAAAGTTTGGAATATTTTTATTCCAAGAATTATTTCTTAAACATATCCCTCGTCATTTTAAGTTCTTCTTTGAGGTTCAAATAAAAGATATGTGTCCCTTTTTAACTTTAAAAGCACAACATTAAAAATCAGGCTTATCACACAGTGCAGAGGTCCACTTGGAATTCGGAAGCGTATATTTGCTGTTTTTGCAAATGTCTAACGAAAAAGTTAAATAATCAGATACAGTTTAATTGCTATACCGAAGTCCTCAAAAGTCTCATTCTTGCATCGGATAAACATCCCTCTTTATGAAAATATACATACCTCCTCTAGCCAACTGAAGAGCACATACACGGCGTGGCATTCCTGCAACAAGGGTCCTCAGGGTGTTCTGGGGATATCTTGCCAGCAAGCTACAATTGCCGCTCTGAGTTCAGCTATAGTTGTTGGTTGGTTGACCATCTCTCCTAATCGGCGAGACAAATCTGCCCACAAATGTTCTATCGGGTTCATGTCAGGACTTAAGTATCATGATGAATTGGCCATGCAGGCCGGCCTCCCCCACCAGTTTGAATAAAACCTTTAATTAGTTGAATATACATAGCTTAACTTAGGAAGCTTTTGGCCAATCCCTGGATGTTAGATCATTCTTGATGAGTGACGAATTCAGAATTGAAAATGTTTCTTGTTCATGAATATTATGATTGGAGTGATCTCATGGCTTTTATTATGATTATATTTAGAAGGTACGTTTTATGCACAGCCATCCCGCCCCATTAAAAAGCAATGTGGCATATCTTAAAGTACACAAACGAAAAATGTGCCGTATTTTAATCTTTAGACAACAAACTGGGATGAAAATTTGATAAATCAGTTGTTGATTGTCAGATTTTTTTGTTTTGTTTTTGTGTGTGCATATTATCATCTTTTTGATTTGATTTTGATTTGATTTATTTGTCAAGTTCAAATATACACATACATAAAATTAAAAAAATCATGAAAGCTTGACAGGATGACCCATGAAAGCTCGAGAGCTTATTTACAATGGGGTCCTAAACAGAGCATTACAAGACATTATGGAAATGTATAGCATTAGTTCTTAAATACAGATGAAACATATTTACAGAAAAGTATAACAGCAACAAAACTGAATGAAGAAGAAAAAAAAAACCCAAAAAATTAAACCCAATAAAACAATACATATAAATAAGAAAAATGTATAGAGAAAAGAGAAAAGAATATTGATCTGAAAATCTTAGCCATATCACACAAATGTGTAAATCATGTCACTTGTTTCTATTCTCTTAGACTCAAGTGATAGGAAATCTTTTAGAACTCTATTAAAATGTGCGAAGTTTCCTATTGCTTTAATATGATTAGGGAGGGAATTCCAGTGTTTGATTGCATTATAATAGAAGCAGTTGCCAATACTGCCTACTCGTTCGGGCAATGTAAAGTTATATTGACTAATTCTTGTTTCGTAATTATGTAAATCAATAACAAGATTAAAATTGTGGCCAATATAATGATTCGCCCTCGAGTGATATATTTTGTGCGCGTGATGTAGTATGAGCTTTTTTGATCTTTGACTGACATCAAGTAGACCAAGAGCAGATAACTCATTTTAGCCAACGTGCGTTCTTGGGCCTAAACAAAGAATAAATCTAACCATTTTATTTTGAATGATTTTTAATTTCTTTTGTTCCGACTTGCCTAAATTAGTATACCACGCGGCGTTAGCATAGACGAATAAGCACTGAATGAGAGCAAAGCATAGTATACGTCTTGCGTGTGAATTCATGCAATTTTGGTATCTATACAAAAATTTCAAACGGGAGTTAGCTTTTTTTACTATAGAATCTACTATCTAAGGATGAAAATGAAACCTGGCTTGTTAAGTGGACGCCTAAATATTTTACAGATTCTTTACTCTGAATTATTTGATCTTTGTATGCTACTTTGAAACCATCAGATTTTTTAGCATTACCTTTGCTACAAAACAAAATGCCTTTTGTTTTACCCAAGTGTAAAGAGAGCTTATTGTCTGTCATCCAATCTACACATATTGACAGCTCTTCATTGAGTTTTTTCCTCAACCGATTTTGGATTAGAATTTGAATAAAGTAATATACTGTAATAGCTTACAATCTTTTACACAAATACACATATCATTTATATAACTCTTAAAGAGTATTGGGCCTAAAATGCTCCCTTGTGGAACTCCACAAGTTATTGGAAGTAATTTTGAATAATTATACATCATGGATTACAACCAACCAGCTGGTGTCGGTTTGATAAATACGATCTGAACCATGCTAAATTCGCCGTACTGAATCCCAATACTTGTAGTTTTTTCAATAATATCTCGTGATTAACAGTACCGAAAGCCTTTTGTAGGTCAAGAAGCACCATACCAACAAAGTGCCCATGTGAGGTTTCGGTCCTCACATAATCTGTTAAATGAATAATTGGAACAACTATAGAATACCCCACCACAAAAGTTGACCACATGTCCATTAGTTGACCAATGCTTCTCTAATGAAGCTAAATCCAAAGACTTAAGTTTTTTAGCTACCGTAATTCTAGCCATAATCCTAACTTTAAGTTTAAACATAACCCTAACCCTAACCACAACCCTAACCCTAACCCTATGTGTTGGTCGTTCATGCACATAAACTCTGTGGTAGGGATAGTTAAGCCGAATAATTTAATAACCTATTCATGGGCCGCGGAATCGGAGGGAGGCTGCAGCCCCCTTCCCCACTTTTTTTGGTAGACACGTTCATAAAATTTTGGAAAAAAGGTTCGAAAATTGTCATTAATGAGTGAAATCATATCAGCCCCCCCCCCCAAAAAAAAAACCACCGCACCACGGCCCTGCTATTAATTATAATATAAAAAATGTAGATATCCATATCATTGGGCCACATAGGCTCAAAGAAATGATTTATTATTAGATTCTACCCACCCCGTCGTTTATGCCCCCCCCCTTTTTTTTGTTACATAAAAACAACTCGAAAATAGCATTTGTAAATCAAATTTCCCGTAAATATTGGATTTTATTTTTTTTCCTGCTACTTTGTTTGAAGACACCGCACGTTTGATCTGATGCGCATATTGCACTGGTCAGCTAGATTTTCGTGATCGGGCTAAAATTAACGTTAGATTGGATTATCAAGAAAACCAGAGGTTAGTTTGAAACTAAGAGCCAACTATGTGGTGTGAAGTAAAAGTACAAATGTTTTTTACTCTCATGTATTTCGTATAGATATTTTTATGAGATTGTTAATGTCTATTTAAAAGTCCTCTTCCCTCTTCACTGACTTCAGTCCCATGTGTTATAAATGTGGTGATGTGATTAAATGGGGGCATCTCGTTTTTCCGAAGGTTCGTTTTTCCGAAGGTTCGTATTTCCGAAGGTTCGTATTTCCGAAACACTAATTTCCCATGCCTGGGGGTTCATAATTCCGAAAATGAAAAAGGGTTCGTAATTCCGAACATTTGTTGCATTATTCCGAAGGTTCGTTATTCCGAAGGTTTGTTTATCCGACGGTTCGTTTATCCGAAGGTTCATAATTCCGAAAATGAAATAGGGTTCATATTTCCGAAGGTTCGTATTTCCGAAAATGAAAAAGGGGTCATAATTCCGAAGGTTCGTATTTCCGAAAATGAAAAAGGGTTCGTATTTCCGAAAATGAAAAAGGGTTCGTATTTCCGAAAATGAAATAAGGTTCGTATTTCCGAAAATGAAAAAGGGTTCGTATTTCCGAAAATGAAATAGGGTTCGTATTTCCGAAAATGAAAAAGGGTTCGTATTTCCGAAAATGAAATAAGGTTCGTATTTCCGAAAATGAAAAAGGGTTCATAATTCCGAAAATGAAAAAGGGTTCGTAATTCCGAACATTTGTTGCATTATTCCGAAGGTTCGTTATTCCGAAGGTTCGTTTATCCGACGGTTCGTTTATCCGAAGGTTCATAATTCCGAAAATGAAATAGGGTTCATATTTCCGAAGGTTCGTATTTCCGAAAATGAAAAAGGGGTCATAATTCCGAAGGTTCGTATTTCCGAAAATGAAAAAGGGTTCGTATTTCCGAAAATGAAAAAGGGTTCGTATTTCCGAAAATGAAATAAGGTTCGTATTTCCGAAAATGAAAAAGGGTTCGTATTTCCGAAAATGAAATAGGGTTCGTATTTCCGAAAAATGAAATAGGGTTCATAATTCCTGGAAAAAAAAAACAAATTCATCAGGAGCAGAGGTGTGGGGGGGGAGGGAACGCCCCCACCCCTCCCTCATCGGATGGCGAAAAAATAAGAAAAAAAAGAAAGAAAATGGAATAGGAAAGGAGACGGTTGGACTGTACAAATGACTAATGGTTTTACTCATATACGAACCTACCATTTTTCATTGACATTTATTATATGACCTTCAAATGTTACGTAACACCATACCCGGGAATAGGTCGCGCGGCAAGCCCTTTAAAACTATCAGCGGTGGGGGGCGCTAATTGCCCTCCAGTCCTATTTGGATTAAAGGAATGTGAAAGAAAGATGAGTCTCGTCCGGGTCTGAGATACAAAACTGTATTTGGGCAGCCATGTTCATCGTTAATCTCATCTCAAAGTTCTTCTTTCTTCATCCTGTCGCTTTCTTCTTTGTTTTCCTTTCGCTTTTTTCAGTGTTGAAAAAAATCGGAATTAGGTTTTCTGTTTTCTTTCCTTTTTTCTTCTTTTTCTCTCTTTTTTCCCTTCCAACCTCTAATGAATCTTTTCACCTTTTTCTTTTCTCCTTTCTCTTCCCTCTCCCTCCTTTTTTTGCCCACATAGTGGCGCATATACTGACAGCAATGTTGAATATGAAAGGGGGAGTGACATCCCAACACCCCACGCCTGCCCCAACCCATTTTAGCAAGGCCCATGATAGGGGTGGGGTATATTTATATATCTTATCATAAGTCATAAGCCTGATCATGTGATCTCACATTGTGCAGTACGCAGTTATCTTTATAAAGTTCATATAATGGAACTTAATACAATAACTACGTGTATTTGGGGGCCTCGTGTTTGAAAGTAGGGGGGGGCTGACACATCTTTCCCGAAAATCCACCATTATGTTTCTACATTTTCTAAATTTTATGAGCGAGCGAAGAGAGCGAGGAAAGAATTAACCTACAATTTTATTTTGTCAAAGAAATACACGAGAAAAGTTTATGTACATGATCACCTCCTATACTTGATATGATGCACCACGCGTTACCCCGCGGGTAGCGTGGTACCCGAGGTACCATAGTGTCCCTGTATTAAAGAGTTGCGACATGGACGTCTCACTTTTCTGGAAACAAAATGCCGTTCGAATTCTTTCTATTGAGGTGCTCATCGGAACTGAATAGAAATGTTATGTAATAGTGGAAACAAAATGGCGTTCAAATCCCCAGTTGTCGCAACTCTTTAATTAATACAGGGACACTATGTTACCCCGGGGTACAACGCTATAACCCGGGGTAACGCGTGGTGCATCATATGTCGGATTTCGGGCAGTTTGCAACACGAATATGTGTATATTTGCTGAACGAGGCATCCAAGAAAAGTTTAAATTTTACGAACGAATGAGAAAAACTCGAGGACACTTTATCATCTTTAAATGCTATCAACAAAAGACACTTACAAACATTATTCTAAGAAGTATATTTGTGCACCTTAATATTTTACCTGAAATGATATATCTTAACACTCTCATTTTTACGTATAAGTTACCGATCAGGAAAATTACCCAGTTTATTTGATGACAGTCATGTTCACTCTTAATTCATCTGTGTATTCATATAATACCCGTCAATCTGTCAATCTACAATGTTTCACCAACCTAAGGTTTTCTCTACTTTAAATTCATTTGGCATTAAAGCTATGGTTTTATAGTATGGTCACAACCCACAAAATTAGCCTGCAATGGGAGTAAAATATGATGTTATGTTTTGCATAATGAATTTATATAGTCAAATAATTTTACACATTCATGCATACTAAATGAACAAAATTACGTGTTAAAAAATTGCCTTATTTTAGTAGCCAGCCTTAGCATAATATGCTTTGGACACTATAATTTTCATTATGGATATGTAGATATTTGGATCCACTGGATATGTGTTTTGAGGTTGACAGATAGAAATAGGCCCATGGATACAAAACTTTAGTAATCATTAGGATCATTTGAATGTAATTAAGATTCTATCATCATCTGAAAAGGAAAGTGAGTTCAGCATTATCACATTATATTACTTGTGAATAATAGACGTCATTAATAGACGTCCATATGCACTCGTCAATGTTCATCAAGAGATAATTCTTGTATGCAATGTAAATCATATCACAACTAAAAAGAGCAAAATAGGAGGTAAAGATCAGAATCCAGAACTTTAGTAACTCCCAGTGTGGGTAATAGCAGGGGCAGTGGAGCGTCTTTCAAAATGGGTGGGGGCACCAACAAAAGGGGCACTTTGGGGGCAAAGGGCACCTACAAAGGGTGAAAAATTGCGGGAAATGCCACTTTGAGCTGAGACAATAGTATATTGCTTTTGTTGGTGTCCCCATCCATTAATACACTATCGAATATCATTTTCGACACATTATTGTTTATGTCTTAGCATGGTTCTAGATGAAAAAAAGAAAAAAAAATTATTTTACAGTTGAGTGCAATGATCTGATTATTCATATTGAAGATATTTTGAATAACAGCGATTTTCCTCATATGATAAAAAGACAAAGGTAAATGCGAGCGAGCGTAGCCAGCGAGCTTAAAAAAATTTAGAAAGAAATTGTCCTTCTTCCTGATTTGATGTAAGGGCACTGCTCATTTTTGTATAACTGCCCCTGCTCCACTGCCTCTCATTATGCTGATATCAGTAGGGGATCGGAATCTATTATATAGGAAGCCTCTCTGAGCTAGGTAGGCCTATGTGGTTCTTTTGTGGACTATCGGAGTATATACGTACAATATATTAAATATATATATAGGTATATAGGTATAGGGCACTTATCACAAGACAAAGCGGGCACTTATCAATAGCAGTGACTCCTTTATGAACTCTCTGTAATATTAGGTTGTTGTTTTTATTGCTGTTGTTGTTTTGGGGACCGGAGGGGAGGGGTTGTAGAGTCATCTACAGAGCCATATTACAGACTTCGGCCAACTCGGTTTATTTGGGCACAACATGGCGTATATTCCTTTGTTTAGTGCTTGCCTAACAAAGCAACAAGCGCCATATTGCTACCTACATGGAGCCGAGTTGGCCAAACTCTGTAATAGATGGCTCTGAGGGCTAGGGAAGCAGGACGCCCCCACCTTATTTTTAGTTTACACTTTTCATAGTATACTTTTTTAATCACAATTTATGTTCACGAAGTAATTACATCTTAAAGATAATAAAGTGTCAATGTTTGGCTCGCTGGAATCCAGCAGCGTGGTGCCCGAACATCCTTTTATTTTGGGAAGCGAGATGGTCGGCTAAAATCATTATTCTATAGACAATATCTCCTTTTTTTTACTTGCTCACTAGCGCGTAAGATTTAGAAACGGAATAGTTTGGGACAGGGAACGCCCTTCATTAGGGCGAGTGAAGTGCCCAAATATTCCATATTCGGCAGTAGGGTTCAGTAATATCATTCATGGCTCATTATTACATGTTCTATATTTGTCTTTTGATGGCGAAATTGCATTTCCATTACAATAAAAAAAGGTTTTATGTTTTTCTAACTCGCTTCGCTCGCTTGCAAATTGTACGAACGGGGAGTATGATATTCTGCCAAGAGGCATCAGCTCCCCCTTTCAAAAACATTACGTGACCATTTTCTGCTTGTAAAGATCTACTTGGAACTTTGGTGTGTCTCATTTTCCAAAGCGGTATATACATTATATAAATAACTTCAAGCCAATTTCGTTGTAGGAAATTTAATCCGGAATCCGATAATTCACTTTCTTTAATACATCAGTATGTATTTTAGTCACCGAAGTAATATCATTTTATGAGAAATGAAACATGTATTCCTGAGGCGCTCGCTCTCCACGCTCGCTCACAAATATTGGTTATTATAATAGGAACAATTATAATAATGATAATAATATTAATAATAATAACAATAATGATGATGATAATAATAATAATAATTATAATAATAATGATAATATTGATAGGAATTACGATAATAATGGCTATTTCTCTGGATTTTATTATAATTGTTATCATCATTGTTATGATTATTGTGTACGAAATGAATATCTTTACACTTGGCCGTCTTTCCCCTCCTCCCTATCCAAAATACGGATTGACGCCGTATTCTCTGAATTTAAACCCTTTTTCATTTTCGGAAATACGAACCCTTTTTCATTTTCGGAAATACGAACCCTATTTCATTTTCGGAAATACGAACCCTTTTTCATTTTCGGAAATACGAACCCTATTTCATTTTCGGAAATACGAACCCTATTTCATTTTCGGAAATACGAACCCTTTTTCATTTTCGGAAATACGAACCCTATTTCATTTTCGGAAATACGAACCCTTTTTCATTTTCGGAAATACGAACCCTTAATCATTTTCGGAAATACGAACCTTCGGAATTATGAACCCTATTTCATTTTCGGAAAAAAGAACCTTCGGAATAACGAACCTTCGGAAAAACGAACCTTCGGAGTAACGAACCTTCGGAATAACGAACCTTCGGAATTATGAACCTTCGGAAAAACGAACCTTCGGAAATACGAACCTTCGGAAAAACGACATGTAACCGATTGTATTTGTAAAATTTTGCGAACATGTGTGGATTGTCAGTGGTGCACTCAAGCTGTGACACATTTGTATAAAAAGATAATTAATGTCCATATTCTTTCTGTCTCTATCATGAAGCCCATGGTTCCATTATGTAATTTCTAAGTTAATCATCAATGTCTTTTTTTTTTTAAATTGTTAGAAATCACTCCCGGGTACATTTCTGTAAAATAGTTGGTATTGTCTGTCGCATGTACTAAAGGTATGGGGGAAAAAATAAGATAAATATTTTAAATACTTGCTTTCAAATTCAGCCCTTAAAAATCTCACTCCTACCTCAAATGGCCGTTAGGAAGAACTTTTGATATTTACAGCAAAATCCAAAGTCAAAATCTTGTCCAAAACCGGAGAAATCCCCGCCGATTTGTTTCGCGATCGCGTGTTGTTTACAAACTGCCGATGTCTTAGACTAAAATCGGCCAATACAATTTTTGTCCACGAAGAAACTCGGGATCGCAAGCGCACATCGATCTTTACGATCGCGCACACAGAAAATCGGAACTTTTCCGTGTACGCCATAGGGACCGAATTTTTGAGGACAAAACTCTTTTGGGGAGATGTCAGCGCCCGCGGCGACCAGGAAATGTACACAATGACTCCGATAGCTCGTTTCGCGAGAATCAACAGTAAATTACGGATTTGATTTTTGAAAATATCTTTTCCAACATTGGTGAGTTGAAGTTATTGTATTTCTTGGATATTTTGGGGTCGGTTTTTGAAAATTAAATGCCGATTTTGAGTGAATATTGGTGACTTTTGTGCAGTGGTGTTTTAAAAAGATGAGGTGTATGACTGCCTACAATTATACACACGAAGTATAGGAATGTAGCTATGAGTGTTAGAAATCGGTATGGTGTCTTCGATTTGCAAAAACGAAGGAAAATTATATTTCCAGGAATCGGGGGGTCGTTTCATCAAATCAACTCCATGACAGTCATAACTGTTGTCGGTGATCTACGGAAATGTCATGGACCTGACAAACTGTTTCACGAAGACATGATAAGCGACAACTCAATGATATCGATACTCACCGGGGAAAAAACATAGTCTATATCACATTCACAGTCCATTGGAATTATCGTCAATTACCCAAACAGACTTTGAGGCTCAGTTTTTCCCAAAGTATTCCAAAATGTCAAAAATGGCAGCGAAGATGAATGCTGGTGATACAAACATCCCGTTTACATGAAAAGATGTGTTACTTATGGCATCTTAGATTGAGTTAGAATCATTTTCTCTAAAGTTCTAAGATGCCATAAGCAACACATATTTTCATGTAAACGGGATGTTTGTATCATCTGTATTAATTTTTGCTGCAATTTTGGACATTTTGGAACAGTTTGGGGAAAAACTGAGCCTCAAAGTCTGTTTGGGTAATTGACGATAAATCCAATGGACTGATATAGACTATGTTTTTTAGCCGATGAGTATCAATATCATTGAGTTGTCATTATACCCCCGCCAAACGAAGTTTGAAGGGGGTATATAGGAATCAGTCTATGGTTGGGCGGTCGGGCGGGCGGTCGGTAGGTCCGTTGCAAATCTTGCGGATCGAACTACTTCCTCGGTTTTTGACCGAAAGTCATGAAATTTGGTACACACATTGGTCTTGGTGGGAAGATGTGCAAGACATATTTTTCGGATGAGTCGGAAACTGCGTTGCCATGGTAACGGCATATTTATGGCAGAAAATCAAGGAAACACCTTGCGGATCAAACTACTTCCTCAGTTTTTGACCGAAAGTCATGAAATTTGGTACACACATTGGTCTTGATGGGAAGATGTGCAAGACATATTTTTCGGATGAGTCGGAATCTGCGTTGCCATGGTAACGGCATATTTATGGCAGAAAATCAAGGAAACACATTGCGGATCAAACTACTTCCTCAGTTTTTGACCGAAAGTCATGAAATTTGGTACACACATTGGTCTTGGTGGGAAGATGTGCAAGACATATTTTTCGGATGAGTCGGAATCTGCGTTGCCATGGTAACGGCATATTTATGGCAGAAAATCAAGGAAACACCTTGCGGATCGAACTACTTCCTCAGTTTTTGACCGAAAGTCATGAAATTTGGTCTCACATTGGTCTTACTGGGAAGATGTGTACAACATATTTTTTTGATGTGTCGGAAGCTTCGTTGCCATGGAAACGGCATATCTATGGCAGTAAATCAGGGAAAAATCTTGCGGATCGAACTACTTCCTCAGTTTTCGACCAAAAGTCAAGAAAGGCTGTTGTCACGGGGCGGGGGTATTAATCATCATCTTCAGTGATATTTCTAGTTTATCATGACTTTGTGAAACAGTTTTTCAAGCCCATGACATTTCTGTAGATCGCCGACAAGAGTTTGATGAACAACCCCCAGGATGTAGATCTACTTGCGCCGGCTTTTTCCCCCCTCTTAAAAAAAGAAATTCTTCTTTTGTTTGTAGTTTCAGTCAGAAAAATGCTTAAATCTAGAGAAATAAATTAATGAAAAGATTAGCTTATGAAAATAATAAGACAAGAAAAGGTCTGTTTATCATCCTTTCTTGATTGTTTTGGATTTCTAAAACTGGAAGAGTCTAACAAAGGTTAGATCTCTGAGAGACAAAAGAGAAATGGAAGATGCTTAGTGCGTGGTTATAAAGAAAAGATATCCCCTTAAACAGAAGAAAAATTGGATAAAATGAAATAGTTTTGTTGTAGTAAGCAAAATGTTAGAGAACATTATGAATTCTATATCACAATCAAGAAAATAATAAGAAATTATTGTAACTTTCAAAAATGTGACTGTGAGTTGGATTTACAGATAATATATCTGATACCACTTTTAATCTCACAATCCAGAAGACTTAAAACAAAGGGAATGAACAAACTCTGTCAGAAAAAAAAATGCCAGAAATCACTGTGAAATGGAATATTCATTTATTATATGAAAAGTACTGAATGTAGGAAAACTAAGAACAAGTTGGTAATAATACATGAACTTGATTTAAATTTAGGATGAAATAGTTGATGGTCATTAGCTCTTAACAAGTGATATCGTTTTAAATGTTTTTTTAGATTGAAAAAAGAGAACTCGGTAAGCCACACCACCAAGATGCCCACTGTGATTGGTTTCGAAGGCAGTGCTAACAAGCTTGGTATTGGAATTGTGAGAGATGGAGAAGTCTTATCCAATCCTAGACACACCTATATCACCCCACCTGGTGAAGGTTAGCTTCATTTTCATACTTTACAGAAAAAAATGTTGGATTGAATAAAGAAAATGGAGATGACCATGTCGTACTGAGAAACTTTACATTATGTTAAGAATATCTCAATTTGTACCTCTCTTGTACACTTTGGTGGGGAATCTTGTAAGTTGACATGCAAGAATAATATATAAATTTCTCAGAATAACTCTGTTTATTTCTTGGGTGAGTTTTCCTTTAAGTAGAAGAAACAAAATATTTTATTTTCCTTTCAGGTTTCCAACCCAGAGACACCGCACGGCATCATCAGCAGCACATCATGTCTATCCTGGGAAGGTATCTAAACTCCTACAAAGAGAAAATAGTCTTGTTTATCACCTTTTAAGCAGCTGTCATTCAGCTTTATCAGTGCACTGCACCTGATATCAAAATGACTCTTACACAATATGACTTTAGTTTTTGTTCAAATTTCAAAACAATTCCACGAGACCAAAACACAGATTCAGATGGGAATACATTCAGGTACCGTCTTACACAAGCTTGATTTAAGGTTAGTAGGGAAACAAATTCAGAATAGATTTCACAAGACCATGCAGAGCTTTTTGTTTTAAGTATATTATACTACATACAGTTAACAACAAAATTATTCATACCCCTTGGAAAATTCTAGTTTTTTGCATTTTTCCTAAAAATGAATGGTTAAATGAAGTTACTTGCACATCACTTGAATACATTTAGTTATCATCTGCAAATGAATGCCGTTTCCGGTTTCACCTCATTTGCATAACAATAGAAAAGGTGAGTTATGCAAACTGGGCGATGTTCAAAATTATTCATACCCTTGGTGATTTATTGACTTTGTCAATCAGTATGAATCCGATCCTTGTGATTAATGCTTGTAATTCACTTTATTATAATACACAGTCACAAGGCTTCTGGAGGGGTCTCTGCTGGGATATCAGGCCAGTACCTGTTCTCCAATGGCTCAATCTCCTTGAGGATGTGTCCACACATGCCTTCACCTGACCTTCAGGGAGTTCATTAGATTTTGTGTCCTACAGGTGATGCAGTTATCGACTTCATGATGACAGGTCTATGATATTGAAATTTTCGGTCATTTATTCCATGCATTTTAATGAAAATTCTGTATCTACTTATGAAGCAAAGCACCATTCCTGAAGAGCCCTTCCCTTTTGCACTGCCTGTGGGAGGGTTCACCTTTATTCATTGGCCCCATTCTTAATCAGAGTGCTCATGAAGGCCATGTTGGTGATATTAAAGTCATTTCATGACTCTAATGTCAGGTCACCATGAATAACAGTATGTAACCTTTGAGTACCATACACATCCCATATTGACTGTTACTGTATATCAATCTTCGTATGGTATATTCTTTGTATCTTTGGTATGAAAGCTACAATCCTTGATATCAAAAAGAATGTAAACCAAATTTATACCATATGCCCTCCATGTTACCAGCTGCAGTGCACAAAATGCTACCAGTTTGACAGTGCACTGGAACATAAAGATCAGTATTTTAAGCTTCACTAGAGTACCCACTTGCAGGTGTCCATATCAAAAATGTGTCAATCAGTGTAACTGAATAAACTGATAAATTGGTACCATCCAACCTTTAGACAACTACCATGGTCTCCCTAAACATAATGGAACAAAAGTATCAGGAAATACCTTCCCTTGACAGTGCAACAGTCAATGCCTCTAGGGAAGTCTCTCCAGGAAGAGTGCTTTGTTTCAACTTAGATACAGAATTGTCATTAAAATGTAAGGAATATTAACGAAAATCTATAATATAATACACTAAGGAGTTGAGGCTCTTTTTTTGGTTCAAATAGGCTCCTCCCCTGGCCCTTTTGGTCCCCGCCTTTTGGTACCCACGGGTGGGGAAGGGATCTTAGGGTGGTGGGAGGCACTTCTTAAGGGCTGACGTCCCGTCCATATTTCATAAATTCATTTTTGAAACATTGAATTTCCGCAGGGAGTAGGCCTAATCATTCTACCCACCCATGAAGCGGGTTATAGCTTCATGCCCAGCCAACCCATATACCTTTCCCTGTGAAGGGGAGCTATGCCAAAGAACAGCATGGCCATATATCTGCATGGCTTCAGTGTACAGTACAGTATTATACACACGTGTTAGATCGTTCGCACGTACGTGTAGAGGTCATCATACATGTATAGAGTTACATCATTTGAAGCTTCATGGTCACACACACAGTTTAGTGTGTATGTTTCACGACGTTCGCTACCGGTAATTTGACACTTTATCAGAAAATCTGATAATTTGAAGAAAATTCCTTCGAAAATATTTCCATAATGATTATGAATACGTATAATGATATTAATCCCTTCTCCCCTCGCCCTGGGGGTGATGGGATGACAATGGAATGGGGGGAGCTGGAGGGGAGGGGGGGGGAGTAGTAGGGGGGAAGCCAATCCGTCGGTCCTCCCAAGACCCATATGATTTTTCTCATTATTGCATCCTTTACAGGGGACGTACCGCTAATTATGAATGTTACTCTGAGTATTAATAAACCACAGAAACATGGCAAGATCAAATCGCTCCATCTAGGTCTATGCATGGATATTCTACTCAAACATTATTATATCCATATCATCAATTTTCATCAAGATTAAAAGGAATTTTCTTCAGAACTCATGCAATCTTTGGATAAATAAGACATATTCACATGATCAGGGGCGGATCCATAATTTAGTATAAGGCGGAGAAAACAAGTGCAGGTTTGTCAACTTTTGGAAAAGGCAGCCCTGGGGGGGGGGGGTGCCGAGAATTTTTTTTTCGTCAGACCTGGTTATGGGAGTCCCTCCATAATTCTCTGACAAGCAAAAAAAAAAGGAGGTTTCATTCTAAAAGGGGGCGGGGGCACAATCAACAAAAGGACGGATCGTCTATATGGTCAAAATGCATACTTTCCTGCCATTGAACGGGGGGGGGGGGGGGGGGGGGGGTGGGGATGGCACGGGCCAGAAGCACCCCCCTCCCCCGGGTCCGCCAATGGACATGTAAATACTTCTTGGTAAAAATAACTTTACCCGACTTTTTTATTTATTCACTTGATTATTGTAACAAATATACGGTACGGTGATTAATCATAAACACAGCTAACGCCCGTGGATGTCCACGGGCTGCTTCTGCTAGTATAAATATCATAGTCCTATCCTCATGACGTCTAAAACTACACCACCTGCAAACACAAAATCTGCTTTAAATCCATTGAATCCCCTGAAGACCAGGTGATGGCATGTGTGGACAACATCCTCAAGGAGATTGGGCCATTGAAGACCAGGTATTGGCCTGATATCTCAGTAGAGACCCCCAGAAGCATTGTGACAGTGTGAAGAAAGTGTTACGAGCATTAATCACAAGGACTGGATTCATACTGATTGACAAAGTCAATAGATCACCAAGGGTATGAATAATTTTGAACATCACCCAGTTTGGATAATTCACCTTTTCTATTGTTATGCAAATGAGGTGAAACCAGAAATGGCATTCATTTGCAGATGATAACTAAATGTATTCATGTGATGTGCAATTAAATTCAGTTAACCATTCATTTTTAGGAAAAATGCAAAAAACTAGAATTTTCCAAGGGGTATGAATAATTTTGTTGTTAACTGTATACAGACTTTGAAACAAATCGGGGTTTTAGCATATTTAGTATTATTTGAAGCTGTATGCAGTCCTTATTTTGTCATCTTCCATGAAAATTTTTGAATCAGCATTCATAAGCTGTGGATTGATAGTGAAAATAGATGAAACACTTCATGAGGTTTTGAAGTGCTTTAAAAGTTTGTGACATATGACATGTGATGTTTTCAGGCCTCTTCCACAGAAGATAGGAGAAGATATTGTATGTTTCAGTTCATTATATTTTATCAGGGAAGAAGAGCAGCTATGAAGGCCATTGTCATTCACAGAAGGAGATCAAACTTTCTCCCATTTTGTACAATAACAAAGGCGTCTTATATTATTATTTCTCATATGTTTTTACACAAAACCTGTATGAAATAAATTTATTCCTTCATCAATAACTAAGAAAATGAAAATTTATGAAATTGTTTGTACTGAGCAAATGGGAGAGGAGCTTGCCAGCTACATCACAGAGTTGCCAATTTCTGTTTGATTGATAACAGCTACGAAAATTAATAACTACTTTTATTTATCGTCAGATTTTGCTCAAACTTAATCAGTTTCTCTTATTTGTTTTTTTTAAAATTAAAATCAACTTAATTCATTAATTTTACTACTTCATTTGCAGGGCTTTGGATGAGGCTAAACTGACTCCAAAAGATATAGACTGTGTTTGCTATACAAAAGGCAAGTGTTGTCCTTTTTACTGATTATTTGTTTATGTAATATGTCAAAGTTCATGATTGTTGGTAGGAATTTTCCAGTAATGCAATATTTTAATGTTGATAGCAGGACAAACAAGAAAGTTTGAGTAAAGTCTTACAGACATTTCAGTGTCTGGACATTAATACATGTAAAGCCTCTAGTACATATAATTTATGGATGCGTATGTGGATATTTGACGCATCTTTGTTTTGGATAAAATTATTATGTTTCATTCAAAATAAATGATACTTGATAAAGCCCTAAGGGCATAAATTCGTAAATTTAACTTGTCAACAGGATTTCTTCATTCATTTATTGTTTGTTAATGTATGATATAATTGCAATCACTTTGTAAATATGAGATGCTTTGGTTATCTTACAGTATACAGCATGTTTTTTCAATGGGTTCCAATATGAGTATTGTGTGTCTCAGCAGTTATTTAAACTAATTTATAACACTTTCAGTGTTGTTGAAGTTTCATATTGCCCAATTGTAATACTGTATCTAATGTTTTGGATGATTAAGAGCTTGTTTTGTTTTCTTAAATTCAAAACAAGTTCATGTATTATGAACTTTGATATCATGGAACATTGTATCAGGATGAACAATGGAAGAAAAAGAGAACCATTATTTTAAAAAGTTTCTCATGAAAACACTGTTGTGATACATTTTTGATGTTAATGTACAGGTTAATAGTTATTTTTTTCATAGATTTGAGTAGACATCGAGCTAGTTTTCTTATTTCTTATTTTGTTTTGTTTTGTTGTTTGCTGCCCTCACAGGTCCAGGGATGGCTGCTCCTCTAGTCTCTGTTGCAGTGGTAGCCAGGACAGTAGCCCAGCTGTGGAATGTGCCCATCATTGGTGTCAATCATTGCATAGGGCGTATCCTTTGAATCAGTCCAATGATGTTTGCGATGAACAGAAGCATGGTTAGCGGGGGTCAATGATCCTCTAAAACTGACTTTAACCTCAAAATATCAACAATTATTATTTCATTTAGAGATTTAGTATGACCCGTTTCTTCAGAATCGTCCGATATTCCAAAAATTAGTGTGAAGAGCTGAAATAAGGTGCTCTTTTTTCTGTGGCTGCCTCTCCCTTCCTTCCGTAATCAGTGACAGTTGGCCAAGTGGGGCAAGAAAAGATGTGACATTTTTCTCATTGTAATCAGATTTGTTTTTGTGTAGTGTATAGGTATAGCAGTTTTTAAAACATTCAGGTCCAATTTTTCCTTGATGAAACCTACCTTTGATAACTCACAGACATTGAGATGGGGAGACTGGTAACAGGTGCTCAGAATCCTACAGTGTTATATGTCAGTGGTGGCAACACACAAGTAAGTAGTCCAGTCTCGTTTCAATACTGCCTATATGAGCAAGTGCTAAAGATAATCATGTGGCATACTGCATAAAAGACACCTGTTATTCCTTGCAAACGATGAATGGTTTAGCTTAATGGCTGATTATTGCTGTGATATAATTAAGTTCTGACCGTATTTTATTGCAGTAAAGAAAAAAAAATGAGAACAGGATTCTCAATAACTTCTACTAGGATTGTTAGATGATAAGACAGTGATACATTCTATATCAAGTACTTCTCTCTTCTTGAATGATTTATATGCTTCTGCTTTAATAATATTCATTCGCAGGTGATAGCCTACTCACAACAGTGCTACAGAATATTTGGTGAAACCATCGACATAGCTGTTGGAAACTGTCTAGATAGATTTGCTAGAATTTTAAAGGTGAGAACTAGAGAGAATAACCATAGCAATCACAAGGGCACTAATTTTGTTCCTAATTGAAGTTACGATATTGTCTCCAGTCATGGTACCTATGGCGTTGTACATATTACAGATATTGTACATGTCAAAATTTTACAGTTGTGATTCAAATATTCATGATAATTTCATGGTGAATATAAATAGAGAAAGGAACTGCGAGTGTAGTGTTGATGTTCAAAGGATACAATTTTGGAACAGATTGGTCTTGAGAGCATCTTTTTAAAATTATTTGAAATGTTTTGGGTTTTTTGTTGTTGTTTTTTTCCATTGAAATGGAAAAAGGGGTCATTAGCAGCTGGTTAAGGAGAAATGTATATATAGGTCTTACAGCTGCAGGGGTATGTTTGATTGACAGGTTGTATGTTACACAGGAAATACTTGCCTGAAATTTACACAAGCAGGTGTGAAACTTACAAGCTTGAAATTTGTAGACTTCAGAAAAGGAGCAATCTACAAGAAATCAACAAGGAATTATTTCATGGTCTGAGTTTGTAAACAAGGAGGAATGTGAAATTTACAATTTATTAATAAGCTTGAAGATAAAGAAAACCCATTGAAATCAGCAATTTATTTGTATTGAAGACTTCCTTAAAGCCTTTGGAATATTTTTTTTTTTTTAATGTTGCTGTAAAGAAGTAAATATAGTATGTGTATGTGACATTGTTTTGTTTCACTGTTTGTTTGTTTTCTTAACAAAATGTTATTCAGGAGGGAGTAGTTTTGCCAAACGAACTATGTGCATCTTTCAAAACCATCTCTTATGCACTTTGATCTTATCAATAGCTTTCTAACGATCCAAGCCCAGGGTACAACATTGAGCAGATGGCTAAAAAGTAAGTAAATTATAATCCTTGCCTTATAAACTACAAGCAAATCATTATCAGATAATCTGATCTCCAGATCAGAAATTACATTCAAAAGTTGTGAATGGGACAATTAGTCTCATTATCATTGAATCAAATATCTCTGGATGATATTAGTTATGTTCATATACTGCTATATGGTATTTATGAATTAGGAAATTTTGAGCCCTAGACGTGATCAACTTTCCGTTTGCAGGGGTGATGAAGAATTCATCGCTTTCTGCATTGATTTGTAAGACAACTGTTCCTCTACCACCAAGGTTGATGCTGGATGCAATATTGGTTTGGGGTTGTCCCCTTCTTTGTTGTTAATCTCTGTACATCACTAGTGGGATATAAAAATAGAATGTCTATAAAGAGGTGAATTGAAAAATGTCATTTAAGAAGTCTCTTGTTGCAATCATCTACTGTGCAATGAATTAAAATTCTATGCTTTTTTTTTCTTCTTGTATTTTCTGGTCTTTTCTTGTTTATTTCAAGAGGAGAGCAATACATTGAACTGCCTTATGTGGTGAAAGGCATGGATGTGTCCTTTTCTGGTCTCTTGTCTTTCATTGAGGTGAGGCAAACAAATAATTTTCTCCAATTATCTGCAAATTTCATGGATTAATTATAAAGGGGGTCAAAGAGGAACTGTAGTTGTGATCAGTTGCAACAAAAATATTCACAATTGAAGGTTTTCGGTAACACCATTTGGGAGCCTCTGTGAAAAGACTGTTGATATATTCTTTCGTGAAACATAACCCACTTATGGGGCGTTTAGAGGAATTTAGGAAGTGAAAGGAAAAGAAAGATGGAAATGGAATGAAATTAAATTAAACACTTACACAAGACTATTTTTGGTTTTTGTTTTCGGTGTTTGTACACCAAAAATGAAGTGAAATGAAAAAAAGGAAAGAAGAAAAAGGAAGAAAGAGTGATCGAGATCAGGAAAGTTCTGAGCAGGTCAGAGAAGTTTGGAGAGAGTAGTTCTGAATAAAAGTGTTTGTATTCCTCTGTAGAGTAGTTCTGAAAGAGAGTTTCCGTCTTTCCGAACTACGGTAATCTTTCGGTAAAGGAGTATATCTGTCTCGATGCGTTTCGAACAGTGTGCTCTGTTCATCATCAGGAGATTAACTCGAGGAGAACTAGAGGCTCCCACATGGTGTTACCGAAAACCTTCAATTGTGAATATTCACTCACCATGGAAACCTACAGAGAACATCTAACAAAAATATTGTTCAACTCATCATATTTTTTACAAGGGTGTGTGAATAAATTCAGATTCTACATACATGTAATGAAATGTTTATCAAAATCAGAAACACTAGACACAAGTAATATTTTGTTGTGGAGGCTCGCCAATTATGAAACAAAAGTTTGAAAATTGGCATTAAATTAGTTTAGTACCTGCATTGTGTTAGTAAGAGGTGATTACTAGGGGCTACCTGTCACTTTTCTGAAGGTTCATAATTCCGAAGGTTCGTTACTCCAATGGTTCCGAAAAGTCATGTAGGGCTCTATTGCATTTTCTAAATTATGAACCAACAGAATAACCAACCTTCGGAGTAATGCATCAGATGTTTGGAATTCTGAACTCTATTTCATTTTCAGAATTATGAACCCCCTGCCATGGGAAATTGGTGTGTCGGAATTATGAACCTTCAGGAAAAAATGAGTAACCTCCCTCCATTACTAGGAACAGTAATTAATGGTATTGTATAGAATATAGGATTCTGAATAAATTTGGCAAATCAAGAAAGTTTCAGAGGAAAAAAAATTCATTAAAAATGAACTTACCTGGGCTTTGTTTGGTTTAGACTAGGAATCTTGATATTGTGAGAATGTGATACTACAGTGAAACCTGTCTATAAAGACCACTCAAGGGAGACAAGAAAAGCGGTCTTTATGAGCAGGTGGTCTTTATGGACAGGTTCCTTTAATACACATTTCAATGAGAAACATTGTTCAAGGGAAACAAATTGTGGTCTTTATAGACAGGTGGTCTTTCTATACAGGTGGTCGCTAAAGCAGGTTTGACTCTATCATGAGGACTGAACATAGTAATAGAAGTCAAGCAATGTTATAACTCTGATAGAAGTATTGCGATCATTAATATGTGTGATCTTTTTTTCTGTTTTGTAGGATGTGGCCCACAAGAAACTGAAGTCAAAAGAGTGTACACCAGAAGATCTGTGCTTCTCATTACAGGTAGGTATTCACCATTTTAGAGAGCAGTGGTCAATTAAAGGCAACTGAGTCTAGTATTTGTAACAGTCACAAAGCACCAAAAGTAGATTTGTTCAATTCTCTTTTGTACAACACTGGCAATTTGAGTAATGAATGAATAATTTGTCTCATGCAAACTTACATGCTCTGGAAATCACACCAAAAATAAAATACACCTTAGTCATTTTATATCTGCAAGCCGTTTTGTGTTCTGATCAATTTTATAATTCATATGAAAAGATCTTTTTTGGTTGGTAAGTATAGAGAACATAATAAAATTGAAATAATTGTGTTTTTATTTTCATTTGAGAGTGCTTGGTTTATGGGATCAGTTTAACGTACCACATGGGTTGTTTTGATGTCATTGAATATCTCTAGCCACAATTTTCCTTTCTTTTTCTTTCTGACTTTCCTGTACATACAGTTGTTGATGCATATGCTACCGCTATATGTTTTTATTGTATTGCTCAAAATCTGCCTGTGAAAGCTTTGTATGAACATTTAATGTGCCAAAGGTAAATCACCCTCTTCATGAAACCTATCTATTTAATATGTGTATTATCTGTTCCTTGGTCCCACCTATAGGAAACCATCTTCGCGATGCTGGTTGAAATCACCGAGAGAGCTATGGCTCACTGCGGGTCATCAGAAGTCCTCATTGTAGGTGGTGTTGGATGTAAGTACATGGACTATTCTTATATAGATATTATGTAAATGCTTGTGATAAATATTGAAATGCTGGAATAGGTAAATGCAATAGACCGCTTCGGTAATGTATGCAAATTTTATGCATACCTTTCAAACAAAACAACCTGAAAGCTTGCCGGAGGCTTACCGCACATAGCAACAAATAATGTATGCACACTGGATTCCAAGCATTGAGGCTCATTTATAAAAAGCAGGTTCATGGAATAGCTCGTCACTAGGCACTCAGAGAATATATGTACATAAATTTGTATACATTACAGAAGCGGTCTATTGTACAAGAATGCTGGCACTCCAAAGCAAACTCTTATGGGGTTGTGTTCATCCCTCGTATGTTCAGAAGTTATTAACGTGCAGTATTTCAGCTTACCCTTTCCATTTTTTTTGGTTTTACTTAGGCTTTGGATTACCTTTGAACGAAAATAACATCAGTTGGAAGAACATGGAGATAAGGCAGCATTTTCCCACTGGATTTCAGTTTTAAAAAATTACATTATAAAAAAAACGACGTCTGCCTTAAACTCCACATTCTCGGAAGGATTTACATGAGGCCAAAAGTCAAGCAAATGCTTGGAAGATAATGATTTTCGTAAAAAAGTATTTAAAAATAAAAAGAGTCAAAAGTACTAAAAACAGATGGAGAATAGTCCCAGTAGATGACATCACATTCACATTACTGATTCGCTAGTGTGGAATTCCAGTCTTTTACAAATGAATTTTCACTCCAAGAAACTCGATGTGTGACCAGGGCCTCGTCTTATAAAGAGTTGCAATTGATTTGAATCGATCGCAACTTGAAATCAATCGCAACTCCTATCTCTTAAGTACACAGAACTTGCGATTAATTTTAATTTGCGATTGATTCGAATCAATCGCAACTCTTTATAAGATGGGGCCCAGGCACCATAAAACCACAAAAAAATCGCCAGAAAGAGGAGATTCTCAGCTTTAAAATGATATATAACTCATTAGCATTGGATGTTCCTAACCCACTAAAAATAGAGTAGAATGCCCGTCCCACAAAATATAACTTTTAATATGAGAAAAAAGGGTTTAAAGTTTGCAGTCTATTGTAGCACTCTGACTCGCTAGGTGTTGGCAAAGGAGACAAAAACAGGATTAGAACTCAATAGAAATTTCTATGAAGGGATTGTCAGATTGCCCTAAAACTTGGCATACTAATTAAGCACAACCTGTCCATTATAGAGAACAAGTATCAGGGTCATAGAATAGAAAATAAAACAACAAAATTAAGAGAATACAAACCTATGTCTACTAAAAAAAACAAACATCAAAAATACATCTTTTAGATTGTTGGTGCCTCAAAAAAATTTTTAATTACTTAAAAAAATGTATGCTTTTTCAGGAAATACAAAAAACCCCTGAAATTTGACCATGCCGACCAAAAACACCTTCATTGAGCTGTAACTGAAAGTCACTCCGTGCGACTTTTTGTGGTTTTGTTGGTGCCTGGTCACATATGTAGGTTTGGTGTCATATCACTGTCAAATGATCCGTTTGTTCACTTCCCTTGATTTCTCTCTCAGGTAATCTGAGACTACAAGAGATGATGGGTAAAATGGCTGAAGAGAGAGGAGCTACGTTATGTGCCACCGATGACAGGTAGATATGTAAACAGTTCTCAGAAAGTGAAAAGAGATATATCTTTCTGTGTCCCTCTACTTTTACATAAACCTACTTCCTTGAAATGGTACTTTCCATTTTGTAGTTATGCTTTCCATTTTTGACATTTCCAGTAATAAATGATTCTCAGAGAATGGAAAGAGGTATCTTTTTTCTTTTGTAGCTCATATTTCACTTACTTTTTGTACAGTTTTTAGAAGTAATGCTTAAAAAAAAAACTTTTGTGCATGTTTCTCACTGTTATGTGTCTCTTCAATCTGAAATAATATTTGAAAATAACTGGGACCGAGTACTGTTGATAGCATTCATATGCTAGCAAAACTAGTTCACACCCATATTCAAGCCATAATATCTTAACTTTGGTGGAATTTCTGAAAAAATATGATAAAGGTGTGATAGTTGATAATGTCTTATTATTAAAGTTCGATAGGCTTTTCCGCTAAATGCGATCATGGATGACTGAGCAGCAGCCAGCGGAGCAGCATACAAAATGAACTGTATTCCTACATTTGCCATGTGAGAGTCTTGTGATTTACCAAACTTCTTTTTTTTAATGACACATCTACCAGGTACTGCATTGACAATGGTGCAATGATAGCCCAAGCTGGATTAGAGATGTACAATGCTGGTATCACAACTCCCCTAGAAGAGACTTGGTGTACACAGAGGTATTTAACGCTTTGCCTACGGGAACCGGGTGGTCCCTGTATTAAGCCTATGAGAATAAGAGAATTCAGAAGTCATTGGGTTAAAGAACATTACATACACAAAGGCTTGTATATATTCTGTTAAAATTTAAACCCAACCCTGGGTATAAAGTCAAGTTTTATACATGAATTTAGACCAAGTGGCAGGTTTAACTCAATTAGTAGAATACCGGTCCTTGTATCCTAGCAAAAGGGACTGAACATTTATTTAGTAAGTTGTTTTGAATATTAGTTAAATGAACTCATTCAATAAGTGAAAATCATAGACATAGTATTGTCATTATTGACTATTTACCTAACTGTTAATGAGACATGTATGTAGGTAAGCAACCAGGGAAGCTATACCTTTAATTTGTATCCAAGGGATATCGTAATGGAGATTTATACTACCTGACTGACATTTGGCATTTTGGGATCTGGGATCTTCTGATCCAAAGACAGTTGTATTTATCAACCCATTGCCAACTGGAAACAGGTGAAATCTGTATTGAGCCAATGGAAATAAGAGAATTCTGCAGTCAACAGGTTAAGCTATCATGACTATGTTATTTATTTATGTATTTATTTATTTCTGATATAGACAGGGTGACTCATTATCACCAGTAGTGGTGGTCTTCCATGAGGCCCTGATAACAATTATAAGTAACAACAATGAAAATCATGAATATTAACTCATAACAGCAACAAAAAATATGTGAGAATATTATACAAATATATACTGTCATGAGAGGGTCTGGTTGGAAATATGGTCCCCGAGGTGACGTGAACCAAGACTATTTTCATGAGGGGGCGCAGCTCCGAAGGAAAATGGTCATCTTCACTTCGCCGAGGGTACCATAGTTTGACCAGAGACCCGAATGTAGGCAGTATATATTTGGTTTATGTCCGTCATCATGAATGAAAGCCTAATTCTACTCATCTACTTGATCATCTGCACTGTAGGGTATGATAGACCGCACACTTACATTATACACAAACAGTTTGAAAAATAGATTAATTTGAGCGAATATCAAACGCTTAATGATGACATCATCATGAACCAGTGCATGCGTAAAACAATAGATTCACGCAAATGAATGTCGTCATAATGTAGTACGCGCTAAGGCTGAGCAGCTGCTTTTTTAGCTCACCTGAGCCTATGGCTCGAGTGAGCTATTGCTATGTAAATTTCAAACATCTTCTTCTCCAGAACCAGGCATAGCTCAGACTTGGTATTTTGTATGGAGATACCTCTATAGATGAAGAATGAATGTTGTTCATGAAATTTCTCTGAGTGGCCCTATAGGGGCCCTGTGGGGGTAACATACTGGAGGGGGGGGGGGGGGGCGCTGCCAGGCAAAATGTACATTCTGATCTTCTTCTCCAAAACACATGATCGGAATTCAACCAAACTTGGTAGGAATCATCCTTAGGGGTAGGGGACCCAAAGTTGCTAAAATGGTACATGTGGCCCCCAGGGGGGCCCAGGGTGAGGGCCCCCAATTGTAAAAGCTATGTAAATTTCAAACATCTTCTTCTCCAGAACCAGGAATAGCTCAGACTTGGTATTTGTATGGAGATTTTTTTCTGGGTGGCCCTATAGGGGGTCTGTGGGGGTAACATACTGGAGGGGGGGGGGTGGGGCAAGTTGTCCGCCATCCATAAACTTTTTACATTTTCAGCTTCTCCAAAACCCATGATTGGAATTTAACCGAACTTGGTAGGAAGCTCAGACTTGGTATTGTGTATAAAGATACCTCTATAGATGAAGAATGAAAGTTGTTCATGTGCTAGAGAGAACATGCACCAGATGTGAATTGATCCACCTCAGGTGAGCGTCGTGCCCCCTGGGGCTCTTGTTTCTCTTCGCGTCGCAAGTCGATTGAGGCGGGAAAACGAATAGTTCATTTTTTCCCGCTGACGTCATCAAATAGTTCACCTTTTCCCTCTGATGATGGGAAAAAATTAACTATTCAATGACGTCAGCAGGAAAAATGAACTAGACGGCAGGAAACAGCTTTTCTAGTTATTTCATTTTCTTGTTGTGTACACTCCTAATACAACAATCTTACGATGAGGGATATAAAAATAAATATATATACTAAGTATATGTTGTCCTCGTAATAAATGTGTTGGTGTTTTTTTAAAGAAAATGTTGCATATTTCTAATATCTCAATATTTCATTTTATGTATAGACGTTAATTAGTTTTTAAATCTGATAAAATGTAACCTTGTATATATTACACATTTTAGAAAGGCATCATATAGTTTTGAAAGTTTGGAAAACAAAGTATAAAGACTATTTTGGCTCAATATAGTAGCACACTTGGGATACCAAAATTGTTATTATACATACATGTATCATTACAGAATTTATATAATACATGTACTTATTCAAGCATTACACAATGATTGCATGTAATATAGATTAGCAATTGAATGATCAGATTCTGAACTTAATATCCACCTTTTTTCTCTCTCTCGTATGTTATTTTGTGTTTTAATGAAAAGTGAAACGGGTCTGCATCATTACTGGAAAAATTAGTCATTGAACATCACTCTTCCAAGTTTTGTCCTCATTTGTTCCTTTAGAATACTGAAGTAGTTTTGATCCCTCTATTTGTTTATTTTTTCTCCAGGTATCGGACAGATGAAGTCAAGGTTGCATGGAGAAATTGATCCTACTCCCAGTTTCAGTGTATATTTAAAGTCTTTGGACTCTGTCCAAGTACTCGTGTGTCAGTAAAGCAACAAGACGTCAAGAAAGCTGTTGAAAAAACGAAATGGCTCGATATATGGAACATTTCAATCTGTATCAGTACCGATGTTGAGAGGAGAATGGCTGGGCCCCGTTTCATAAAACTATTTATTGATAACAAGTGTCACATTTCTATGACAAATTTGCTGACAGCCAATCAAATGCAATGATTCTAGTAGCTTATATCAGTTTTTGTAAATTGTCATTGATATTCAAGTTTTATGAAACAGGGCCCAGGAATGATATCCCGTATTCCAATCAGCTCTTCATCAATTCCGTCTCCAAAGGGAGTATCCATGTGAGGTCATCACGTGCCCATTACAGCATGAACGGGCCAATAATTCCATCAAGGAATCTATGCATAGCCAAATGTGAGGGGACTTCAAGTCCATTTATTGCAGAAAAGGTGTCATTGTTTCCATACTACTGAATGAATTCATGATGATATCATGGCTTATATTATGTGTATCGTGTATCACCATTTCAGCATCGAGATGTGGTCATCGAACAGCACAAGGTGCTATGGCATAGGTTATTTCAATGCTGCAAAATATTTCATTATGAAATGACGACTCCAGTTTTCAATCATGTATGTTGGATGATTTGCTTAATCATGGATATCACCTGGATAAAATTGTTTCTTTGCTCACAGTCTGGAGGTACGGTTCCCTTTTATGTTGTAATGACCTAAAGAAGATGCAAAATTTGAAAGGGAAAATATCATTTGCAGTAAGTGATATACAGTGAAACCTCGTTAAGAGTCGTTATAACAAACTCCTTGGAACCAAGGAAATTACCTCTTTGTAACGAAACCTTGTTATATCAGGGCTAAAAAACAATAGAATACAAAGTGGGACCGGCAAAATCACCTTGTTATACCGAGAGTTTGTTATAACAGTGTTCTTTATTACGAGGTTCAACTATACATGTCTAGCAGTGGGTGACTGCGAAACAATTTTATTTCTCATCTTTAGAGAAAAGATCCCTCTCCTGAAAAAGACTCGTTATTTGCTAACCCTCATTAAAGCTATTATTTATTTTGATAAACCTGTCAATGCATTTCTTTCTTTTTAATGCAATGTAAATATCTTCACTGTATTATAACTCTTTTTCTACTGATGAAGGTGGTTATTAAAGGTCTACCTTGGAATAAACTACTTGTATACATGACAATTTTGGACTCCTCGATTTATTTAATTACATTCATTGTATTGATTGTCTCTTTAGTATTTTACCATGCTTCTTTGGACAAGAATTTGCCTTAAACATGTAACATTTTGGCATAGAGCAAAGGTGTTGTCGACAGTCACATGTACAAATCCTATGGAAGGTAATATTTTTCAGCAGCCTTGTGACTCGGAACTGCCGGTCTTATCTACATGTACCGGTATGTCTGTTGTATTTAGACTTTGTAATAGGAGGATTTCCTTTATTCGATATAATTGCTCCATAACGGCCCTTTAAAGGTCACTTGTCCTTGATGGGTATCCGATTGCCTGTAAATGTTACTCTATTCAATATTGTGCTATTGAACACCATCCGGAAGTTTCATTTCGATTGAGCGTGGTAATCCACGTCTCATGACATCTGAGGATTTGAATATTCATATAGAGTATGATCAGATCTTTTTTATTTGTCTTTTCAGACTTTTACCCCCTCCCCCACTTTGTCATGGCATTTGATTAATTTTTTATTTGGAAATCTATGTCCTTGGTGCAACTGTTTGAGCATACCTGTATTTCTTCACTTACTCCTTTAAAATGTCTGTGAATGTTAAAAGTAATATTGAAAACAGAAAGACAGACATGCACGCACACACACACACACACACCCATATTGATATGCCAAGCACCATTCATTTACTGGTAATATACGATAAAAGACAATGTAAATAAAATGCCATATTAGGGATTGAACCTAAATGCGAGTGGAAACACTCGCATTTCCAGTCGAGTGTTTTTAACCACTCGGCTATGACACTCACACACACACACACACACCCTCACACGCATCTATTTTTTCTATTGTTCGAATTTCAACTGATGACTCCACTGTTGAATTGCGTCACAAAATTCATTGACGGAATAAACCTCGCCAATTGTTGACAACCGATGACCCATTGTTCTCTTTGTTCGATGTCATCGGTTTGAATGCGTACACATGTACACCCACACACACGCAAATATAACCTAGCCCTTTTGAGACCGGGTGATTCTTGTACTAAGCCTAAGGGAATGATAGAAACGGGTTAAAAAAGCACACCTTTCACACAAGTAATACTTTCTGTTTTAAACATTTCATCATGAAGACTTGTTTATTCAATTTACTCATGGAGACCTTGATCAAAATGATTAATCCATATATCACATGAGGCTGGAACCCCAAACCTTCACATAAACCAAACCATCTCTTGAAAATCACAAAAATTGTAATATAAAATGCATTGGTGCTGTTTTAAAAGGAAACATTAGATGAGCATATACATTATAAATTCAAAAGTAATAATAAATGGACAATATGAGTTTAAAACTTCACGGAGATCACTCATCTCTTCACCTTCATAACGGACAATATTAAAATAATCGTCTTGAAAATAAAAATGTACTTTCCTTAAACATGCAAAATGCACAGAGTATTGCTATAAAAAGTGTTCAAAATGTTATGCTCAGTTTCTGGTACTGAAGAAAAAAAAGAATCATTTGTACAAGAACACATCTTACCAGAATAAAAAGCATGCAAAATACGCATATAACTTTTGTAGAGTCAGTCTCGTATCTGGTTTTCATACAAATATTAAACATAATATATTTCATACATACATTTACATGTATAGGATTATTATTAACAAGAAGTACATTACAAGCTGTAAACATTCTTACAACTTTTATAAAGGCATACATATCATCTAGGATTGTTTCATAAAAGCTCTAATTATCATATTCTTCTCTATTATCTTTCCTTGACAATATAGCAAATATATACTTATTTACATTGCTATGCAATTCCTCTTTAATAAATCAGTGTGGCGAGCCTTTTCTCAATACATCATACTTCTGATTTCCATCTTTTAAAATCAATATATTAACTATAATACAACATACATTCTGAGATTAGTCATCACAAGTAAAGGCAATAATGGATTATTGTTTGAATTAAGTACATCATATTTTTGGGGTATGGTAATGCACAAACACATATCATAAAATAACATATAAACAGACGATAACTTTGAAGAATGTCTAAATATCTTCTTTGACTCCATTTTCACTTTTTAGTCAGGCTTTTCTTAGAGGGAGGAAAAAGTTTTCTATGGATACTAGGCAGAAGTGAACATCAAAAATTCTTCCAGAATGACGGGGAAGAAAGAAGAACTTTGAACCAAAAGACCTTTTTCTTGCACTGTTGTAGGCAATAAGCACCATAACAAAAGTGTATGGTGCTATTAAGGAGTGTGTTGGTGTTGGTTTGATATCAAAGGTGAGAAAATCGAGAGTAAAACCAAACACCTTTCGATTTGCAGCAGGGTTGCCCTTCTTGTGCAAACCAAATAAAAACGGCTGAAACCCCTTCACTTTTCAAACTATGGTTTCTAGAAGATAAAACGTTTTCTTTTGATCTGGAGTTTAAAAAAAAAAAAAATTAATTTTCGCACTCACTACGCCATTGGGCAAATCACTGCCTCTACGTTTGTTAATTTGATTCTGAACATAATTGCCTCAATATTAATTTTCCAATACAAAAGGAGTTGCATATACATATACATATATATATATATATATATATATATATATATATATATATATATATATATATATATGAAAATCCATGAGAGAAACCTACATGTATAATGCATCCTCAATACAAACAAAATTCCTTACAACTTACTTTTTGGAAAAACAAATCCAAAGATACAACAGGTACATGTACGGTACAGTACATGTGTGCTGTCTAAAATACAGCAATATGATTTCATATAGTATATGTGATGAGTATTGACTAATGCATGCATTTCATGCACAGGTTTGACACGTAAACTTAGAATACTGGTTTAATACCATGCATAAACTGTCCTGTTCGAATCTATTCAAAAAAGCCTATTTGAATTTCTATAATTTATATCATTCTGACAATAGGAATCATTCCACTTTAATTATGATGTTCTTCTCCGAGGATTAAAGAAAAACAGCATGATCTGCTAATTCTGCTTGAAGATACAAAATATCTGACTTCTGCCTTTAAAGTCCTGACCAAACGACTGCATAACTGAAGTGATTTAGATAATGGCACTTGTGCAACGACTTGGACTTGGACCCTCGAGTTTTAGATCACACCCCTAACCATCTAACCACCTATGAGTAAGTTTAAGCAACAATGTTGCTTATCAAAAACAATTTGATAAGCAATGGGAAAATGTCCCTCTTGTATCATACACTTATACGATACATCCCTTTACATGTAACTTTGGTAAACTATATTACTTCATCTCTCTATTAAAAAACATGTCATATATACACATCAATTACATCTGACACACAACACAACATCTCTTATACTGTCATACACTATAATAGCCAAGGAAATAAGATAAACAAAATGTGCTTCAACTCATTTGCATAAAGTCTTAACTGTTTGCTTTTGTAGTGCATATAAATGGGATCTTCATGTTATAATCCTGCTTTCCTATTGGTCACCTGCAAAATATTCTTCTCTCAACAATTACCTAATACACACACAAACGGGGGAAAACCCACAGAAAATACCTACATTATTTTGCTTGAATTCAGCCCTTTCTAATGAGAAAATAATTGCATCTTTGACAATATTCTTAATTTCAAAATATACAGACATCATTTTGTTATAGTTTTGTGATCAATATTGTCAATGTAAAATCCTTTAAAAATATATTACTTCA
Organism: Heliocidaris erythrogramma; assembly: GCA_025617745.1. Classification (NCBI taxonomy): domain Eukaryota; kingdom Metazoa; phylum Echinodermata; class Echinoidea; order Camarodonta; family Echinometridae; genus Heliocidaris; species Heliocidaris erythrogramma. The sequence goes on from CM046866.1 coordinate 29,736,275, forward strand.
AATTTAAATTTCAAGTCAAATACCTGTAAGTCAATGTCAATTAAAATAATACATAAATAAACACACTATTTTCAAATCAAAATATAAAATAGTTAAAATATATTTCATATTACACACTGATAATATCTCCCTTTTGAAAAATACTTGTTGACTCTCATTTAATCAGGAGACACTACACCTTTTCGGAAATAAGTTTACTCTGGAAAACATGATTTTTTAGTCATTTGTTGAGTAAATTTTTTACCAATGAATTCACTGCCTAATAGAAAAAAAAAATCAATTACTTGATTTGAATGAAAAATTCAACAAAAAGAAATTTCAATAGTTCAATAATCTTTTCAATGCCCTTATCCAGACCTGTTTCCGTGTATCTCACAAATCCCCTATTATTTCACCCTGTGTAATTGATAGAATCAAATCATTCCTTTACAAATTCAATTGACTGATAGAAGAATCAAGATAATTAAATTAATGATCAAATTGAAAGACTTGTCTCATTGCGAGCATTACATAATAGAAGTAGATAAAGATGTGCACAAGAAACAAAAACAAAATATTGCCCCAGAGAGTTTACTACATAGCTTCCCCATCCATCAATGAACCATAGCTTGTTGAGAGAGATAGTTGCGACAATGGGAGTTTTTCCTGACTGATCAGTCATATCATGGAGCTCCAAATGGCTCCCTCTCATAGAGATTGTACATGGAAGGAACTATTTGGAGCTTCAAGATTTAACCTTTGACCGCGCTCGCGTACAAGTGCATGCGCTTGTCACAACCATCTCTCTCATAATCATCAACCCAACAGAAATCATAACATTACCTGGAAAGACTGGAGACACTCAACAGGGAGAACAGAATGGCTGAATTCACGAAAGAGATTTATCTTAAATCATGGTATAAACCTCCGCCGTGTACTAAAATAAGCGTAAATAAGCATATCTACGCGCATTAGCTATCCTCCCATTGGAGATGAGGACATGCAACGTACTACTCTTTATGGAGGTTTAAACCATGGCTTAGATAAACCTCTTTCGTGAATCCAGGCCATCTGTAATAATTATTCCACAGACTTTCTACTGGTGCAAAGCATGTATAGATTGACGCAACATCAAAATTCAGCAGCAAATTTTGCAAAAGAATCCTGGAAAGACCAAACTTAATAATAATAATGTATCATAAAAACAACACTATAAACAACACAATTACACCCAAATATTGCATTCGCACAAAACAAAACAAAACATATATCAACTATCAAAGACAGTGTGCATATGAGTAAACTAAAATGTCCATGATACATATACAAAAATAACATTTTTGCAGTTTAACTAAGATTTTTTTTGAGATGATTGCACTTTTAGTATTTTTCTGTTTGAATCAACATATTCTTTTAACTTAATCTTTGCTTTATTTCTGCAACAATTTAATCACATTGAATTTTGAAATGTAATTTGCCAGTACACCAGATATTGTATTTTATAAAACGAGTCATAGAATGATATGCAGTTCTATCAGAGAAGTTTGCAAATATTATTTTGTGCTGCATATTCTAGAAATACCTCATTTTCAAAACATCCATGAAGTAATTAAGTACTCAGTGCCAAGAGAACTTAAATAACTGCAGTTGAATATGATTAAACACACTTGTATGACTTAGAGAAACATATAAACCTAAGAGGAACATATATCATTTATACCACATCCCAGTCCTGCTGGAGATGATACTGTTTAAACTTACAGCATATTCCAAGAACTCTGCAAAGAAAGCTTTCAAAAGCAAGAGACTTACGCAGAGAGACACTACCACCTCGCCACTGACTACTGTTATCATGCAAATCACACATGAGGCATCAGGTGACTCTCTTGATCACCTGACATTTGATCAGGTGACCAGTAATCCTGACAGTCACAATGAAATGTAAAGCTATCGATCGATTGTGTGGTGGATGTCTTGTCAGAATCATGATCAAAATATAAAACTACAAACAAAGAGGTTTGTGCTTTTACAATACTCAGAATTCAAACATTCTCCTTAACTCCTGTACATACATTCACATATAGAGTGACAGTCACTATTAAAATTACCCTGGATCTGCCAATAAAGAATTTGAAAATCATCAAAACAAGCTAAATATATAAAGAAAAGCAAAAAATAATTTTTAATTGACCTTGTAATATCTGATAGATCAAGAAGCTATATTTTCACATTTAATCTCATCCTTTTGAAATGATTAGATAATGACTATGTACATGTGTTTTTTTTTTTTAAATCATGGAATGTCTTACCGGTTGAACAGGAAAAAAAAATTGATCCCATATTTGCTCGCTTGGAATGAACATAAGTTCTGGCTGAAAAAAACCCTAACTTTTAGTTAGAAAGGAAAACACATTTGGTCCTATTAACATTATGCCAAGAAATAAAAACCGTGACAACATGTTTAAAATCAGCAAAGCGGGAAAGAACGACCTGAACCTACTACCAGTCTTTCTCAGATGCGATACTTTTCAGTACATTAGGAGGAGATGACGCAGATTTACAATCACAGCAGGAAGACAGATTTATCGTATCAAAAAAGATATTTCACAGTTCTCTTCAGTAAAAAGCTACTAGGCTTCGAAATTTGGAATAAAAGCTGGAATACATATCAACATAGTGTGTACCAATTAGATGCCTCAAAGCAAAAACTACATTCTCTGTCACCAATTCATGCAAAAACCTTTCAATCAAGCTTCATAATTCAGGAAGAAGTTTTGTTTTAACTTATTTTCTTGACAAGCAAGCAAGCATGCAAAAGGAGAATAAAATTGAGTAAAGAAACCTGATTTCTCTTTAGATAAAAAATTGTCACGTAGGTTTTATGTGAAATTCATGCGTCGGGGGACAGAAAGAAAATAAAGACTCCATAGAAGATGTAAAAGTCTCTTGTGAACAGTTACATCACCACCCAAATAATGATTAGATACGCAAACTTTTGGATATACCTATTAAAATACTTCCCACTTTAGACCAGATGTTTTCAAACCCATAATTCCTCCATGGAAACAAGAAATACTTCATTAAATGCAGATCTAGTCATTTTCTCATCTCTTTACTTTTTACTATTAATTCTACTGTTGTTCTGTTCATTATAAAATTTATTTATCAATGGGTTGTTTCCCTTCAAATACTATCCATCTATTCAAAATCTTTTCTTTACAATAATGCCATTCAATTTGTTTTAAAGTATAATGATGATACTCTCATAATACATTGTAGTTATTACACAGATTAGCAAATTAAGTTTATAATACTTTATGTAAGGTAAGTATTTCTTGTCTAAAATTCTGACATTTCTTTAAATCCCACTTGGACATATGAGGAATCACAAAGCAATACACATACTTTATTCATTTTGTAAAATATCTAAAATTGTTATGGTTTTTCACCCGTTTTCACCCTTTTTCATGAGACTCACATTTCAAGATCCAAGTTAGGCAAAAATTATTCGAATAAAAAAAAAAAACAGTACGCAATACTTTTAAAAACTGATAAAGACTGGGTAAAAATGAAAAGTGATATATTGTCAAGGATATATCACTTCTTACATATATTTATCAAAGATATTAACTGATTTTACACAACTGAGTTTTTGTATAAATGCAAATTTAATGGAATGCATACAAAGTCCCTTCATATATATATATATATATATATATACCTAGATTCAACCATAGGGGGAAATGCTAAAAAAATCTACCATAGGGGCAATTTCATTATTCCTTTGAAAATTAAGAAGGAAGGAACTAATTTGTAGGGTAACTGTTAAATTGATTAACTGTGAGGTATTCACAAAGATGATGACATATGGTTAACATTTGAAAGCTTAACAGTAGATTTTTCCTCTAAAAACAATTTTTAACCCCAGGAAAACATAACACTACTTCTCCCTAACATTCAGTTTTTATGCACTGCACATATAACATCCCAATATTTAAAAAGAAAAAAAAGAAAAAATGACTTCTAATGGACTATAGGACAAGGTACGGAAGAAGCAGTCACCTGCCCTCCGTTGTCAATATGCCTAAAAAGTTGGCAAGACCCCGAAAAAGTACTGAATCAAGCCGTCAAAACGTGAAGGAGAAGGAAAATTTGGCCCCTAAGACCACTTTCTCCCTATGGTTGATTTTTTTTTAGGTACATATATATATGATCATATCAGTGGGTTTTATTTCTTATCCTCGCTATTCAGTCTAAGTGTACATTACAAATGCTTCAATTAAATTTTTAAGTTTGATATCAAATGAATTACAGATCTTTTCCCAACAAGAAATGTTGCACTATTTTATTTCAATTGGCCAGTCACCACTGAAAATAGACAAAAGAGTTGTACAAAGTTTGTTTGTTTGTTTTGTTTTTGTTTGTTTGTTTTTTGTGGGGGGGGGGGGGGGTAAGAATAAGGTAAAACATATCATTTATGTTGTTTGTTGGAATAGGTTCAATTTTGTGTTTAGCCAAGTTCTAGAAACAAAATAAAAGTTCTCCCATTGCACGTCAGAATAGCTGTGCATCATTTGGTCCGCATAGAGTGGCTACATAGAGAATTTGACCTTTAAAAATATCCCTAATAAAAATAATTTCCCCTATTAAACACACGCTATTCGATGTTTAATGTAATAACAATGTCCTTTTCAGGACTAATAAACATCAACTGTATTTATAGCTGAAATATCAAATGGCATGGCATGAGCTATTTTTTTTTAAATAATACATTCGAGACATTAGATCATCCTACAATTAAATTCATAATCTTAAATGTATCTTCCATCCTGACATATATATATATCCTGATATATATCTGTTTTTTTAATGCACCTGGATTGTAATGATACAGTGTAAGTGTTTAAAATAAACACTTTAAAATTATAATTATGTCAATTCCAAAAATTCTTAATTAAAGGCAGATTATATTATTAATTCAACAAAGGTATCATTAAATTTGACCTCTTTCCAGTTCTTTGATCACTAAATTCATGTCATCTCATCCAGTATTAACTGAAAGAATTGCTTCCCGGGTATGACATTTTAAAAAATATATATTTCTATGAAATAACCACAACATTAAAATACATGGTGTCTAATTCTAACTGATAATACAGCAATTGCTGTTATGGTCTTCGGGGCCTATCACTTCCGTCACCCCGCCAGAGTACCTCTTCATTTCTCCCTGGGAGGGGGAGACGGTGGAGTGGTCGTCGAGGGCGACATCCCCATTCTGGCCCTGGTTGCTGGCGACGTTGAACTCATAGCGAGTAGGGGGACGAGGGAAGCGTAGCTTGCTGGGAAGTCCCCTGTTGGATTTGGGTTTCTCGTTGGGGGAAGGAGATGTGGAGGGTTTGCTACCGGCTGAGTAATCACAGAAATGGAGAGATATTTGGTGGATAAAGGAAAGAAGTATATCAATTAGAATATGTACTCGATGTATTCTACAAAAAAATACATCATTGGTTTATCATAGCTGAATAGTAGAATTGTAAAACTTACAGTAAACTTGATAACAAACATATATATTTTTGAGTGACTATTGTCCGAAATGGTGAAGAACATAATTTTTTTCCATTCTCAATTAATGAGTAATTGTTATAGCTGAATTGCAACTGGTAAGCAAATGTTCATTAACAAGTTCAAAGATTTTTTTCAAATTTGTGGGTGAAACACAAAAGAAATGAGATTGATACAATATGGAGATCATTAAATATTACTATTGTTCAAAACCCATATTGCCTCTGTTTTTTACTTGAACGCCTATTTAGATCAGTCAGAATCACTGATCTTAATTTGAGACACCGTACCTGTAAAAGCTATATAATGACTAAGAATAATAGATCAAATTAAATCAAGACTTGGTGGTGGACTGGGAAATTCGGAACTAAAAATGATTGATGATCAAGGTGCATATGAGAACATGATGCAAAAGTTCTAAATGCAAAAGTTCTAAATGCACAAACTGAAATAAGCAAGACACAAGCAGACATGCACAATGCCGTAGTAAGCAAAAACATGTGCAATGAAAAAAAATGAAAGTGCACAAATCATATGTGTAATGTTCATATGTTTTATTATCAATTCAAACATCATTCATATTTTATAAAGTTTTGTTTTCAAACCTGAATTTTAAAACACATGCACTTTATATGCATAATAAAATTCACCAGGCTGTTCATTCAAGTTATACATGTTTTTATTTTGGCTGAATTTTCGGCAGTTACAAAGGGATTTTGGTTCTGCTATTCTGGTGTGAGATGATTTCAAAGTGAAATACATATTTGTTGTTAATAAATGTATCCACTCATAAACAAAAAAAAATAAGGCCTTTCACGATCGAATACATGTAAGTTATTCAACCAGGACTTTTTTTCCCAAGGCCTATAATTTGTCAAAAATAAGTTGAAATATCCATGAAGTAATGATAATAATAATATAATAGGATGAGTGGTGCATTAATATAAAGCTGTCTTAACTGGATGTGGATTCTGAAGGCCTGCAAATGAACAAGTTAATAACACATATTCACCATACTGATTCATACATGACTACATGTATGTGAACAAAAGCTTGCAGTCCAACAACATGTACAATGCGGTAGACACAAAGGATACATAAATATTGAAAAGTGCAAGTAAGGAGAAACTGAATATTCAATGTACATTTAGTGTGGAAGGGGAATGAATCTAAAACTGATATTGTATATTATCGCCAGCTGAGATCCAGAAGGGCATTAAATCATATCATTCAACAGAGAGTTAATTAATGCCCTTCTACCTCTCAACGAACGATATTAAGTGAAAATCAGGCTACGGATTTTGGGGTGTATGTGGGGTGTATGTGAAGTGTAGGTGCACTATATACACGTATAACACTAGACTTCTATAGGTTTCATATAATGCAGCATGCAGGTACATTTTAGGGTACCGGTACTTTACAAGTTTGTGAATATAATCTTGTATAGGACAATTATGAATGTGATATTAGCTGTGAGAAAACTTAGTCTAGGACTATTTATTTCAGGATAAGGTATGGTGTATCCTCAAAGGATCTAAGAACGGTATTAAAATGATTGGTTCAATAAACTGATCATGTACGTCTGAATTAATGAGATACAAGTGACTAGTATTATTGTACATTTATTAGTAACAATAGGTAGCAAATTCCGTAATATAATTTAGTTAATGTATCCATTACAAATGAGCGTATTTAATTGAATAATGATACAGTTATGAAGGAAGGATCCATGTTTGGAAGGGGAGGGAAGGGGGGGGGGGTCTATGAAAATACATGTAAATATGATAACAAATTTTTCCACACAATTGTATACTACATGAGTCCAAGTAAATAGCCTTTATGTGATGTTCTGTTTCTACCCTCCTCATTAATGATGAAAAAAGGAGATCGAAAATATGAGAGTCTGAAACATGAGAAATCATCATGTAAGAAACCATAATAGAAGTATAGGGATACCAAGGGAGCATTTCATCAAGTGTTTTGTCAGTGGTTATTACCGACAGATTTGCTCTCAGCCAATCAGATGCAAGGATTTCAGTAGCTTATAACAGTTGTCGGTAGAAATCACTGACAAAACACTTGATGAAACGCTCCCCAGTTGGTTTTACTCAATTAGTCTGAAAAGAGTCCCAGACAAGTCTGAACCCAGCCTGGAAATTTCTGAAACACAGAAGTGACAGTGCTTGAAAATCCAGAAAAAGCATGAAAAGTGGAATCCTGAAGCATGTCTTGAATAATTAACCCCCTTACGTAGATCAAAGCATACTCTCACACATGATAAGCAATGCACAAGCATGGCAAATCGGAAAATGATAAACATAAAATATAGAAATGGATGTGGAGTGTGGGTGAAAATACAGTGTAGTAGTCCATGTAATACACAACCAAGTGGTAAATGAACTTTAAATGCATTATTGGAGTATAGTCGGTAATGAAATGTAGGAGAGGGAAGGATTTAATCTACCACAAAATGTTTATATATCTGTTATGAAAACTATGACTGGGAAACTACACATGTTTTCTCTTTAATACTACATACTGATGTGTGAAAGTTTGCTGCTTCATGCTTGGGAAAAACTCATAGCAGAATATATTTCATTTTCAACGTGTACTTTCATCCATCATGACATTTTCCAGTTTTATGAATGCAGCAGCAATCATTTTGTTGGTCAATTTCATAAACCAGTTTCTACTTTTTTTTTCTCTTAACCCTATGACTGCTGAATTGTCTAATTCCCATCAGCTTAATACAGGAACCACCTGGGGAGCGTTTCATCAAGTGTTTTGTCAGTGATTTTTACAGACAAGTTTGCTCTCAGCCAATCAGATGCAAGGATTTCAGTAGCTTATATTAACAGCTGTTGGTAAAAATCACTGAAAAAACGCTTGATGAAACGCTCCCCAGGTTCCCATAAGGAATGGTTCCTTTCCAGTTTGTCTTTATTCTTCAATTTCTTAAAAGAATCCCTCTATGCTTCATTTATATCTTCTTCCTTCAAAAATTCTTGTCAGCCTATTTCTGTTTTACTCCCAACATTTCATCTACCCTTTTCCTTCCATCTGCAAAACTGAGACTACTGTCCTACCAAAAACAATCCTTGCATGTTTGAATTGTGAAATGCATAAAACTAAAAGCATGGGGTAAAAATATATGTGTACATGCAGCTGGTCATCTACACTTAGCAAAACAAGAAAGTGGACAGTTCTTATTGTTCCAAATTTTCATATAAACCGTCAATAAAATATAAGAAGATACATATCAAATTAAAGAAAAAACTACTCCTCTATCACAATCAATTTTACCTTTAAAGCTTGGATGGGCACATGCATTTAACCATTAGAAGGTCTGATAAAGAAAATTGCAAAAATAGAGCAAGTAGCCATTTAAATGTTGATGAGTATTTCAATCTTATAGAGTCATATTAAAACAATGGAAACAAAAATCAGGAGAAACACTTGAATGTGTGGTTGTGCTTATCAAAACCATGCAGTCCTGAGACTGCAGCCGACATCCCATGCTCAATCCGCCTCATCGTTTCCTCCTTTTTTTCTGTTTTCATTGTTTCAAGAATGTCTTACCGATGTTCATTAACGTTTGAATCGCTACTTGCTCCATTTTTGCAATTTTCTCAATGAAACAATAATGAGTATCCACTTTCTTTTTTTGCTGTGTGTACTTGGGATTTACTGCAGTGTATGGTGGCTTGGCAGGGTAAGGTAGCTTCAAAACAAAAATCTTAATATAATTATTAGTAGAAAAGGGAGATGGAAAAATGAAATTATAAATGTGTTATTGGGATTAGGTGTCTAAACACAGTCTAGAATCACCCGAAAACACAAACGGAAAAGACGCTTCTTAAAAGTTCTTAACACCGATAGTAATGAAATGAAACACTCTTGGATAGGGGATCCCGTTTTCCAGACCCATATTAAAAGGAGAATGCCTGTAGTTGAACAGGGATCAGAAGAGACAAATTCTCATTCTCTACATATATACAGTCCCCGTTGTACAAAATCAATGGTTAAATAAATATGGGGTGTTTAGTGAGCAGAAAAATGATCCATTCATTCTATTAGGTTTGTCTAAGATATCCCAAGTCAGCTACATTGATCATGGGGTGGGGATGTGAGTAACAATTAAAAGGAACCATTCAGGTATTTACATTGAGTGAGGAAATCTCACATAACGCCGGTCAGCAGATTCGACATCGAACCCACTTTCTCTCTCTTACACTAGGCCTGCCAGTGGAGTCTGAATCTGTCAAGTAAAATATTGCATTCAAAAGATACATCAGAGATCGACAACACTGACCTCAAGCCCATCTCAATATTTCTAACGAAAAACATACATGTATACAGCAAACATGTCATGGGTATAGCTGTATTAAACAAGGAGGTGAACAATTATTTATTTACAGTATCTCCTGTATGCTAGATTGAAACCATATACAGAATAACGTAAGTTGCAGTGTTTATAATAAGTTTGGTATACACATCAATAACAATAATAGCTATACCTTCTTCAAATCATCTCAAATTCATATACTTAGTATATACATTGAGTCTCATTGAAAGAAATATGAGATACTTTCAGGAATTTTTAAATCATTTTTCCTCTCAAAATATATAACTATAAACAGATTAGCTTTGAAGAAGTATATTTTGCTTTTAATTGGGATGTTTGTTGCAAATTTGTACTTCCTCTATAATTTGAAGCACTCAATCAAAATACTGGCAAATGTTAATCTGTTACACATGTCTTGTGATATCATATTAAGTATTACAAATGTACTTATCCTGTAGTGCTTTGCAATTAAGATGTTACCATAGCAAACTCATCACATGCAAATCATTAAAGCTTCATTGTATAAATTTATACAAGTTTGGGTCATACTTGGCAAAAATCCAAAACTTTAAAGAGTCGAGTATGGGGGGAAAATTGTGAAATTTTGAGGACCTTTTCATATCTTAAAGGCCAAGTCCACCCTAACAAAAAGTTGATTTGAATAAATAGAGAAAAATCCAACAAGCATAACACTGAAAATTTCATCAAAATAGGATGTAAAATAAGAAGGTTATGGTATTTTAAAGTTTCGCTTAATTTCGCAAAACAGTTGTATGCACATCCTGCTCAGTATGCAAATGAGGGAACCAGTGACGTCACCCACTCACTATTTCTTTTGTATTTTATTACATGAAATACGAAATATTTTAATTTTTCCTTGTTATAATGTGAAACAAGGTTTAATTCCTCGCTGAACATGTGTAATTGCCATTGTTGCAACCTATACACAATTCAATGAGAGCTTCCTAATTGTGAAATCTGCAGAAATTAAAATATTCTATATTTCACATAATAACATACAAAAGAAATAGTGAGTGGGTGACGTCACTGCTTCCCTCATTTCCATACTGAGCAGGATGTGCATATAACTGTTTTGCGAAATTAAGCGAAACTTTAAAATACCATAACTTCCTATTCATGTACTTCCTATTCATTTCCATTAGTCTCCTGAACATGTAGTCCATGAAAAGTAAAATATCTTGGGGAAACCTGCCTCATGAGCTCTCATATTACACTCATTCAAACCCAATTCTTCTTCCTTGAAATGTTTTTTTTTCTTGAAATGCCAAATCAAAACAGAGACTTCTAAAGAAGAATAGCAAAATCAATTTTTGACCATGAGATTTGATAAGAAAAGCACCTTTATACAAACTATACAAATAGCTATCACACTTGCTAGTATTGGTGAAGTATCATATCATAAATTTCTAGCGTTTGTCGAATACCATACAGCTAATAAGTTATTTCATCTTTCTTTTTTAAAAATCAAAGTGGAGAGCCACCTTTCTCATTGGTTTGGAGTGGGAGGAGGTTGGAGGGGGAGACAATCATTCCGTAACATAACAACACCAAAATATAAAAAGGCATAAGGCTTGCGATTCTAGTAAGTCTGGTAACATTTTGGCTAATGTGTTAGTTATTATTCTCAGCACGTTAACTAACAAGAAGCATAGTGTTATTGTCATTAGAATATTTCAAATATTATCTGCATTTAATATTAGGGAAGCTCTGCTGTAAAATCTTGTGCTCATGTTGATGAGGGGTACTTGTTTTTTCAAAGGTTTGTAATAATGAAACACGAATTGACATATCAGAGGGGTTCATAATTCTGAAAATGAAATAAGGTTCACAATTCCAAACATTTGTTGCATTACTCCAAAGTCTGAAGGTTCACAATTCCAATGGTTTGTTTATCTGCTTGTTCATAATTCTGAAAATGGAACAGGGTTTGAAATTCGGAAAAATGAAAATGGGTTCATAATTCCGAAAATAAAATAGGCTTAATTATTCTAAAAATTGATTTAGCATTCTATTACATTTTCTGAATCATGAACCTTTGAATCATGAACCTTTGGAATAATGAATGCTATTTCATTTTCAGAATTTATACTCACTGATCTATTTTTAATGAGCCTTCACGCACAGATTTTCTTGGATACAAAACATTTTGTACATGGACCGATTTTAGCGTTATTGTTATCATTATTAAACCATTGACAAATTACCTGCCCTTAAGTTTTTTGTAAACTTTTTGCAGTGCATCAATTTCTGAGCATCTATTTCTTCTACTTTTTTTTGTTTATGGAGAATAGACAACATTTGGGACATAGGCATCACTTACTCATATTAGAATTACAACCCTCAATTAAGACCATTACAATTACACTCCCTTGGAAACTTGGCATATAACTGTACACGTAAATTTATGTGTACAAATTGTAAATGTAAATACATGTAATACATCTATGGGTGACTAAGTGGATATGAAAAGATGATACATGTATGTGAGTGCATATGTAATTTTCAATGTTTGAACAAGAACATGAAGGTATCATGGATGACATATTCATTATACCAGTGCTATTTGCACAACACAGGATCAAGTGTGATGTACTTACATGTACATATAATTGAAACAAGTGGACTTGCAAGTTGCAACAGAAACATGAAAGAGTACAATATAAATACATTGTTATATTGAATCAAAGTGTATTTTCAGTGTAACATCAATGCTCTTTAATCATATGAATATGTTTGAGTGACCTGGAAGAATGTCTTTAGTGAGAGTTTGTATTATGAGTGTTTACGAGTGACAATACACGTTTGTAAGGTATAAGAACAAATGGGGGGGGGGTAACTCCGCATCTCAACACAATAAAAACAACATTAGATTCAAACTTGTGCACAGAGAAGCGA